>VRYO01002326.1:1610460-1684281 GCA_009812075.1 Sialia sialis
AAAAAAAAAAGGAAGACCAGAGGAGCTTGTGAAGTATGACTTCCTATCCCAAGACTCATTGCCTGCGATTCGTAGCGCTTGACAGTAATGATCTTATTACAGTACTCTGGACCTTGAAGAGATTTCATGAGGAGAGCGGGAGGACGAGGCTCCGTGTAATCAAGTGGCGCTGAATATTCCACGCGGTTTTGATCACACACTGATTGGGCACAGTTTTAGCCCATCTTCCAGTCAATTATGCATGGCCCCTCGTGCTCCTGTGCTAGTCAGAAACATTGATGGCTGTTGTCTGGGGGTGGGGGGGGAGGCTGGCAGCCAGCCAGGGGTTTGAAGTGCAGTCATTCCGGGAGAAGTGCTTTTTAGTTGGAATTGATTACCTTTCTTTAGGTTTTTGCTTAATGGCAAAACTGTATTGGAGAGGGCTTCAGGTGAAAAATGGCCGTATTAGCCATTTAGAGTAGCTGAACTCCTAGTCAATTTTTAGCTTTCCCCTGTTTCCATCTAATTTATATTTAATGATGTACCGTTTGATAATATTTAAGATATTTCATTTCCAGTTGCTGCTGAGCACACATGTTGAGCACATGTTAAATGACAGCAGATCAGCATTCAGGTTTTAGGAATTAATCCAGTTTAACCTCCAGGCTGCCAGAACATCTCTATTTTGGCACCTGTGCCAGGAAACATTGGGATTGTCTGCGAGAGGTAGGAAGCTGATGTTCCCAAGCAGAGCCAGGGCTGTTTTTATCCCGTAATGAGGATAAATCCGTGTGCTTTAAAAGAGCCAAAGGGTCGCTGGCCGGGTCCTTCATTTAGATTCTCCTGTCTCAGAGGCTGATTAGGCTGCTGTTTATTTCTCCCCTATGAAAATGTCACATCTTCCCTCATTCAGACCCCTTCAAATGAAAATAAAATCATTAAAGCCGTGCCTGTTGAGCTCCAGGTGCCAGAGAAGGAAATACTTAATTGTCAGTGATGCCTCTTGTTCAGTGCCACCACTCTGGTTTCTCACATTTGAATATCGTGCAATTCCTAGTTTTTGGATACATATGTGGTTCAAAGAGATGGGAGCAGGACTTTATAGGAAGGTGCAGGACAATGCTGTGTTATCCATACATCAAATGAAGAACTTGTGTTTGGAATGTGCCGTGACAGGGGATGGAAAAATGCAATTAAAATGCTCTGGTATCACCCCAAACTTTTATTTCCATTAATCAGTATAATTCTTCTCCACCTGCCTGAAATTCTTGCAGTCCTGCAGGCTCCCAGCCTTTCCTGAAGGTGTTTCTAGCACAAAATGCCCCCCTCACGGTACTGCTCCTCTTCTACTGCTTCCATTTTATTTGGATGGTGGGCAGTTTTTCCCCTAAAACTAAGCTCAAATTGACCAGTCTCACCCCTGAAAAAGCAGCTTTAATTTTTTTTTAAAATTTTTTTTTTTTTTTTTTTTTTTTTTTTTTTTTTTGTCTTCCTTAAATCAGTTCTCACCTCTCACATAGGGGCCAGACCATAATTCACAGAAAAAAAGTCATCTTGTAGGGTTTTTGGTCTTCAAAACAGAGCTGCTGGGTTTTGTTTCAGTGAATTTGGGTTCAGCTGTTGTCTGAAATTCCAGATCCTGGTTTTGGGGCGGATTTGTGCCTATTTTGCAGTAACATTTTACTGCTTGCAGGCAGCCCAGAGGAGCTATGAGGATTTTTTTTACCCTTCCTTTAGAAGAGAAGCTCCTCTGAGCCAGCATTTGCTGAGCTGTGTGTGCTCATCCCTGTGCCAGCAGCCTGGGTTTGCCCACCCTGAAGAGGGAAGGTTTGACTTTTTGTGCATCTTTGGTGCCCAAGTCATAATAAACCTGAAGGGCAGCTCTACATTTTCCATCTTGGTCTCCATCAGGGAGGTAAAATCCTTGGAAAGGGAAACTTTTCAAGGGGAGAAATTCTCCCTTGTTGGTTCTGGTGACTTCCTTGCAGTGTGGGCTCTGTTGTTGGGGCCTGCTGCCTGTGGGAATGCGTGGTTCATCCAAGGAGAGGTGGTGTGGCCCATGTCCTCTTTTTGATGTGACTTTGACTCCTTCCTTGTTGGATCCCAGAAACCTGGGAGTTTTGAACTTTCTGTGCTTTTTGGCACTGCCCCCCTGGAGAACACTGCTTTTGACCTGAGGCCTTGGAGAAGGCTCCAAATTTGAGTGATGGAGTTAAAGTCACGCATGTGTAGCTAAATAGAAGTGTGTGATTTCACATGGTGAGGGGTTTTAAATTTGAGGGTTTTATAACATAGTGATAGGTATGGGACAAGATGGAGGATTTTGGGTGTTGTTTCCTTTCTGTGTTCTTCCTTCTCCATGGTTCCAGGCAATAGTTTCTGGTTGGACAGTCAGTGCTACACTGCAGGTCACAGGAGTTTGGTTATTGGGTCAAAAGTATAAATAATATAGGTGTGAATCCTCTATTGAACTGTTTAGCTTTGAGAGACCTTATAACCAGGTGGGTTCATCTCTGTTTTGCTCACTTTTAGCTGGTAGCTGGAAGAGTTGCTGAACTCTGTAATTTAGATAAAATTTAATAAACAACCATGCCTAAACATGAGAAAATTAGTCTCCTTCATGATTTAAATCCTAACTCTGAGTGAATACGGAAGAAAACTGCAAACAAGCCACTAATTAAGTGGTGCAAACACCACCTTTACACTTGCTCAGTGCTCCAAATCCGTCTCCCTAACCCAGGGAGGACGAGCTGCACTCTGGTGATGGATGGCACAACAAGACTGGAGCGTTTCTGCGTCTGCTTCATTTGACAAGGAATTGGCAGCTCCAAGCCTGTTTCACCTCCCTCTTCTTTCTGCTTCTCCCAGCTCTTCCCTTTGGGACTTCAGTGGCTCTGTGTGCAAGTGGCCCTGCAAGCTTTTCGAGGGGAAAATATTTTTTTTTAAAGGATATTTTGCTGTTTAAATCTTCATTTGAAAATTGATTGTGATGCTGGCTGGTTTGTGACAATTATAAACACAGGGGCTTTTCAGCCAAGGTAAAGCTTTGTAGTGGTAAACAAAACACCAAAGGGATCCAGCCCCTTTCCAGACAACTTGAATGCTTTAACCAACATACTTATACAGAAAAGGGCAGTTCATGGTTTACTTAACTTTAAAATTGGAAGCAATATTATTACTTTGAGCCCAGCATCAGCATTGTCACACACATAATCACTTTTTGGTTGGCTGGCCACCATTCAGTGCATGGCTTTGAATGGGCAGTCAGAAATAACTGCTTGCTTCTTTTATTGTAAATAAACACAATTTTATGGTGAGATCTGGTGGTTATCACACAGGAATGACCCAGCAATCTGAGCCTGGAAGGGTAGATATAGGGAAGGAAGTCTGGCAATACTTACCCAGTGACTAATGTACATTTTCATCCTAAAATGGAGCTCTCATCCATGGTAATGGTTCCCATTTGGGGATCTCTAAAATATCACCGAGGATTCCTGCAATATTATTTTCAGAAAGACCCCACTTGCCAGGCAACATACCTGAGTTTTATAGAATATTTAAGAGGCCTCAGTGTTAAATGAGAACAAATCTAATTGTAATAAATCATAGATTAATATGTGCTTAATGCTTTTAATAATAAAGTAAAATGTAACTTAATACTCGCCAGATTACCTAAAGACTCTGGTGTGAGGATCCATAGTGATCATAAGGAGAATGTGAAAATTGATTAATTTTTAGTGATTTGTCAGCTGTAATCTTTATTTCTCAGTCCGTCTGTGTACAATCAGACTGTCCAGGCAAACTCATTAATAAATAGGTCACCACTGCTAATGGTTACACTTTGGATCCCAGATGTGAAGTGAGCAGCTCAGCTTTGGTAACCCAGGGAGGAATGGGATGTACTGGAATGATGGGAAGGTTTCCCTCTGTGGAAGAGACATGGGCTTCAAGTTATGATGTGATCTTAGACTTTATTTTATTTTATTTCATTTTTTAAGGGTGGACTAATAGAGCAGGTCTGTGTGGAATCCCAGGGTCACAGAATATCAGGATCTGCTGCTACAAAATTCCATATACCCAAGGTTTTAAGTAAAGCACTGTCATTTATTACTAACTAAAGATTACAGAATATGCCCAGAGCTGTTATGACATGAAAAAATAACTGTGGAGGAGGTTGGAAATGGGTCTTTGCTTTTCTCTTAAACATATTGATGGTTACCTGCTGCCTTTAGTAATAAAAATATCAATATAGTTCATCATTCTTTCTTTAAGTTGTGGATATTATTGAAAAGCTATTCCCAGGGAAACAGCTGACAACACACTGGAAGTACTTGTAAATAATCCATTAATAATGAACTCCTGAATCATGAGTAATCTGTCCATAATGAACCTTGCTGCTTCCCCAAATGGCTATTTTTTTGGCCAGGAATACTTCTTTCAGTCTTTTTATTTCCTCCACAGCCTCTGAGTGGAGGAGATGTTCCTTTTACATATCATCAGGCCCATAATTTGTCATAATGCTACTCAATAGCTTGTCTCAAAAATGTGAAGGGACACTGTCAGGGCTGTTAGGCACAAAGTTTAATCTGCAACACTTCTGGGAAAAAAAAAAAGAAGAAAAGATTGACATAAACTGTCCCCCAGAGCCAGAATAAAATCCAAAATGGCTTTTTGAGCAGCAAAGGAGCCAGCACGTTGAATCTCTTTGAGTCTCTGCTTGTCAGAACTGTCCTGGGCTTTGGTCCTGCTTGGAGGAGGATGTTGAATATACAAGAAACATTAAGAGGATTCTTGTTCATTGCAGTTATCCTTCCAGAGAAGGAGATCATGGAGACCCTGTGAAATACAAAGGGGTTTTGTCATTCAAGGCAATGTAGGAATTGTCACCTCCTAGCTCTTAGTCCCTACTGGGTGCTCGTTTTTTCGTGGGCCTGTCCTAACACATCAACTCCAGTTTGATGGACAGATTCAAAGTGAATATCTTTTTTTCTCATCTCTTTTTTTTTCCCCTTCCTAAAAAGCTTTGTGAAAAGAGGTGATGGAGATTTTAATGTGCAGGTAAAAGGTACTGCCAGACACCTCCATGATGGCAATTTTAGTCAGAAGTCCAGCCACTTTTGCAAGGGGATGGGAAGGATGGACTAGGCTGAAATGAGAATTGTGGCAATGCTGAGAGATGAAGTAGAAGAAATTCCCTACAAATGCCTGTAGATGAAGTAGAAGAAATTCCCTACAAATGCCTGTTTCTATCCCAGCTGTACATCTTCTGGGGACAGGTTTCATGATTTCACCTCCAGTTTTTGGGTGAATCTGCTTCCCTGTGCTGCACAAATCAATAAGGTGAGGTTCTCCTCTTCAGCACTTACAGTAAATTCAGAGCATAAATTGATCAGCACATCCAGCTTATTCCCATTCCAAAAAAGGAAAAGCTGACTGTATTTGGCACAGCATTTTTAAGGGGTTTCTGTCCTCTCAGTGACATTACAGGTCACCTGGGGACAAAGTTCTGTCACTCTGGTTCAATGTCTGGCCAAGAGCTCTGATTTTCTCATGAGCTTTTGATTGCACCTTGTTTTACCTGGTTTTTCATGCTCAATTTCTTTACCAAACCCATTTGTTCTTGCCCACCAAGCAAGTCCAGATATGCCCACTAAAGGAAATAATCTGTATCAATAATCAAATAATCTGTATTACTTTACTCTATTTCATTGCACAGTGTTTTGGCAGTAGTTTTGTATTAGTGTGTTGAGCGGGGGTTTTGTGCCATTTCCATACCTGCAAGTTAACTCCACGTGGAAAGGTGATAGAATTTTGCAGGGATCTTGTCGTAATGGGAATGTTGCAGAGAACTGGAAAAATCAAAAAATTATATCAAAGTTGAAAAGAGGGAAGGGATCCTGAAGAACCTGTGTATTACTTAACCTCATACTGATTCAGTGTGAAATCCTGGGAAGGCTGATCTGTGATATGGGTAGAAAGTAATTTCCATTGGCAAAGTAACAGAGTTGTTCAAGTCTCTCACAGGAGATTGTCAGGGGATGAAAAGCTGAGCAATTTTTAATGCCACATTATCACAAGTATCTTTCAAGAGCAAATACACTGAGTTAGACCTGAGATCACAAGAAGCACTTGTGAATGGGGATTTTTTCCTTGCTTCCCATGATATCAGTCATCTTCATACACTATCTGCATTTCTCCTGCTACTGGGAGTGCTGCCTGTAGGATTTTTACCACTCCAGAGATCTTTTAGGCTTTCTGAAGAAAATTCTTACTGCTTCTACTTTATCAGGTCCTCTTATACCCTTTCCTTCTGAATGTTCTCCTGTGTGCAAACTGAGCCATTGTCTTTCTGTGGCCAGCCCAGAGATTCATCTGCTGGAGCTTTGTGTTCTCTGTCATGGTTTAGATCAGATATTAGTGAGAAATCCTTCCCTGGGAGGCTGGGCAAGCCCTGGAACAGGGTGCCCAGAGAAGCTGTAGCTACCCCTGGATCCCTGGAAGTGTCCAAGGCCAGGCTGGATGGGGCTTGGAGCAGCCTGGGATGGTGGAAGGTGTCCCTGCCCATGGCATGGGGTGGCATGATTTCTACAGGCATGAAAGTTATTTTTTTGAATGAGAGGAATGTCAGATTTTGAGTGCAAAGCTGAAAAGAGACCCAGGAGAATGATGCAGACTCATGGAAGTTCAGCACTCTGAGGAGTTTGCTGCTCTTGAAGAAGTGGCTTGAAAAAATAGATTTGACTTCTGTAGGGTGCAGGATGCTGCTGATACAACCAGTGAGATAAAGCTACTGTTGATGTGCTGCTTGTAAACTTAAAACTCCATTCATTTCTTCAAGGAAAAGAAATCCTGGCCTATTCTGCCTCAAAAGCAGCCCCGTGCCCCTCTCCCAGCTGAGGGCAAGATGGGATTTGCAGTGCACAGTAATATTACACTGCAACATGACAGCTGTGACAGCTGTGGGTGATGCTGCAGTTCAGCTTTGGCCATCAGGAAAAATCCATGAAGGACCTGGAGCTTTCTGAAATCCTTAATGCCTCGCTGGTATTGATGATTTCCTCTCTGTGCTGGAGGAGCAGGGCCATCTCCTGAGCTGTGCTTTCCTGCTTTTATCAGGATGCTCCTCTTCACAGCCACCACCACCAAAACACAAAATCCATTGGGTGAGCTGAGCTGGGGCTAAGCCTTGGTGAAATGCCAGCATTCAGCCCCTCACACTGGCCTGGCTGTGCTCTCAGCAGGGCCTGATTGTTTGGATGCTGGCATATCCGAGTTGGAGCTTTGTGGAGATTAACTGGTGTCTGTCCAACCATTTGTCAAACAAATAACAGTGCCAGTGGAGTGAAATACTATAAATCATTTTTTTCCAGGATTGAAACCTTTTATCAGTTGTGTCACTTCCATTATTCAATAAGCGATTAGTAGCAGGCATTGTGCTTGAGCCAGTTAGTGGTTAGCAGCTCAGAGCTGTGGCTTCTGAGGGAGCCTGTGACACCAGCAGCTGATGAAAATTCAGGATTTAATATTTATTTTTGCAGGCCAAATGCAGTTGTTACTCAGGGTTCTGCTGGAAAGGTGAAAGGGAGCACGACTTTGGTGCTTTCATTCATGGCTCAGTCCCTCAGTGCAGTGTTTGTGTGGGTACTGCCTAACGGGTTCAAAATATGCAAGTAGAAAATCCTCCTTTTCCCCACTTCATTCTAGAGCTAAGCACAGCAGCTCCCCAGGGATTTCCAGCAACCACAGCTTTTGAAAAAAAGTCAAATTACAAAAGTCAAATTACAGGGATGACAACCTTCGTGTAAGAGCAACCACAACCCTGAGCTGCATGAATTTGTGCAAAGATTTGGGCAGATGCTGGGTAACAGCAAATCACAGACATCTTCACCTTCATGGGTTTTGCATTTTTCACTGGTATTGTGCAAATTAACATCAAATCTGAGGAACCCCACCAGAGACAGCCATGGGTGATAGCAGCTGCCTGTGGGTGAGGCCCTTGGAAATGCAGTCTGTGGAGAGGAGACAAAGTGTCATCTCTGCCCTTGGAAAGAATTTTTCTGTTCCCACTGGGTGTCTTAGTACTTAATTCCTTCCTAGGAAGAGGGCTGGGTTAAGACTCCTTCCCCAAAGACCTATGCAGTAACCTTTGCTTGAGCAGTGAGTTTGGGAAGATAAGTTGGAAAGTTTGTAAACTCCTTGTGAAAATTCTATTGCTGGCTTTGAGGTGGCGGTTTAATTGTGCACACTCTGAGGAGTTCTAAAATGCCAATCAGTAGATTTATCCTAAAATGGTTTGGTTTGGTTTGGTTGGTTTGGAAGGGACTTTAAAGCCCATCCAGTGCCACCTCCTGCCATGGGCAGGGACACCTTCCACTATTCCAGGTTGCTCCAAGCCCCAATGTCCAGCCTCGCCTTGGACACTTCCAGGGATCCAGGGGCAGCCACAGCTTCTCTGTGCACCCTGTGCCAGGGCCTGCCCACCCTCCCAGGGAAGGATTTCTTCCCAATATCCCAATTTCCTCTGGTGGTTTTAAGCCATTCCCCCTTGTCCTGTTTCCTGCTAACGCAGCTAAGTTTGTGGGTGTGGTGGGTGCACTGCTGGGTAGAAACTTCTACCAAACTCTGAACCCTCCATGCTCAGGTTGTCCTCCTTGTACTGAAGGACCCAACATCTGCAGGTGTGTGTTTTCCAATTTAGCCAAGGCAAGGAACTGGAAGTCTCCTTCTCTGTAAGTGCAGGGTGATGTAGAAGCTCAGGCAAAAGGGGAGATGGTCAAAAAGGTTTTTTCCAGCCTAAATTATTCTGTCTTAGCATGATCATTCAGGTTTATAGAGAAATAATCACCACAGGTGGCTGAAAACTTTGTAGGGAGAGGCCTTGACACAGTAAATCTCTCCAGCCAGGATTTTTCCAGTGAGGAATCCCTACTCTCATATGAGAAGTTGCACCACAAGCAGAGCAACATGCCAAACTATTAACACCTGACCACTGGCAGGTTTGCTCCTGCCTTTTTTTTAACAAGTGATGAAAAATCACAAAGAATTCATGTTTATGTTATATATACATATATATGGGGTTTGTATGTTGTTGTGTGCCTCAGTTTTTATTTACCTAGTGTGAACTTAGCTGTTGCAATAAAGTGGATGATGTGGATTAAAGGAGAGCAAAATGGGAGTAATTCTGATTTCTATTCAGTAGTTCACATTTCAGAATAAGTCAAAGCTGGAATATCAAAGTGACACTGAAAATCAAATTCTTCATCACTTGTATCTACAAAAAATCTCCAGGAAATGAGAGGTGGAAGAAATTCATAAATATTGGTGCTCCCTAGGTCCTGGCGCAAGCTCCCTGTGTTGCTTCCTGTAAGACACCTTGGCAGAAGTTCCCTGGATTCTTCCCCCAAATTCTGCTTTCTCTTCAGCTGCCCCACTCACTGTCTTTTTCCTGATCTCCTTCCAAATGCTGGAGAGGGGTTTAGTGAAGGCGCCCTTTCTGTTCCAGAATTGTTCTTGCAGAGGGAGTGGACTGGGTGACCCTTCCTGTGACAGTGACATCCTGTGACAATGGCAGCTTTGCCAGGAAGGCTCTCAAAGCCTGGGCGGTTTTGATGTCCCATCAAGCAGGGTTTGTTTTCACAGGTGCCACTCCCACCAGGTGTGGTGTCCCTGGGTGTCCCCTTTGATCCTGGAGTCACCTTTGGCTGCAGAGCTGGGAGGGGCAGCTCCCTCAGGTCTCTGGTTTCCAGTGCCACCCCAGGTGCTGGTGTCACCTGAGCTCCAATGATCCAGGTGACAAGCATGAGACTGACCCCAGGATCAAGATAATTGGATAGAAACGGGAATATCTTTGACATTCCAGAGGGTCCAGTGTCTTGGATCAGATGGAACAGGCTGCCCAGGGAGGTGATAGAGTCACCATCCCTGGAAGTGTTCAGAAAATGAACATTTGTGGCACTTTGCTGTTGAGCTTTGTGGCATTTGATTAAATCATGGAGGTCTTTTCCAACCTTTGTGATTCTGTGCAATCTTAATTGTGTAGCCAGGAAAAAAAAAAAACAAACTGAATTTATTGCAATAGAGAAAGTATAATAGAAGTTCATGTTTAGCGTTGAGGCTCAGATGTAATGGCACAAACTGCTCTGTTGTAACTCATAAATTAGCCAAGCTGTACTGTACACACTCCTGGATAGCTCCGGTAATTAATGCCTGATGATTATATATTATTCCAGTCATATTTCCAGTTGTAAAAGACATGACAAAAGCAATGGAATGGAGTCAGAAGCTCTGCTTCTCACTGCTTCACTCATCTGGAGTAAATCAGTAAAGATTTCTTTCAATAAAAATACGAAAAAGCATTTAAGACAACTTTTCAATAAGCACAGTTTGGTGGGGGGTGTGTTTTACATTTGAATTACTGGAGTGAGGCAGCTGGGGTTTTCAGAAAGCTGGTATTAAAAGTGAAAAAAATCAATGATGATCTTGACAAATCCCATTTTGTCAGGGAAATACTTTTGTTTACTCTGCAGGAAAACCTCTTATGGTTACTTTGTGGAGTTTTTTAGTCCAGATGTGTACAAAAAGGAGGTGACAAACTGATTCCTTTAATTCCATAATAGCTCAGCTGGCCTGGCGAAGTCAACCAAAATTGGAGGAAGTAACCTTAGGGATGAGTGGCTGGAATGCTCCCAGCCAAGGGCTTGTTTTGCAGAGCTGGAGCTGGGGGTCTGGTGATCACAGCCAAGCCGTTCCAGCCCTGTTAGATAGCAGGAGTCAGAGTCATTAAATAATTATACCTTTGATTAGCTGCTTTTACTGTTCATTGCCTTTGAAATATGATAGTATAATTCAAAGCTTTTATTAAAAGACAATTTTTCTAGGTGGTTGAAAAGGATTTTTGTGTGTCTGTGTGTGTGTAGAAAAGAGCCATAATTTTCTGCTTCAGATAATGAAAAACTGAGAAAAATGTTTCCAATTACCATTTCCTTTTTGTCAATTGGAATCTTGTATGTTTATAGTGTATTGGAAAGGCACTGAAATCGTTTAGTGGGTCCTTTACCTACTGCAGAAGTATGGATGGAGAAATATTGCATGAGGGGGGAAAAAAAAAAGAACTAAAAACATTTTTTAGAAATGTTTAATTAAAGTAACTTTTTTCCCTGTCACCAGCAGAAGTATGAATGTGTTTTCATTTTTTTCCCCTTTCATTTGAAATGTTCAAAGCTGAAGAGAAGCCAAACGTAATTAACTATTAATATGGTTTGAAGTATTACTTCTAGAGTGTTTTGTGGGTTTAAAATAGAGCATGGGAAAGATTTGAATTGCAGAGGAAAGAGTTGGGTTTTTTGTACCAGACATACAGTTTTAGTTGTGTTTGGGGAAATTTCTGTAACTCAGCAATTTTTTTAATTTACTTTACATCAGGTTGTTTTTTCTGAGTGTTCTGGAGTCTAAAAAGGGCATATTAAGGCTGTTGCCATATGAAGTATCTTCTGTATCCCCCTTTTTTTTGTCTTTTGGGACATATGTCCTGATAATTCCTCCTGCTCCAAACAGAAATGTTGGGAAACTTTAGAGTCACGTTCAGGTGTTCAAGATTCATTGTGGAAGTCTTGTTTAGTAAATAGAAAAATAGTGAGCATGCTTATCATCCCTTCCCATGGCAGGGGTTGGAACTAAATGGTCTTTAAGGTCCCATCCAACCAAAACCATGTTTTGACTCTGTGTTTTGTATAAGATCCAAGCACTTTGTGGCATTTTGTTATTTTAAAATTTAGTGTTGGACAGATCTTGAAATGCAATGTATCCAGGTCATCTTACTCATGTATGGATCTATATTAGATAGGCCTGGGGTTTGTTTGGGGGGGTTTTTAACCCTTTTTTGAGGAATTTTTGCCATTTCTGCTTTCACATAGGATATAAGCCAATGTCAAGCCAAGCCCCTTTACAAATTTGCATGATCTTGAGAATCTCCTGAGCTGCACCTTAATGAAGTCATTTCAATCCTCTGAACAAAGAGTGGGGTCCTGTTGGACAAGTTGCTGACCAAGAAGAAAGGAAATGCCCCAGCCTGCCCCTGATGTAACCACACGTGGTGCAGGAAAACTAGAGGAGGAGCAGGGGGAGGGCTGAAGTTTATCCCTAAATGTTCAGCTTTGCCTCCCATCCACCTCTTATAAATCAGTTTTCCTGGGCAGATGTTACCTGGATTTTCCCCTGGCCTGTGCTGTGAGAGGGGGATTTTCCTCAGGCAGCTCCTCAGAGTTCAGCTGCTGCACACACAGCAGAGCAGCCCTGCTTGGGGTGCCTGGCCAGTGCTGTCTGTGGTGCCTGTGTCACATGGGCGCTGGGAAGATGCTCTGGGAAGCACATGGCACACCAGCCCCTTCCCCCAGCCTAGGTGCAGAGATCCTATTATTTCTGATAATTGATGCTGAGGGCTGTGGTGTGCCTCATTTAATCAGCACTGCTCAGCACACTCCAGGGATGTAATTCATGCAGCTCCCACCTCCAACATGGCTGGCAAGGCTCGGACATGCAGGCGAGCGGCCACTGCAGTTTTTAATCAGCTGTCTGAGGACTGTGCATCTAATCAGCCAAGAACTCTGTCACAGTGAGACCAGAGGTGGCATTAGCACATCTGGAATGCCTTGCTGCAGCACTGCAGGGAGCTTTTCAGGGTTACACTGGGTATGTGAACGCTCTCCCAGGAATAAAAGCGTGTTTCTGCAAAGAACTGAATTGGAGCAGGTAGAAAAGGGTTAATGGGGTGTTTTGTTGACTGTAGTATCCTGAGCATCCTTAGAGAGCTTCCCTACAAACAGATGTGTCCTCAGATCACACATGGGTTTAGACCCTTCCTACAAACACCTCCTGCTTTTGGACATAATGCTACGTGATCTTAGTGGTAATAAACGTATTTCCTACAGAACCTGACTAATCAAAACTAGGCAGGACAAGCAGATTCATTAGCAGAGAATAAATAGCAGCCCTATTAAAGAAAGGCAAACACAGAAATTCTGTCTGCAAGGGGCTGCTCACAGCTGTAAAGTTATTGCCTGAGCAAATACAAAGAGAGGTGGTAATTGGGAGTGATTAAGTTTAATTGATTCCCAGTTCCTCCATATCTTAACAAAAGGCTGTCCTGAAGCCTTGTTTCCTCCTTCCTATACCAACACAGCTCTTCTCACTGTGAGATGTGCAGGTGTAAAAGCTGATTGTACACAAATGCACAGTTCAGCTCACAGGGAGCACTCAAAAGCATCAGCAGAGGGATGATCTGTGTCCCAGATCCAGCTGCATGGCCTGCCATGACCTGCTGCCACCACTCCCTTGGTAGAGAAAAGGACAATTTCTCCACTGAAAGGGTGGGCAGGCATCAGAAGAGGCTGCCCAAGTCACCATCCCTGGAAGTGTTCAAAATCGGGATAAATGTGGCACTTTTTGGTGGAGTTTTTTTGGGGCAGCCACAGCCTCACTATCCCAGGACCAATGCTGTTTGCCACTTCAGTAGGAGTTAAATTAAATACTGGGAAGTTGTTAATTTCATTCCAGATGTTTGGGGTTTGAGAAAGTTTGTCTGTGTCTTTTCTTCTGAAATCTTTAGTTTAAAAACACCTCTTGGTGGCATTTTTGGAAGAAAACACACTTCCAGAAATCACTTCAAAATCCATCTGCCTTAAAGATCTTTTTTTTATTAGGGAGTTTTGCTGTTAGATAATGAAATATTTCTTGCAGCATTTTATTGGTAACCAGCTGGGGTTTATTTGATTAAGTGTATATACCACACAGAAAATAGATTTGGATAATAGACAAAGATATATAGAGAGATATAGATTATATGGATGATAGATATAGATATAGATATAGATATAGATATAGATATAGATATAGATATAGATATCTCTGAAGCTGGAAACAAGAACTTTTGTTGGGATAACTTTGGGACCAGGAAGAGAAACCAGAGCAGACAAAATGAATATCCTGGGAAATAATTCAAAGACAAAGCAGGTAGATGACCTGCAGGGCCTGTACCCTGGTTGTGGGTAACAAGAGTGTGTAATTCCAGAGTCAGGCAGGGCAGAATGGCTCTGCTCTCCCTGGCACATCAATCACCCCACAGAGGCTTTGCTTGGCACTGTCCAAAGCCTTATTGAATCCTCAGAGGCAGGAGAGCACCTGGAGGAAGCAGGCAGGAGCCTAATCGATGCCAAAGGATGCACATGGATGTATTAGGACTTCAGCATCTCTGTGGAAAAAGTCCATTTGTTTAAAGGGAAGGGAAAGGCCTGACACTTAACACATGAAAATGGATTATTTCATCAATAAGTTAATAGAAAAGCAGGCTGCAGGTTCACTCCTGCTCGCACAAACGTGCCATTAGTGTGTGAAAAATGGGAAAGGCCCTGGGAAAGGGTCTCTGTGCACTGGAGACCATCTTCCCTTTCAGAGGGGTTGCCAAACCTCGATTTTGCCTATTTATATGTAAATGTTTCAGAGGAAAAAACAAGTTTTCTGCAGGGCAATTGTGCCTTTCTACTGCGGAGACTTCTCAGCAGGTCTTAAAATGAAAGGGTTTTTCCAGCTTGAAGGATGCACCCAGTGAAAACACTTTTAGATTTGGTGATGTCACTCAGAAACCTCCTTTTCAGCATTAAAGATGGCTTTATTCAAATCATACCTAGCTTAACATTCAGGGTGGCTCAGGCAGTGCTCTTCCAGCTTTAATTCTTCAGCTGAAAATTGAGCTTTTGGTGAAAGCCTGGAATGACTTCATGTCACTGCTCCTTTTCCCTGTGAGCAGCTGTTTGGTCTGAGTTCTGTAGGGCATCACACAAATTCCCTCAAAATATTGAAGGAATTTTTTTAAATTGTTGTGCCCCTGTACTGGCTGTGTTGTGGGGCCATGATGACGTCCTGAAGAGTGAGGGACATCAGTGGTGCGAGGGAGAAGGGTCTGAAGTCCCTTAAAAGACTTTCGGAGTCTTTCTGAGTCCAACCACCAACTCAGCACCGTCATGTTCCCCACTAAACCCTGTTCCACATCCAAATGCCATTTCCACACCTCCAGACATGGCAATTCCACCAGTTCCCTCATATTCCAGTGGCTGTCAGGTGTCCTGCTGTACTCAGATGTTTCATCTGCTTCCTGTGTGATGAAACCCAGCCTAAACATTGTGTTTTAAAGATTCTAAAGAAGGTGAAAACGTGCTCTCCTCTAATGAGTCCAAGAACAGAGTGCTTTTGAGCCTTATTTTCTGCTAATTGTGAAGTAGCAGCAGAGGAGCTCAAAGTTTGGGTCAAGTCTAATAAAACAAGGGTATTGCTATTCTCTGTAAAGAATAGACTTTTTTCCCCCCTCCTTTCCAAAAAAACACTTTGATTTTGCAGTGGGGGAGGAATTTTAGAGCAGCCTAGGATAGTGGAAAGTATCCCTTGTCCACAGCAGGGGGTGGAACAGATGGGCTTTAAGGTCTCTTCCAACCCAAAGTATTCTAGGATTTTATGATTCTATTCCTCTGAGCTCGGTGCTACAAAGAACATTTGTTGGTCCGAGGATTTAAGGTCATTACATCATCACCTCAGTCTCTGAAGGTGATGATGTAGAAAGGAGGTTTAAGGGTGAACTCCAGGCACCAAGTGATGGAAAAGGAGCTCTTGTCTGGCTGTTTTGTCTTGAGTTAAATTGAATTTCACAGTAGCTTTTTCGTCCAGTCCTGTATCTTTTGCACAAATACTTCCTGCCTTTTTTTTTTGCTTTTTCTTTTTTTTTTTAAACTTCTACTGGTCCATTTTGTCTATTCCAATAACAGATCCATTTAATCTTGTCAAATCTTGTCATGTTGTGGTGACTGAAAGAAGAATCCCTCTGAATATGAGGTTTTCCACACTGGCCATGGATTGCAGGGGCTGAGTGGTCCTTGTGTGTATATTCTGTGTGAACAGGCTCGTGCTTGTATTTTACTTCACATGCTTTTTTTCTCCCCTTTTTCATTGAAAAAACAAAAAATATTTTTTTCTTCCTCCCCCTTCTTTTTTCTTTATTTTTATTCTCTTTTTTTTTTTTTTTTTCTCTCTTCCCCTCCTGCTCTCTGGACGCAGCCAAACGCAAAGCTTGGAAACTAAACCGTGTTGGTAGCCTGCGAAATATTTACAGCAGCAGCAGCACCAACACCGAAGGTAACAAACTCACCTGTCCCAGACAAACACCTCCTCTCTCCCCCACTTTTTTTAACCCACTTCTCCAAAATTTCACCCTCCTTGCCTCTCTCCCTCTCCCCCTGGAAATGAGATTTGCCCCAAGCATGCGTGTTTGTTTCCACCCCATGTTTGCAGAGTCATTCCACTTGGTCTTTTCATCTTTCTGTTCGTGCCTTTTATTTTGCCATTCATGTTCCTTTCAGCTTACTTAAATTTTGACCTTTCCCTGTAGTCGTGGAGTGGTGATGTTTAAATTACTTCAGGAACCCATTTTCTCCCTTTATTTATTTTTTTTTAAGAGATACATATATATATTTTCCCTTTCTCCATGTGGGCACTCAATGTAATATTTCCCAAGTTATTACGGTTTTTAAAAGTGTTAGTATCAGGTGTAATGATCTGTAGCCAAATACAATAGTGTGCCATGACATTTAAGTAACAATCTTAATTTGTTTTGTGCAAGCCTTCTCCATAATGCTCTTTGCAGCTCTAATCCAGAGGCGAGACAGTGCCGGGTCATTTGCATGTGCTAGTCTTGCTTGTAAATTCTGGATATTGTTGTATTTCTAAAGGTCACCCAGTGCCAAAGTTCACAAATTGACTTACATTGCTTTTTTTTTCCCCCCCTACCCAAGACAGCCATCAAGCCTTTTGTATAATAGCACATGGAATTTTATGTATTTATTTCCCCCCTCCCCTCTCTACCTTCATTTGAACAACACAATTATAAACTTTCTCTTTTTTTTTTAATATATATATTTTTTTATTATTATTATTACAAATGTCAAAGGTCAGAATGACTCGGAAACCAAGCAAGGGGGGGTGAAACCTGCACCACCATCTCCAGCAGCATGGAAGAGGGATGGAATAAGGAATAGGGAATGCAAAATAGGTCACAACTCAGTAATCTCGCTATAAGGGAGGGGGATTTTTTTTTTCTCTTCACTTAAGTGCGAACCAAATGGGTCAAGTAATCGCGAGCGCATGCCCTAACACTAATTGACTTATTTTGGAATGATTATAACTGTAATATTTTTCTTAATGTCACTGTTTTCTGGGCTGTTGATTTTAGTGATTGCCAAGCAGTGGCATTAAATCTCTTGTAAATTTTAAATTGCATGCTATTTCTGTAAACAAGTCCCTCTGTTCACATCCTGATCATTAACCTTTGGTGATTTATATCACCGTCCTTTTTTTGCACAATTACAGCCCAGGCTGCTGGCAGGGGCCTGGCTCTCCCTGCCAAAGTGTGCACAGGAAACAAAAGTGGGGTTTCATTCCAGCTTGTTAAGGCAGCTATTTTTATTTTTTTTTTATATAATTTTATTTCATTTCTCAGCCTAAGTGTAAAATTACTGCCTTTCAGAGCTGCTAAACTGGCTGGTTTGATCCTTTTGTTGTCTTTTCAAATATGAAGTGCAAAATATGAAAAGACAGAAAGTCGCTGTCAGATACTCTTAAGTCTTGGGGTTGTCTTTTTTCCACAAAGACACTTTAATAATTTTAAATTTTCTATTTGTTGTTTATACCTTCCAGCCTCATTTTTCCTCTGGTATGATTGTTGTTAGAGGTTTAGTGCTTGGAAAGCTTGTGATTTTTTATCTACCTGTTACAGAACTGCAGCAGAGGAACAAATACATGGAATTCCCTTGTGTTTTACAGATCAGATTTTTTAGGACCTCTCTCATTTGAGGAGTCTTCTATCTTACTGATCAAGCTAAGTACTGAAGGCACTTTGGTATGGGAACATGGCCCTGCTGCCATGACCCAGAAAGTTTTGAGACACAGCATCAAAATGAAATTCTAAAATTGGGCAAATGTATCAATTTTGGGATGGTTTATTCCCCCACAAGCTGGAGGTGCAATGTTGATAGCTTTGAGCTGGTACTGTGAGCCTTTGTGTGAGAGCTGCAATGGTGAGACATGCAAATGTGGAGTTAATGAGCATTGTAAGTATTAAAACCCACATGTTTAGATAATTATGCCTTCAAAAAAGGGAACGATGATTGGAAATGACAGTCCAGAATAACAAATCTGCTTTGGTCCTTGGCACACGCTTGCTCGGTTGCACTCACACCTATTTACACACCAAAAGGTTTCCCTCAGCTTCAGCCCCAGCTTGAAAAGCTCTCCAATCATTTTTTACACTCTCCTGGTGGTTTTGGGTGTTTGGTGTGTGCTGCCAGGTGGGCAGATCTCAGGTGGAGCTGGAGGAAGGTACAGCTCAGGTGCTGCAGTTGTGCTTTGGTGGGTGATAATGGTGATGCCTTTTTGGGCTACCTAAAAGCAGAGGTCAGACAAAATTAAGAGAATAAAAGCAGTTAAATTTAAATTAAATTTATTGAAGGGCCTTCAGGTACATTTAGGGCAGACAAAGTTCCCCCCCACCAGGGACTACACCCAAAAAATGGACAACGGGTCACAGTTTTCACACTTTTATAAGTTTGACCCTTTGCATATTGAGGGTTAATCTCCCAATTACAGCTGCAGTTAATGAAGTCATTTACCCCAAGTTTTCTGCCCCCCAACTCACTTTTGTTTCCATCTCTCAGGGCCTGAGGCAGTGAGATGTTCTTGGTTGGCAGGCCTGGAGAGGAATTGTGTCTGACCAAAATGGGAAAGCAGTATCCAACACTCTGCGGAATTTGGAGTTACACACTAAAGAACTGCAGGATTTCAAATATATGCCAAGTATAAAAGCTAAAATCCTAAGGCCTCAATGGTCCCCAGTGTGAAGGGACTCTGTGCTTGAGCTTCCCCATGAAAGGGGCTGCTCTCTCCTCGCTGTTTCACAGCAAATAAATGTTTTGGCTAGGATTTTCACCAGGTGTGGGATCCCAGCTGAAGGTCTCAGCCTTCTGAATCACTAAGGATGGAAAAGCCCTCCAAGGCCATCGAGCCCAGCCTGTGCCCACCGCTCACCTTGTCACCAACCCAGAGCACTGAGTGCCACCTCCAGGTGTTCCTTGGGCACCTCCAGGGATTGGGTGTGCACTTCAATGCCTGGCCACCCTTTCCATGGAGAAATTCCTGCTGATGTTCACCCTTAGCCTCCCCTGGTCCAGCTTGAGGCCATTCCCTCTCCTCCTGTCCCTGTTCCCTGAGAGCAGAGCCCAATCCCTGCCTTGCCACAAAATTGCAGTTACCTCCTCCATCACTGCTGTCTCATTACAAGAAATCTTAGTTTCATTGATATTAGTTTGCCTAAACTCTTTAGTTTTCAAATTTTGTGAGTTTTCCATAAGGAGCCACGCAAATTAGAAGATCCCACATGCTTGCTACTGCTAGGCTTGAAGGAATCCTTTGGTTCTTTTCAGGGAAAAATAGGTAGTAGCAGTGAGTTTTGCTTAAAACAAACCCCATCTAGTTTTAAGAGTACCTTGTACCTGTTATCATGGCAGTATTACTGAAATGCAGAATTATTTATTCTATATTAACAAATTTAAGGTCAGGTTGGACAGGATTTGGAGAAACCTGGGATAGTTGAAGATGTCCTTGCTCTTGTCAGTGGTGGAACTGGATGATCTTCATGGTCCCTTCCAGCCTAAACCATTCTGTGATGTTGCAGCACAGCAGGAAGGATTATCTTTAAGGAATTAAATGCCTATGCTCTGTATGCTTAAAGATATTAAATCCTGATTATTCCCCTCCTCACCATTGCATGTGTGATTTTGGTTGGATTTGCTGGGCACTGAGGGAAAAGTTTTTTCTTTGGATGCTCATGAAGTCCCAAGCTACCTTAGATTTCAAAGTGCTGCTGTTGCTGCTGTGGTGCTGTGCCTGTGCAAGGAGTTACATCCTGTCTAAACTGAATTTTTAAAAATTTTTCAACTTCTGTTGTCTTGGCATGCAAATAAAACATTGAGCCCATGATCATGGCAGAGGGCTTCAGTGCCTTCAGCCTTTCACCAGCACTCAGATAAATGTGATATAAAACAGAATAAAACTCTTCCTGTGGAACACAACCTTTACCAAGAGCTGTGGGCAAGCAATAGCAGAGCTCCATTGTCCTGATAGGGTTGATTTTCAAAACTAATTAGATTTAGACACTAGGTTTGGAAAGGGAGAGAAGTATTAGCATAGCCATGCCCAGTGGGACATGGCACAAATATTTCCTTAATTGGGGCTGCTAATAAACATCCTTATCTGCCAAGTGAGGGGGGTAATTCACACCGAGTGCAAAAGGTAACGCGACCTAACACGCGTGGGACGTAAATAACACGTTGTAAACAAATTGTGAGTTGTAAACAACTCCTGCTGCTTCCCAGGGCACCCCAGCAGCTCTTCCCTTTCCTCCTTTTGAAAGGATGAAGGGTTATGGTGCTTGAGCAGAAGAGATTTTCAGGAGAGGGAGGAGGAGGCAGTGAAAAAGGTGCTTAAATAGGTCTGGGTGTTACTTGGGGCAGGCTTAGCTGGGATTCAGGCTGTAACCTCAGCTCTTGAAGGTGCTTCAGGAGCATTTGAAACACACCCTCGGGGGGGTTTTGGTGATGCACTTGACTTCTTGTTCCTGGGAAGTGTTTGCTGTGTGAGTGGCACCACC
The DNA here is from genome assembly GCA_009812075.1 of Sialia sialis. Taxonomy (NCBI): domain Eukaryota; kingdom Metazoa; phylum Chordata; class Aves; order Passeriformes; family Turdidae; genus Sialia; species Sialia sialis. Next base: position 1,631,180 of record VRYO01002326.1, read on the forward strand.
CTCCAGATGTGCATGATGAGTTACTGTTAATTAGCAGCAGCACCAGAATCCTCTGGTATCAGACAGCTGTGTTAGGTAGAAATACAAATGCACAGCCTGCTTGGCCTGGAAGCCAGAAGATCCATTCTTACTCCTGGTTCTGGCAAAATATTCATAAATGCCTCTTAGAAATACCTAAATATTTATTTGTTTAAAAGCCAGCTTTTAGGATGGGTGTGATTTCTGCACAGCGAAAGGAGCCTGAGCCTCCCATCAACTTCCTGTGCTGAAAGGTTGGACCAGCTGATCCCTGAGGTCCCTCCCAGCCTGATCTTCTGGGATTTTGTGGCTTTGAATTGTGCCCATCACTGGTGCAAGGTGTCAGTGGTTATTTATGCACTTCTTAATGCTGAGAGTAAAATAGGGATTGGAAGTGGAGACCAAGCTGATTTGTGCGCAGTATTTAGAACCACTCCTGAGGTACCAGGAGGTGTGAGTGTTTCCTCTCACATGTGTTTTCCCTACATTCCATAGACTTAAAATGGAGTTCTCTGGAGCAAGTTATGGACTAATTGTATCCTGTGGTAATTTTCAGTGTGGTTTTCTAAACCTAATCTCAGTCCCACATCACAAACACATGGGTAGGGGAAGGCAGTGAGGCCATGCCCTGAACATTTGTTTTTGCTTCCACAATCCATTGCTCCTAAGAAATTTTATCTCTTTGTTTTCCAGAAATGGGTGGGCTGTGGCAGTTTCTAGTTTTTGGCAGAGCAAAATAAATGTGAACTTGGGTTAAATGCAGTTGACTGTTGAAAGATGATGGTGAGAAGAGTGTCCCTGGAAACCCAGAATTATTTGTGTTGGAAGAGACCTTAAAGCCCATCTCGTTCTACCCCTGCCATGGGCAGGGACACCTTCCACTATCCCAGGCTGTTCCAAGCCCTGTGCAGCCTGGCCTGGAACATTTCCAAGGATAAGGCAGCCACAGCTGGGTACCCTAAAATTTCCTGATTCCATTCCCACTTCCACTAAAAGGAAAAATCTCTCGTGCTTTTCCTTCCATACCATCACAATCACACAATTTTGGCTCATTTCCCATCCCAGCCACCCTTCCCTCTTCAAAAAAAAAAGGCAAAACAAATAACAACAGCATTTTAGACATCTCCTGTTGATAATAACTTCCAAATGGAAGTTAGTGGCAGCTGGTTCTTCACACTTTAACCCTTCCTATGCTGCCCTTCCAGGAAATAATTGATGACTGATTGGCCCATTAACCTTTTTTTCTGAAAAAAAAAAAAAAGTTTGACAGCCTGGACTTGTGTAATGAGGAGGGATTCCTGGTGAAATCAGGCTGATGGCTGAGTTGCTTGCCCCTGAGGATGCAAAATTAGCCCCCTGGGACCTCGTCTGCATAGAAACTGGACACAATTAGTGTAATATCCGGTGTTATTAATGTAGTTTGGAGTAATTGGGCAGGTTGATTTCGACAGGTTGATGGTGCTAAAATACTATTATAGTGGACCTTTCCATGAATAACTGTTAAACATGGAAAACTGTTTAATAAAATTTTGTGATTGGGCTCACAGGGATTTAAATAGCACAACCTATAATTTGACTAAAGAGTTAAAGTGAACAATTTCATCCTCCTGCCTGGCTTTTCCTGTTCCTGCATGCTGTGCTTAAGGACCTACAGGAGCAGGTTTGTTCCTTGTCTTCCGAAGGAATTGCCCTGGGGCTGACATGGAGCAGGCACTGCTGCTTTGTTTCACAGTTGAGCTTGGTGAAAAAAAAATATTGGTGTGTTTAAGCAGAAAGAATTAGGGAAGATGTCTTCAATCAGCACAGCTTTTTGGGGAGTAAATCTGAAGTTTCAGAGGATAGAGAATCATGGAATTACCAAGGTTAGAAAAGACATACAAGATCATCAAGTGCAGCAGTTAGTCCAGCACTGCCACGTTCACCACTAATCCATGTTCCCAAGTGTCACAGTTACAAAGCTTTTAAAGCCCCCCAGGGGTATGGACTCCAGTCCTCCCTGGGCAGCCCCTTCCAATGCCTGAGCACCCTTCCCATGGAGAAATTCCTGCTGGTGTCCACCCTGAGCCTGCCCTGGCCCAGCCTGAGGCTGTTCCCTCTCCTACTGTTCCTTTTTCCTGGGAGCAGAGCCCAATCCCCCTGGCTGTCCCCTCCTGTCAGGGAGTTGTGCAGAGCCACAAGGGCTCCCTGAGCCTCCTTCTCTCCAGGCTGAGCCCCTTCCCAGCTCCCTCAGCCCCTCCTGGTGCCCCAGCCCCTTCCCCAGTTCAGTTTTCTTCTCTGAACCTCAAAATGTCCTTTCAGCCCCACCTGAAAACGAGCCGCAGCGCTCCTGGGCTTGTGTCTGCTGGGCAAACCATGTGTGCGTGATCAGCATCATTAAAGAGGAGATCAGAGGATTCAGTGGTGCTGCAGAGACCTTAACTGTGTTGTCCTACAGGCGACTGTGCACAGGACTGATTGTAACTTCATTTGTTGTGGAGTCTCTTAGCTCTTCCTCATGCAGCCCTGAAAGCTGTGCCTGATAAACGACCTGTGTGCATGATTTATTCATGGCGTTTTGGGCTTTGTTTGTTACCTGTTTGTTTGGAACACGGTGCTGCTGAAATGGAGCAGTTGAAGCTCTGCAGTTGCATCATTCATCTTTGACCCAAATGAATGACATGGAACTGTGTCAGGGCAGGGTTTAGGTTGGATTTTAGGAAAAGGTTCTTCCCCCAGAGGGTGCTGGGCAATGCCCAGGCTCCCCAGGGAATGAGCATGGTCCCAGGGCTGCCAGAGCTCCAGGAGCTCCCAGGGATGCACAGGGTGGGGTTATTGGGGTGTCTGGGCAGGGCCAGGGGTTGGACTTGGATCCCTCTGGATCCCTTCCAATTCTGGATATTCCATTATTTCTTTTCCCACTTACCCCATTCCCCATTTTTCAGTAAAACTGCTGCTTCAGCTACCTTCCTGCACCTGAAAATAACCTTCAGCTCTGTGTTTTCCCCACTTCAAGGTGCCAAGTCATCTCCTGCTGTTTTTGAGGCATCCTTAGAGGCAGTGCAGGCACTGGCCTTGCTGACATGGAGCTTATCCAAGAAAACCCCTAGTCCCACAGCTTGGGAACACAGCTGCCAGCAGTGCTGTCTTTAAATCTGGTGCTGGATTTGTCCCTGAGCTTTGCATGTTTATGGATGATGAGGGAACACAGTAGTGTCATGGCTCTGAATATATAATAAGTCATTATCAGACAAAATGTTCTTTCTGAAGCTCGTTATGGCTGATGTTCACCAGAATTTTGTGCTCTATTATTCTTTTCCTTTCATCCTTCGTGCCAGCCCTTCCCAGTTGCACTTACTGTTTCAGCTTCCTTGATTTTTTTAATTTGGCATTGGTGTCCCATGTGTAGATGTGGGATGTGTGTCCATTTATTTCAGTTCTGCTGGTATTTCCGTGTGCTGCTCCTCTGGCCTGAATACTTGTCCTTATCTTCCAGTAGCCCTAAGGATATTTCACTGACCCTCTCTCCTGGCTTCTCAGATCATTTTCTCATCTCCCATGTCAGATGTGGATGTTGAATAGGTTGAACTGATTTCAATTCTGTATTATAGCCCAGTAATTATTATTATTATCCCAGTATTTATGCTGTAGAGGAGAAAATGTCCACATCTCCTTTAATATATCTGTAAAAACTGCTTGAAAGAAGGTAAATTGTTACATTTTCTGTGTTGTCAGCTCTTGGTGGTCCATTCATCTTTTATTTTGTGGCACCCTTTGATTTTTACATTATGCAGCTTTTAGCACCTCAGGTTTAAATCTGAATGATGTTTGTTGGCCACTTTATATTCGATTAAGGTACAAACACGATTCCAAACTCACAAACACAGGGACTGAGCATTCACCCAAACCAGTGCTTTTTCCACAAAAGCAGTGGATCCTGGTTGTTTCCTGGTGCACTGTGCAGGGCAGGATCCAGCCTCAAACCTCATGTCTAGACCTGCAGTTACAGGATTTGCATCATCCCAGAATGGTTTGGATTGGAAGGGACCTTCAAGATTATCCAGTCCCACTCCTGTTATGGGCAGGGACACCTTCCACTATCCCAGGTTGCTCCAAGCCCCAGTGTCCAGCCTGGTCTTGGACACTTCCAGGGATCCAGGGGCAGCCACAGCTTCTCTGGGCACCCTGTACCATGGCCTGCCCACCCTCACAGGGAACAATTCCTTCCCAATATCTCACCTAAATCTACCCTTCCTCAGCTTAAAGCCATTGCATAACAGAAGATGTTATAATTAACTGAGGTTGTTTCAGCTACTTTTCACCATCCTTAACCTAATCTTTTATTTCTATTGCATTTTTGTTTGTTTTTCCCAGAACAAGAAGAAAACTTCGAGTTTATCATTGTCTCTCTCACGGGCCAGACTTGGCACTTCGAAGCAACCACCTATGAAGAGAGGGACGCGTGGGTCCAAGCCATAGAGAGCCAGATCCTGGCCAGTTTACAGTCCTGTGAGAGCAGCAAGAACAAGGTAGGGAGCCCAGAGTGCTGCTGGCAGTGAGCCACACAGCCCTACATGGGCATGGTGATCATTAGGATGACAGCAAATTCTGAATTTTAAGCCTTGAGATGTGTTACCCCCACAGCTGAGCAGGGTTGGAACTTTCTGATGGAAGAACTTAGCCTGGGAGGAGCAGCTCTTCCGCTTGGAATGCTTTCCTTTGATGACAGAAGGAATGTGCTTGCTTTTCTCATCAAAACAGATGTTTAAAATCTGAAGTGTCTTCAGCCAATGCTCATTTTTGGGAGAGCTTCTGTGTCTGTAAATACTTCACAGGAGAGAGCAGGGTGGTGATTGAGGGAGAGAAATGGCCAATAATTGTTCAGAACTGTAGATCCTTTAATATTACCCACCTAAAAGTTGTCTTTCACAATTTTATACTGCAAGGAAGAGACTCATATTTTTAAATGAATGCCTGCTTTTGTTGCCCTAGTGTGCCAGAGTAGGTCAAACACCAGTAATTACCATCATCATGACACAGTTTACTTCCCATTTTGTGTTAAAAAATGGGTTTATTTCCAACATGTATTCCTGGGATGGAGGGAAATCACAGCTTACACGTTTCTTGCTGTGCATAGGTTCACACATTCTGATGTGTGTGTGTTATCAGAGCACAGAAGGGGAAGTTTTTACATTAACACCTACATAAAAGGATAAAGAGTGGCTGGGCAATGGCTCAGAGAGGTTCTTCTCACTGGGTTCCCAAGGCATGTCAGAAGAACTGGCTGGAGCAGCAAAGTGCAGTTGGCTGGACAGGTTTAGCAGGTGTCCAATGGAAGTTGTGTCTCCACGTGGATATCCACAAATCCTGTTTAAATCACTTAAATCACACCTCAGGGAGCCCTCAAGGCAGTTTAGTTGGGTAGAGCTGACCTGCCTGGACATCAGGAGAGTCTCCCCAAGCAGAGGTCATGGGCAGGTCATCGTGGGGAGCATTTAAACGGGAGCCACTGGGTGAAATGTGACCTTTGGATGATGAAAAAGTCCCAGCTGCTTCTGCAAACCGTCCCTTAGTCTTCATTAGCACCAGCACAAACGTCAATAAAGGAAATTGATCTTGTAAAATAATATTCTTATCTCATTTATCTCAAGAAGCAAACCTGCAGTGTGGCTGCTGCTCTTGGGAAGAGCATTCTCAAGCTTGATTTCCCTCTGTTAGAGTCCAGGCTAGAGTCCTGGAGATGCCAAAGGATCACTGTTCCTTGAGAGGCAAATCAAGGCTTGAGGTTCCTTGGCTGTATTCATTCGACCTTGGTCTGAACTCTGTGGTTTGGTGTTCATTCAGCTGACACTTGTGTCACTTGGGGTTTTTTTGGGTCCTTGCTTGCTGCTCATTGCTGTCTCTGACTCCCGCAGTCGCGCCTGACGAGCCAAAACGAGGCCATGGCCCTGCAGTCCATCAGGAACATCAGAGGCAATTCCCACTGCGTGGACTGCGAGGCACAGAGTGAGTACAGCACCTGACTGCAGCTCTGACCTCTTCTCCTTGGCCAGGACCTGGGGAGCAACCAGCCCTGGCCCCCCTGGTGTCACACCCCCTCTATTGTTTGCACATTTCTGCTTCATTAAGGAGTTTGCTTAACCAGACTTGTTTGATCTTAATTTATGCTCAATATCTGCCACATCAAGTACATCCTAATTTTTTTCCCCTCATTGTTCCCCACTGAATGTCAGCCTTTATGTACTTCCTTCAAAGAAAAGGCAAAAAGTTTGCTGTTTGACATCAGTCCCTTCCATTTCCCTCCTGTTTTGCATGGTGAGGGCACATGTGCCATGGTAATATTTTCAAAGAGACAGAGATTGATTGCTGTTTTTTTGGTTTGTTTTTTTTTTTTAGGCTTGCTTGTGAGAAGAAACCAAAGTCATTGCTCATTATATCTGGATACTAGAAAACTGATTTTGGAATTTTTTTCCTTCCCCTTTGTGTTTCTTTCCCTTTTTTATTTTTTTATTTTTTAAAACATATACGTAGTGTTCAGAAGAGTGTTCTCAGGAATACTTTGAGCCGTGCTTCACCTCACTAACCCCGGCTGAGGCCATTGTTCTGGTGCTCTTTAGTTCCAGGGGTTTGCAACAAAGCCACAGAAAGGAAGTTCTCTTGCTCTAAAGCAATTAGTTGTAGGAGCTGAAGGACTGAGAAGTTGTGCATTTTTATTTCTTTGATATTTGGAAGTCAGAACTTTCCCTGTGATTTTAACACATGCTTAAAAATGGAAAAATACTCACTCACTTTTCTTCAGGTGCAATTTTTATTTTTAAAGATTAGCCACTTGAGATCTTGACTCCTGGTCTAAGCCACTCTGACAGCCCAGTGTAAAAAGAACATTTGTACACAAGTGCAGGTGCTTTTGCACCAATAATTTGGTCTCTGCTTTCACTCTGAGTGATTCAGCACATGCTAAACCAGGGAAAAGCTTGGTTTGAGTGGTATTTTAGCACCTGGAGCCCAAAGCAAGTCTTATTTATTAGTGTGCCTTCATAGTGACCTGGCAGTCATTGAGATTTCCCCCAAAGCTTTGATGCAGCTCAGGAGGAAAGCAGGAAGGGTGATGTACTGTGGATGAGGAGGAGGGGGTCTGGGAGTGCCCTGCATGGGTATTTGGCTCATTTGAAGTACTCACTGTTGCCTCTGAGCAGCCCACGGTGAGAGCAGTGCTGAGTCCTGCCCCACTGTGGGTGGCATTTTCCTAGCCTTGCTAACCACATAAATATTTATAAAATGCACAAATATATTATATTTTTATATGTATATTTATGAGGGGTTATATTATATATCTGTAAGATACAATCCCTTCAGTGCAGGCAGCTTCCTTGCTCACAACATCCTTCTAATCCACCTCAGCTCCACCCAGACTCCACAGTATCCCCAGGGCTCATTTCTCTCCCCAGCCGTGCACCCATCCCAGGATTTATGCAGCCAAGCTGGATGTTTAATCAGAAGATGCAAGAAAGCAGTGGGTTTTTGCTGTTTTGGGGTTTTTTTCCCCCGCAAGCAATTTGGTTTTCAGCCAGATTGCTCATGGGTCAAGCTGCCCCCCCATGCGTGGTGCCAGCAGCAGGGATGTGCCAGGAGCACATTGCTGGGAGAGGGCAGAGTGGGACAGCCCATTTTGGCAACACTCTGTCATGCAGCTTCTGCAGAGGAATGATTTTGAAATCTCAGCTGGACTTGTTTGTATTCTCAGAGATGATTTATACCCTCTTTGACTCCTTGCTGTTTGACCTTCCTGATTTTAAGGCCACTGTCATTCCTTTGGAAAAATGTGAGATGCTTCCAAAGACATGGATCTTAGATGTAAACACACACAGAGAGATGAACCTCAGCCTGCTGCTTTTTCTGCAGGGCTTTGCTTTATTCCCTTGCCTTCCTTCCTGCCTTGCCTGGGCAGGTCCTTACCCCCAGAGCACTTAACATCACAAACCCCAGCACTCCCTGGAACTCTCACGCTGTTTGCATCTCCACAGAGCCAGATGTTTGGGAGCACAGGAGTGTGAGATGTTGACATCCCTCAGCTCTATTCAGGAGCCATCAATCTTCCACTTCAGAAATCCCATTCTTCCTCTTTCTGGAGCTCTTTGCCTTTTGAGCACTTGATGCAGCACTTTGTTTCACTGGGGAACTGTGCCTTGTTGGATGTTAATCCAGCAGCTGTGTGCTGCCGGCATTCTGACCCTCTGGCAGACTCCAGTTAAAGTTATTCCATATTCCCCTTTTAACATTCCCATCCCCAAGCAAGAGAAGAGGCAAAGTGCTCTTCAGGAGCAGGAGCTTGTGCCCAAGATCTGATTACATGTTTCAGAAGGAAAATGGTGTTGCCTTTCCCCAAAGCAGTGGAGTCCCGGTGCTGACTGTGTCTGGAGAAGCCACCCAACGGTGATCCAATTGTTTAGGCAAACTCAGCTGAATTTCTGGATTTTGGCTCTGCCAGAGGATGAATATGAGTCACCTCTTTCAAGATATGTGGAGAACAGGGAGCATCTTGGAACATCATGGAATAGGTCTTTGCTGTTGTGTAAGAAAATAAGGGAGGGTTTAAAAGCATGGATTCTCATCCTGAGTTTTCCAGTCCAGGAGTCTGATCATGTACTCTGGTGTATTTTATATTTAAAAACCAAACACTGAGATAATAATTTGGGCAATCTTCTCCTACCCATCACAAAATTCAATTTTTCATGCAGAATAGAAAGAAAAACCTCAAAGAATGAGAAAGTTGCAAACTTTTCTCACTCTTCTGCTGCAACTCAAGATGAATTCACCCCTGCTTCTTCTTTCCCTGGCTCTTCTGCTCCTCCTTCCAGCAATTCCCTCTGCTCAGCCCAGGGATATCTTACAGCTGCTGATCTCAGGAAGGTTCAGCCTTTCATCACCTCCTTGGATCCAAAGGGATGAAGAAGACAGTGGGGGGAGTTATCCTCCTAGGAGAAATTTCACCTCCAAATGGTGAAGCTGATTGAGGTGCGAGCCAGAGTTGGGAAGAGGTTTTCAGGGAAAGAGGAAGCCAAGTATTTTTGAGAATATGAACAGCTGAAAATTGTAATATTCAGTGGCACTAAAAAGCTCATTTTTTGGTGGACCAATTTTAAGTAAAGCACTTCTAGCTGCACTGAGTGGGCATTTTCTTCCTTTTACGTTGATGTCCACACCTGCCACATGCTTGTAGCATCCTCCAGTTCAGAATTACTCTCACCATCACCAGGAAGGGTTTGTAGCATCTTAAAAGTAAACAAAAAAACTACTTTGAGTAGTTACAGCTTTCTAACCACCTGTGGTGTGAATCAGTGATAACAATTTTCATTTCTATAAGGAGCTCAGCCCTTGGTTTTCCTCATTTGCTACTTTTCCACTCAGCTGTGTGTTGTCAGATTGTTGAAGTTGAAAATAATATCTTGGTAAAATGTCATGGAACTTCCTGGTTGTTGTTTTGGGGGACTCCTTCAGTAGCAGTGCTAGCAACTGAGAGGCTCTTCCAATCCCAACCATTCTGTGGTGCTTTGAAGCAGATGAATATTTAAAGAATTTTTTCAATACAAGATGCATTACAGGTGCTTCAAGTAGAGAGGTATTTGGGTGTGAGGTCAGGTCCTTAACACCTGTTCTGTCAGAATAATTGGAATAATGTAAGTTGGTATTCCATTCCCTTGTTTCATTCTGACTTCATGCCTCTTAGAGCTCATTGCACTTTGAATTTTTGTGAGGATAACCCTGACCTTTGCAGGTCAGAGTGTTTCATCCCAGTCACAGTTTGCAAATTTCAAATTATTACTTGCTGTGTTCAAATTGATGCAAACAAATTGCAGTTTTGGGGGGTTTTTGGTGTGTTTCAGATACACCACTGGCAAAACAATGGAGGTATCTGAAGAATTATGGAATTAGTTTGTTGTAGTTGTACCAAAAGCTTGGAAAGCGTGGCAGGAGTTTGGTCTCACCTGATTTTTTGGAGATCTGAAATGCTGTGCGTGTATAATGTAGATATTAAATTAAGTATGATATAAGACTTGGTATGGACAGGAACTTTTAAACCAAAGATGTATTTTTCTGCTCAAGTGGAGTAAAATGGGGTTTTTTTCTTCTTGGTTGCATTTTTTTATTTCAATGGACTGGTTGAAAAATGTCAGTCAATGCCTTCAGTGTGATGTGGGACTTGACAATTAGAATTATGAGCTTTCCTTTCCTGTTTTTTTGTCCAAAGATGACATAGCAAAGAACTAGAAAATGTTTTGTTTCCACATATTTTGGCTGGCAGAAACAGCTTTTCAGTTGTGGGTTACACAGAGTCAAGACAAGTCTTTGGATTAATTTTTCAGAACAGAAGGAAACACTGGAAATTCATTTTCTGTCAACTCCAAATTTTTTTTAGATAGGAATAAGAATTGCCTGCCCTTTTAATTAATCCTCATCTTCCTGCTTGGCATTTGGGGCAGTTCTTTGGGAAGCACAGAGTAAGGCATAAAGAAAAGATCTGACAGCAGGGAGTTAGAAAAGAAACAACAAAAATTCCTCTTGTGCTTCACATACATGTGTTAAGGTGAATGTTTGTTGCAGAGAAGGCAATCCATAGAAATCCAAATTTAAATTGCACAGAACAGTAGCAAAAGTGTTCTGAACTATGTTGGTAAATGGAATTTCCCATCTTGTGTCGGGTTTGTCCCAGTCTCACCCTTTGTGGGGTTGTTTTGGGAGGGTGGAATCCTTCTGGTCCGTGCCCTGGAACTGGGACTGTTCCAAGTGGGACATTCCCATCTTGGTGTTCATCTCCCTGGTTTTGGAGACAGAAGAGTCAGATGGAAGAGCCACACATAGCTGGTGTGTCAGTGGTTATTGAGGGAGCTGATGCAGTTAGCACAAGAAAATTGTTTCTAGGCTCTATTTTTTTCTTATTTTTCCCTTTCATCTGGCTGTGAGCAGCCCTGGGTTCCCAAGGAGAGGCTTTCTTCACTGCCCATCCTCATGGTTGTATTTCCTTTGTTTCTCCTTTCCCCTCTGATTCACTGGGGTTTTTTGACTGGACTTGGAGTGATGCATCTTTTGTGACATCACACTTCATTTTTCTTTACTCCTTGAGGTTTTCTCCAAAGGGTTGCCATCTCCGCTGACCCTGGAAAACCTCCCAGCTGCACTTTAGGACAAGACACCCCCGGAGCCAAAACCTGCAGGCACTGAGCAGTTCTGTTGGGTGTTCCCTTGTCCTAATTGCTGTGTCCCTTGTCCTGCAGACCCCGACTGGGCCAGCCTCAACCTGGGAGCCCTCATCTGCATCGAATGCTCAGGGATCCACCGCAACCTCGGCACGCACCTGTCCCGGGTGCGCTCCCTGGACCTGGACGATTGGCCCATCGAGCTCATCAAGGTCATGTCAGCCATTGGCAACGAGCTGGCCAACAGTGTGTGGGAGGAGAACAGCCAAGGCCACGTGAAGCCTTCCCCAGACTCCACCAGGTGGGTTTTGGTTTGCTCCACCTCTCCTGGCACAACTCACCCGGCTGCCATTTTGAAATTCTCCCCTGTGGAAAAATCATTCTTTCTATCCTCACTGCATGCCCAGGAAGAACCTGTGTCGGAGTGGGGGGTGCCATAAGTTGAGTGGTCTGGCTACTTCCTCTCTCTCGTGAAAGTTTCCTCAGCAGCTCTGCAGTTTTCTGTGTAGTGGGAGATGTTAACCTCCCACCTGCTTCTTGCTCCATCTAAATTATCCTGTCATGTGCTCCTTTGTCTCGGTGGGCCACAAAGTTCCTGCCGCTTGGACTATCAGTTTGCCATTAATAATCACCCTTCAGAGTTTCAGGAAGTTTGTACTTGGCTGTACTTTTGCTTCTGCACAAGGGTGTTCCAAGTCCTGCTCACCATGGACTTGATTACTTTTTTGGTGTGTGTGATTTAAGTGAAACCATGAGCTGCTGGGGGGATGTTTCCTTTGGGAACAGCATTTTACCTGCCTCTCATAGCTCCACACAGTGAAAATCTTCCTGTGAAGTGTTGTCCTACCTTAAACTAGGGAGTTTTATGCTTAATTAATGTGATCAGTGTCAAAGACAGATGTTTTGAGAATGCCTTCTCCAGTTTTGGATCAGGTGGAAGGATCACTGTACCTGGGCCACCTCCTGCAATGGAGGGCTGGGTTTGTGCTGTTGTGTGGAATGAAGTCAACTGTTTCTTATTGCATTATTTCGTTAGCCCTGAAAAATGAATTTGTGGTGCCACCTTTGGTTCATCTTCGAGAATGAAGCCACTGCATTAATCAGGCTACTTAGATGAATGGCTGTGCATTTAAAAGTGCTCAGGCAAAGAGAGGTTTTGTTTCAGGCAGAAATGGGATGTCTGTTCTGTACCTGTGTATTATTAGATACAATGATGTCATCAAGTAGATTGAAATGAACTTTCAATCATTACTCTCACTTTAATACAGAGATTTTATATTCTTGCACTTCACAAATATATATTGCTCCTTACTGCTGAGGTGAGATGGAGCAATAGTTCTAAACACCTGAAAGGAAAATGCTTTCACTCAATTGGAATTCCGTTTAAAAAAAAGAAAAATCACATTATTTCAGTAGTCATATAATAAACATCACGAAAAATCTAAAATCCATGTGACTGTGATGAAGAGAACACCATCCATTTCAATTAAGAATTAATTTGGGATTGAATTTTACTTCTAGAAAATCAACTTTTTTCTCTTAGTATTTCATACTTAAGGCTTAATTTAATTCTCCCACTTTGTTTCTGTGCATCTTCATGGTTATGTTCAGCTGATTCTGATTGTCACTGATACCACTGCACTTTCTCTCCTGCACTGCAACATTTTTGGACAAAAAGATTCATTTTATAAATAGGATTTTCTAGCTTTATGTCCAGGTTCACGCTTATGTGATAAAAGAGGTGCTAGAAGAAGTAGAATTAGGATGATGTGGAAATTTTCCCACAAAGCAATTGCAATCTTTGCTGCTCTCATTCCTCTGCTGTTTGCAGCAGGGACTGAAATGCAATTTTTCGCGTAAATACCAGAAAGTTCTGCTTTTTCCAAGTGTGTGCCTCCTTTTGTGCTTCCCTTTGGTCTCTGCCAGCATCACAATCCTTCTGTTCAAGCTGTGGCAAGAAAATAAATTCAAGTTTCTCAGGTAGAGGCTCTGCTTTCCAGGTTCTCACTGCTGTTTATAGTTTTGCTTGAGGAATTCTATTGGAAGCAGCTAAAATGGCCCTGAAAGGAGGGTTAAACAAACCTTCCTTTTGTTGTTGTGGAGGGACTGAAGGGGAAAGAGGCAACTCCAAGAGAGCTGGAGAGGGACTTGGGACAAGGGCATGGAATGACAGGACACAGGGAATGGCTTCCCACTGCCAGAGGGCAGGAACAGATGGGATTTTGGGGAGGAATTCTTCCATGGGAAGGTGGGAGGTCCTGGGAAGCTGTGGCTACCCCTGGATGCCTGGAAGTATGCAGGGCCAGGGGCTTGGAGCAATCTGGGACAGTGGAAGGTGTCCCTGGAACAAGATGATTCTGAATGTCTCTCCCACCTCAAACCATTCTGGGAATCTGATTCTGTGATGGGCCATTAATAGACACTTCTAGAGGGGATCAGGTGGGTTTCACCTTTTCATGTTGTGTCTGTCGGTTGGAGATGAAGCCATCGGTGGAAACCCACAGATTTCTAGGGACACACAAAAAAAGAGTAATGAGCTGCTCCACAAATACTGAATAGTTGGGCTGGGAGGCTCAAGGAGTGTTCACAGGCTGCACTAAAAGGAACCTGAAAGTCTTGATGTGGCTTTCAAAGCAGTCCCTTCAGGCTGGGAGGGGTTGGCACTGATCATTCCATGCTTGCAGTGGCATCCTGTGTGTTTCTGTGGAGTAGAGGAGAGGGTGGAGGGATCCATGGAGATTGTTTTTGGCAGGAGGAATTGCTGAATGGCAGCTCTAGGTCATGGCATAATTAAGGAATCTTAAACAGCTATGCCAGTCCGTGAGTACATCTTCCCTTTAGTAATTCTGCCCACTCAAAAATAAGATTTTATCAAATTCAAGGCCTTACCATGGCCTGTACCAGGGGAGGGTTTAGGGTTGGATATCACCCCCAGAGGGTGCTGGGCACTGCCCAGGCTCCCCAGGGAATGGGCACAGCCCCAAGGCTGCCAGAGCTCCAGGACTGTTTGGACAGCACTCCCAGGGATGCACAGGGTGGGAGTGTTGGGGTGTCTGTGCAGGGCCGGGGACTTGGACTCTGTGATCCTTGTGGGTCCCTTCCAGATCAGGAAATTCTGTGACTAAACCACATGAAGTACTGCTGTCCTTTTCTAGCCCACTGAAATGCACTTCAAATTCTTCATCCAAGCAAATCATGGGAAAGGATAAGCCTGCTCACTTATTTTGAAGGCCAGAAAGGTTCTGAGATTGGAGGGTATGTAAAATTCAAAGCCTGGGAGCTGTTCAGCAAAAGACATTATTCCCTCCAGCATTGATCAAGGATTTATTGCCCAGGTGTATCCTCTAATATTAATATATTCCAGGTCATGGCAGGTTGGAGAGTTGAGCAGCCTGCTGTAGTAGGAAGTGTCCCATGGCAGGGGGTGGGCTGAGATGGACTTTAAGGCCCATTCCAACCCAAAGCATCCTAGAATTCTTCAGGCAGATCTCCAGGTCGTTCAGTGCCCCTATCAGTGAAAAGCAGCACCCACGGGTGGCCTCTGGCACTGAACTGGAAGGTTTTGGGAGCACAGGTGTGGTGGGATTCCCAGGGAAGTGGCATGACGTAGAGCTGAGGGTGTTGCTGGGATTTTGGGAGGAAGGAGGAATAAAGACAAGCTCCAGTTTGCTCAGAAAGTTGGGGAAGTGGTGGAAAAGGCAAGCACAGGCAAACACTTGAGTGTGAAAGGGAACAGAGACTTGCTGGCCCCTGAGCTGTGGTGTCTGTGGGTCCCTGATTAGGTCAGCTCTGGAGAGCTGTAATTGGTTCCAGCAATTACCAGCAGCCCCGAGAACGCTGCTCAAACTTCGGGAGGCCTGTGACAAATTGAAGCTGACTGCTGGTGGAGGAGTATTGACTTCCCATTCCTAAACAGGGGGATCATTAGTCAAGGAAAGCATCTTTTAATTACTCGCAGGAAGAAAAAAAAGAAAAAGAGTGAAAAAAGGACAAAGATCTTTCAGTATGGATCCTGCAACAACCGCCAGGTTTTTTTTCCAAGTGTATTCAATATTAAATTTATTGTCTTGGAGGGGAGGGGGGAGCGGGGGGAGCTTGCCTGCGGTCCCTCCTTGGGTAATGCAGCTTTAATTTGGAGTGAGAAGTCAAATTAGAGTAAATCAATGTTGCAACAATTAACTGGGGCTGGGGATGGGATCAGGATTTTCCCTCTAATTGCTATTGATACTGTTTAAGCACACTCTCACAACGCTGCTTTGGAGTGGTGCAGCACTGGAGGAGCCCTGTGGGGCTGAGCAGCTCCATGGAGGAATGTTGGAGATGTAGGGAAGTCAGCTTGGGAGCTCTGCCTTTTGCACTGCTGTGTCCATCTCCTACCAGATATTTAGCTTTTTCTCCTCACTTGTTCTGCTTTGTCCTCATGCTTATGTGGCTTCTGGTTTGCAGACTCATTTGCCACCCAAGGTGGTATTGGCCTTCTTGAAGTGAGTTAAGCTGTTCCCATCCCTCTGCCCACTCCAGGAGATGGTTGTCTGCTCCCTCACCCTCTTTCCCTGAGCTCCCAAGGACTCCATCTTTGTCCCTGGGAATGTTGTGGTGGATGTGCCTCCTCCACCGCGGGCAAGCTGAGGGAAGGCAGGGTCATATCCAGGCACCATCCCAGACACACTTCTTGTTCTGCTACTCAAACAATGCCAAACATCTGCATTAGCTACACACAGAGAGGGCTCTCCACCATTTCAGCATCTTCTTGAGAATATTCACAAACTGTTGGAATGTCCAACTCCATTAAAACTGTGTTCTTGAATTGAGGGATGAGTGCAGAAGTTCAGGCACAGTTTTAAGCTCTTTAACTGGGGCATGGAGCACGAGCAGCAGTTGTGCTCAGGTCTGTTTGCTCAGCAGTCTCCCTGCTTATTCTGGGTACCAAAGGTTACAGGAAAATCCAACACTGGCTGAGCAGCCACGAGTTGGGAGCTGGCAGTGTTGGAAACGGACTCTCACCTTCCTAGGGGAGATCCAGTGTGATCCTTGCTCACTAATGAACTCAGTTTTATGGTGTCAGGGACAACATTATGCAGCTGCACTGTATTGAGCTGAGTTTTACAGTCCTGCACCAAAGCCTGGCTTGTCCTGCTCTGAGGAGAGCGGCCGTGACACCGAGCTGGTCACTGGGGAGTGACTTGGATGAAAAATATTGCACCGTGCCTTCCATGAAAATATTAATCCTTTTCTTTGTAAAAATAATTATTCCTTCATCATAAATAAAGGGTGAGCCGAGGGAAACGGAGCACTTCACATCCTTCTCTCACATCCTGGGTCTTGTAGGGCTGCTGTGTTCCATCTGTCCCTCACCCCTTGCTCCTTTTGGCCAGCAATTCGTGGTGCTGCTGATCCTGGATTCCTGGCAGAAGGGATGAATAGGGCCTGAGGGAGCACAGGTACCTCTCTGTCCATGATTATCAGCTCCAGCTCCGTGGCAGATCTTGGCCTGATGAGGTCAGTGTTTTGTGCCTTTTCACTGCTCCTCCACGCCTGACACCTTTCCCGTTCCAGGGCTGGGGGAAGGGGGTTTTTAAAAATAAATTAAAAAAAAAAAGAAAAAAAGGAAAAAAGAAGATTTTATTGTGAAAGGCTGACCAGAACCCATCTGCAGTTGGGTGGCATCTGCTCCCCACATGTCACTTCCCTCATTAACAAGCAATTGAATTAATTAAATGCTACTCAGAACACGCATAACAAGCTACCGGCAGTGTCCAAATTAGCACTGATAATCAAGGATGATTTCCTTTATTATCCTGCTAAGTGGTGTGCAGGCTCTGATCTCCCTGTCTGCCCTCATCTATTTACATACCCCCAGCTTCTGCCTTTAGAAGCTGAGGTTATCTTACCTAGTTAATTTGCCACGATCACCAAGCATGGCGGATTGATATTCCTGCCTCTGCTGAAGCAAACCCCCTCCTTTCTCCCCCTTTTCCTTCCTCCCCAAGCCTGGTCCTTTGTATCTCAAGCTCACTGATAAATTAAAAGCCACCCCTGTGGTCTCTCAAGTGAGTAATAGAGGCAGAAATTTCATTTTGCAACTGGCTGATTTAATGATCCAAAGGGTAATTAATGGCCTGATTATCTTAATGTTAAATATGTCCGGCAGCAATTACTGTGACCTCCCGCTTGTCAAGGTCCAGGCTATGCTCTTCTTTCAATTAAGTTCTCTGGGGCTTAATGGTATGAATAAACTCCTCTGATTCTATCATTCCGGACTCTGAGATTTAAGCGAGCTGGGGGCTCGTTTGGAGTTTTAATCAGCCCATCTTCTACTTGAGCGATCAGAGTTAACAATTATAACAAGGACAGTTTAACTTTCTTTCTTTCTTCCCTCCCCCCCTCCTCTTTCCACTTCTTTATATATTTTTTTATTTTTTTATTTTTTCTGAAGCGCTCGGAGGGGATTTTGTTGGCGGCAGCGGTGGCTTTGCCGGGCCAGTCTCTCCCGATATAAATTATCATGTGAATGCCGCTGTTTTTCCATTTGACAGGCTTAATTAATTGGCAGGAGCGGCCGAAAATGACAGTGCCGCTAATTGCAACTCCAAGCCCATCTCTGTCAGGGCGGCGCGCTTGTCAGCGGGCATGCCCCGCTCCTCGCCGCGCCCGGACTCTGTTGACGTTTCCCATTCCGGTTTTCACATCTCGTCGGGGAACGTGATGGGATGTGATAGCCCAAGATGTGCCTTTGGCTCTTCCAGGCAGGCAGTTCGTGTGCTAGAATGACATTTGCTGCCAATAAAGTTTAGACAGCTGGGCTGCTGCCGGCCCAACAGCTGCTATGGGACTGCAGGTTTGACTTAAGGTTCGGCTTAAGGTTTCCAGCTTGGACTTTGGGAAGGGATCAATAAAAACTCGCTCCTGCTCTTCCTGGTGGCTGAACTCCACTGAGCAGCACGACTCCCAGCGAGCTGGAGTTCTATTAGCTCTGTTTTGGACAGCAGATATTTCATGGAGATAATGAGGAAAATGGATAAATTATTAGTTACAGTGGCATCGCGTTCTCCAACGCAGACATTATAAATAGAGAGACTGATTCACTGCTGCCAGCAAACACCAGGCTACAGCTGGAAGAGTGAATCCTTCATGTGCTTCCACATTGGGTTGGTTTGCAATTAAATTTAAACAAAAAAAACTAAAATATTCACTCGCCGGTAGATTCCAGGAAATGCATCTGACAGGAAGAGCTAAGTGAGGCGAGTGGAATATCAGCTTGGGTGGCTGCTGGTCAGGCTTCAGCCTTTTGTAGACCTTGGAAGCTCAAATGCAATACTCCAAAGATGAAAGGTGGTGGTAATAGTAGTAATAGTAACAGTAATATTCTGTTTTATTGTCCTTGCAGCTGCTTGGCAGCCCTTGTCACCCAGGAGCTGATCCGGTGAAACACCGGTGCCTGTGCAGCAGCCTGGGAGATGCCTGCATGATTAAAAATCAAAACAAAACAGCCACAACACCCTCGACCCCGCTTGTCCAAGTTAATGAGTGCTTTAGATGAAATGCTCCCCGGCTCAGCTGCACCTTTCTTGTGTGCAAAGCTGCCTGTGATAAAAGCTCAGGCTCTTGGTAAACAGGAGCCTGGTTTGCAATAATTATTATTACAATTGTTATTTTTCTCAGTGCTGGTGAAAGAGAGACCTGCAAAGGAAGTGCTTCTGTCTCCTTGTGCAAATTATGAAGGCATTTATTAAAAAGCCATTTATTAAAAAGCTGTTCTCCTTTTCAATCTAAATAGCATCAGTACCACTGCGCTGAATCCCTAGAAGTGTCTAAAACCGGGGTGGACAGGGCTTGGAACAACCTGGGATGGTAGAAAGTGTCCCGTGGAGGCACAGTCAGCTCCAGGTACCTTTATTCCAGTGAGATTCTTGGCAAATTTGGGTTCTTCTCTGTGGATTTGGCTGCCGTGCTGAAAAATACCAAGTTACACTGAAATTCCTAGAAATCTAGGATTTTACTTCAGGACTCAAACGAGGATTTTTTGGGGAAAAGAGTGTTCATGAGTTGATAATCAGCAGCAATAGAAAAATATTTTTTTTGTTTGTTTGTTTGTTTGGGTTTTTTGTTGGGGTTTTGTTGGGGTTTTGTTTGTTTGCTGTTTTCCTTGTGTTTGTTTTTTGTTTGCTGGAATAAGAATCCATCTGGTGGGTGAGTGCCTGTCCTGAAGGTCTCAAAACCACAAAGGGTCTTGTTTTCAAACTTAACTTTCAGTTTAGATATGGACTGATTATTTCTCTTTTTGTATTAGTTCCCTCCAAAACAGCTACCAGAGATAGAGAGATTTGAAGACCAGTGTATTTTCAGTGGCTTCACATCTGCCTGACCAAAAGCAACTTGAAAAGGTCAACTCAGAGCTCACTAACAGAGAGAAAATTATCCCTGTGTTTATTAGAAGCTGCTCAGGCCAGTGTGGAACTACAAGAGAGGAATGGAAGGGCTAATTAGAAAAAAAAAAATTAATTTCAGATGGGAAAAGAATGGATGGTGAATTTATAATTTGGGTGGAAACGTGGCTTAAATCGGGCTGATGGCCAAAGGCCAGGATCACTGAAAAGGAGTCAGATGGAAACCACTGTGGGTCAGTTTTTCCTCAGAAAAGTCCTGGGTATCATTAACACTGGAATTAAATTGCACGCCACATGTGTGGTTGCACATATCTGCTACTCCACAGCAACTAAGGAATAGATACGGAGAGTTTCATCTTAAATATGGCAAGCTAAAGGCAACTGGAAAATAAAATTTGCTGTGTAAAGCATTGGGCAGCTTTACCAAGGTGCTCTTTCACCAGTTATTCATTAGTTATTTCCAAAAGGAAAGGCATTGAACACTTGTTCTCAAAATTCAGCTGTTTGCAAGGCTGAAACTTATAATAGTAATAAAAAAGCCAAAATAAAGCCATTGAATTAAAAAGTTCCCAATGCCAAGCATCAGCTATTATGAGGTGATTAGGTCAGATCCAGAGTATTTTGGGAAGTACTGTGAGTCAAGCACTTGGGGAAACTCCCAGCAGATTGAAAAATACCTATTCTGTTAGAAAGAAATCTAATGCAAAATATTTTCTTTTTATTTGCAACTTTTCTGCGTAGTTGATTTTAACCCGTTCCTTTCATTTCTCCTGCCCTGAAGTCACATCTGCCTCTCTGCACACCAGGTCTCCCCCAGGCAGTTTAACCAAACCTAGTTCAAATTTCTTGCTGGACATGGCTGTGAAGCCAGTTTATTCCTGGTTTGTGCTGGGGGAGCATTGCTGTATGAATTTGTTTTGCTGTTTCTTCTGCTGAAGAGATGGATAAACTGATTGTGGTTAAATCTGAGAGAGGTGGTGCCCAGGATTATCTTGTCCCTGGGTGGGATGTCACAGCAAAGTCGTGACCACAGACCACGGGCTCTTGGCGGCTGTCACCAGTGATGGTGGCTGTTCCTCCTGTGTTTTTTGCCCGTTCCAGCCATGTGGATGGATGTGTTTCAGCTGCTGGGACAGCAGAACATGGCTGAAGGCAGTGCTGGGGATGCTTTGAAGGCAGCAGTGCCTCTCCCTGCTCCTGGTGGCTGTGCTGGCCGGTGACACGAGGCACAGAGGCAGCAGCATCCCCTCGCTTTGGTCCTGGCTACAGAACCTGCAGGGCTCCCTAACAGTAACTGTGACAAACTTTCTTTTGTGCTTTTTTCCCTTTTTTCCCCCCTTTGTTTAAGACTGAGCTTTGTTTCTGGCTCTGCAGGAAGCTGGTAGCCTATGGCAAGGGACTGGGGAGACAAGACTTCAGTAAGATAACTAAATGAAAAGGGCAGCAGTGAAAAGATGGTGCTGGCTTTTGACTGGACTGAAACTTGATATACACAGCAGCCCAAATGCAGGTTCCCCACAGCTCTCAAATATTCTCTGTTCATCTGGGATAATGCTCTTCCAGCTGGATTTTTCTGTGTGTGGGTGCTGGAGTGGGGGACAGCAGAAATGAGTGACCAGAAGAAACCAGAGCAACTCTCAATTAATTAATGAATGGGTGGAAATGTGCTGAGGGGAGCACAGGTGAGGGGTGGGAGGCAGGAATTAGAGGGAGATGAAACCCCTCCCTGTGCCTATTAACCAGATTGTGCAGACAGAGCAAAGTGCTGTCGCTGAGGCATTTTTTGTGTGAGGTTTTGGGGAGCGAGAAGAAGCTGTGTCTTGGTAATTGGGGAGCCTCAAAAGGTGTGCATGGGCCCAGCTTCAAAAAGCCTTCATGCTGAACAGATGATTATGTCATGGCCTAGAAATCTTCCTGCTAACTTGGCTTTTCCTCCAAAAGATTTACATTTCCCTGGTTTCATCCAGGTCAGAATTTCCAAAGGGATGTTTTTATTGTATTTTCACTGTCTGTGCAGCACCAGCCCGGCTTGGGAAACTGAGGTGCACATAAAATTAAATCACGACCCCAGGAATGCTTCTAAGGCTCCTTTGCAAGTGGGAAGAATAGGATTGTGTTGCTGTGTGCTAAAACTGAAGGGTGTCTTATGAAAAGATATTCAGAAGTTGGCTTTTTTGCTTTTCTGTCTCAAGGAGCCAAAATGTGCAGCTCTAATCCTTTGCTAGTGACATGTGTGTGCTCCTGTCTGAGCCTTTCCAGACCAAATCTGCTTTGGCCACTTGTCCTCCCACAGCTCAGACCAGCCCTAAATAGATTCCTGAGTTTCCTTGGCTTCACCTGTTGCATTCAGGCAAAAAGGTGGAAAATAAAAAAAAACACCTAGAGAAAATAATTTGGATTACTTTCAGTACTTCTGGTCAAGGCGGAAACTTAAACTATTATTATTTAAAACTATATTATTAGTGTTTAAAATAAATATTATTATTTGAAATACTACTGCAATTGCTATCTGGAGTGGTGGAACTCCAGTTTGGGTTGGGTAGGTGCTCCCAGCTCTGTTTTCAGCTGTGGACACCATCACACAAATTTTATTTAGAGGCTGGGTAAACTCACGAGCCAAAGGACCCTTTGAAATGCAGAGTATTATTTGTTAAAAATCACCTACCAACATTTTGAATGTTTTTTTAAGGGCATTAGGGAGTGTTTGGGAGGTGTGAAGGAGCAGGCAAGGTTTAGATATGTGCAGGATGTATGAGGGCAATGCTCTGAGTGAAATGAGAGATGAGAATGGCTCTCCTGACAAAGTTTTGGGACTCCTGAAATTAATACATGTCCAAAGCTGATTTCTAGCTGATTGCCACATCTGCATTTTTGTGGATTCACACAGCTCATGTGATACCAACGCGTGTGTTGAGATGTGTGTGTTGAGATGTGGAATAAGAGGCAGAGGAGAACATGGGATGTCTCAGAAGTAGAAGGAAAAGAGCTTCCAACACCAAGTGTGGTATTTTGTAAGAGGAAAACACATTTGGCATCCTGGGGGAAAGCGGTTTGGTTTGCATTATTTACAGCCAGACTATCTCCCTGCCAAAATGGGACATGCAGGAAGCAACCCAGCTTACAGGGAAGGCTCTCAGGGCACCCCAAAAAGTTGTGTTGTCAGCCAGGAGTAACAAAGCAGCATAAGAAATTAGCTGGGTTTATGATTCCCCAGATTTTCAAAAAGAAATGGTGTAGCAGAGCAGGACTTGTGTGTTCACAATTAGATATTGTGCTGTTGTTTTTTTTTGTGGAATTGTAATTTTTTTTGTACAGGGTGACCTGGTGAGGAGGGTTTGATGGCCAAGTAGGTGCCAATATCCTCAGGAGTGTTTTGGTGTGGAGCAGGAGAGGGCACAGATTTGGTTCATGGAATGATTCTGGTCCACACAAAGTGGATTCCCTTTGGAGAAACATGCTTATCAAGTAAATATAATATGGTCAAGTATGTATTTAATCAAGCTCATTTATCAAGAATTTATCAAGTATATATATAATATCCTTGATAAATCCAAGATAATGTGTAAAAGTAAATATAAAATTCACAAAATATGAAATACTGTTTTATATATGGATATAGTGCACTTTACTCAACACTCAGGAAAATTGGTTTCACTGCTTTAAACATATGAAAACTAAATGTTTTCTGGATCATGGAGTTTTTGTGAAAGAGAACATTGGACAGCAGTTTGAGAAGTGTGGAAATAAATCTTGGCTCATTTGGGGATTTGAGGGGTTGCATTTCAGGCCACAGTTAAAAAATCTGAGCTTTCTTTAAGCCAGAACTCACCAGGAGTGAAAGAGAGATAGGACTCACAGTAATCCAACATGATGCAGGACTGAGGTGGGTACATATCATGACCATAACTTGCCAAAACAGAGAATTTTGGAGAAGAATGGTAAGAAATATTTCAAGTCTTCAGTGAGTAGCAGGAGATGCTTCAGGGGGTTAATGAAATGATAGTGATTCAGAGGAGGATGGAGGGGTTTGTAGGCATTTGGAGGTGATCTCCTTGGGAAAATGGGTTCTTGTAGTTTAAAGAAGTGCTACTAAGAGCAGGAGTATGGGATGGAGGATGTAGGAACAGGGAGGTGTTTGGACTGGGTATTTCTTCAGTTATGCAGTTTTTTCCCAAGGAAAGCAGTGGTTGCCAGCACTAGGAAACACAGGATGTGGGGCAAGGCGAGGGATGGAATGATCTCAGTCGCCTTTGCTTTCCTGATTCACCAAAGCTCTGGTAAGGGATCTCACAGCATTCAGATTTTAAAATATTTCTTTCACATTGGTTCCTCTTATCACTGCAGAAAGCTGCAGAAATCAGCTGAGATCAAGATCTAATTCCTGTGCTCTTTCCTCCCTGTCCCCTGCTCCCCTCCTGCATCCACTGGATGTCCATTTCTGTAAGTTTTCCCTTCAGAACAAACGTATCATTTTTCACCACAGGATATTTACAGCTTCAATCAGTGCCAAATTCAATTGGCTTCTGATCTCATCGCTGGAAGTTATAGATGCAGATATTATTTGCACTGTGGTTAATTATGGAGCAATCAAACTTTGGCTTTTCCACTGTAATTTCCTCTGCCAGCTAATTTAATTAATCACCCCCAGCTCAGCTCTTCCAGCTGCGACCGGCAGGGTCATTAATTAGACATGTGGTGGTAGCTCATAGACCAGTTCCTGTTGAGGGGCTGCTGCCCACTTGATCTCTGAGGGAGCTGGAGCTTTTTTTCCAAGCATCCAGGCAGGATTGGAGGTAGCTGCCAGGTTGTTGTATCCCTCAGCAGCCATTCCCAAAAGACAGACTATAAGCAAACATCAGGATTACTAGGACTGCTGGCACTCAGCTCCCAGGGACTGGGATCAGATGCCCACCAAGATGCAATTTACGATCTCACCCAGCAGCTCTCAGCACTCCATCATTCTGGTCTCGTCCAGGAGGTAAAAAACAAATGCTCAGGAGTTCAATAGAGCTCCTTCTGACTCTTGGTGGGAGCTGCCTGGTGTTTGCCAGGTGGCATCAGCAATAGCTTTTTTTCTTTTTACTATAAAAGCTGTGCAAAATACCCAGCTAAGTCTGTCACATTGTTGAATCTCAGAATAATTACTAATTCCTTTTTCTTCAGGGTGGAAGAGTATTTTGCAGTAAACAAAATGGGTTGATACAGCTTAGGAACCTCATCCTAAGCATTATCAGCAGAGGGCAGGTGATTTGGGATATGTGATGGCCCCAGAAGGTCCAAGCATTTTGCAGGGAAGGCAGCAGGCCTGTGGTCTTTGCTCTTGCATGACCTGTTTGGATAGCTGGGAGCACACACCATGCCTTTGGGTTGAGCTTTGCATCTAAAATATCATGGATTCATGGAATGGGTAAAGTTGGGAAAGCCCTCCAAGATCATTGAGTGCAGCCCTTCACCCAGCCAGGTCCCTAAATACCACATCAGAGAATCCTCCAAATTCATCTTGTTCTCAGACTGAGTTTTAAGCATCTTTTGTTTCACTACCAGGATTTTCTTTATCCTCCTTGGAGTGCCACCACCTTGGTGTTCCCATGCTGACTCTTGGAGTTGGAAAAGGTGAAAAACTTCAAGGATCCTTGTAGCTCCAGGGCAGCTTTTCCTAACACACACAGCCAGCCAGGCTACTTCTACTGCACTTTGATTTCAAACCTGTTGCAAAGTTGTTGTGTCTAATCAGTGTCTGCGTCTGCCAGCAGTGAATTGCTGATGGATTGGTTGGAGTCTCCCCCACTTCTTTTTACAACAGACAAACTCAGCTCAAGACAACTGTTTTAATCATCCTGGCTCACAAAGCTTCCTCTCAGCCTCTTCTGTCCAAAACATCCGTCAACCCCACCCAGAAATAGTAAACTAAAAATAAATTTTAAAAAACAGTTCTCTTCACCACTTAGGTGCAAGTGCCTTTTTTAATAGCAAAACAGCCCTGTGGGCTCAAGTGAGCTCCCTCTGAAGGAGAAGGTGCTTCTGATGCAACCCTCCCTTCAAATGCATCATGCTCTTCACTGGTGGCTTTTTTCCTCCCTTGTGTCTCTCAGAAGGTTCCCTCAGTCTGAACTGTTTTGGGGAAGATGCTTTTAATGCAAAGAACTTTAGGGAGTCACAGAGACACGGCTCAGCAGCTATTTCAGAGTGGAGAGGTCACATCTGCCTCTGCCAGCACAAGGAGATTGTTGACATGATATTGCTGTGGAAGCCCTGAACGAGAGGGATTTGTAATTGAGGAGAGAGCAGTTCATCCCTTCAGAGGAGCTCTCCACACCTTGCTGTGGAGCAGAAGGCAGTGCTTGCACATGTCAGGGATGCTCCTTTGGGAATTCCTCTCAGGCTCACAGCTGGAAAAGCTTTTGCTGGAAGGGAGTGGGGCCCAGGAAATGTGTGCATGTAGAGAGAGAGAAAGTCACAGAATCATTGGGGCTGGGAAGGACCTCCAAGATCATCCAGTCTAACCTTACATTTTTTATATGTATTGTAGCTTTATGGGATAGATAGATAGATAGATAGACAGACAGATAGATAGATAAAAATATATATGTTATCATTTTATCTTAAGAAGGTAGTGCTGAATAATTTGCCACCCAGAAGTAGAACACCTGCCAGCATTAACTAGAAGATAATCCGCCATAAAGACCTGACTCTGGAACAACCACATTCCTCATTGAAGAAAATTCCCAAAATAACCATCAGTGTTCTGTAGGCAAGCTGGAGAATTAGTTTGGTTTTTTGCTCTGCAGAAAAATTGGAATTGCACTTGGTCTTCATCAGTAAATTGTAATCACCCAGTGCTACTTCACCTACTCATGTCACTTGGTTTTGTTTTATTTGAGCAATAAATTCCTTAAATCTCCTCAGAGTTATTGCATGTCTTCTGTGGGGACTCATCACAGTCCTGCCAGGCATTCATCAAGGCTCCCAATGAGCCACCACATGAAGTATTCCTCTGCTCCTTATCAATCAGTTTGCTTATAACTTTACTTTTTCCTCCTGAAGTAATCAAAATTTGATATTCCGCAGATTGCAGAAAATTGTCACTGCTGTATTCTGTGCTAATTCATCACAGGAAACAGGCATAATTTGGGCATCAGAAGAGCATTAAATGTTTAAATAAGCAAGAGAGTCCATGAACCGCTCCAGATGACAGGGCAGAAAAATGTTTGGATCCCAGGTACGTTGGGAATGGCATTGCGGACCTTACAGAGCAATGGGGCATCCACACTCTGCAGCAGGCACCAGGTTTGCTCTGCTCTTCGTTATATCACTCAAATAGTCAAAAGAAGTGCTGAATCCCAGAGAGTGAAATGGATTCATTCTGTTTTAAGTTCCACTGTGAGGCTCATTCAGCTCTTTTTGAAAAGATATTCCACATGGAATCGCTTTCTTGTAGCCTTGCTTTTCTCTGTACAAACAAGTAACTTCTACTAACGATGAGAGAGGGGAAGAAATGTCATTTTTGTGCTCTAGACTGGAGCAAAACATGCACCTTTGCCATCTTTAGGTCTTGGAATAACTGCTCTGATGGTTAATGGGATGAGCAGGCCCTGTGTGATGGGACTGGACTTGTGTGTGAGATGTTCCACGAGGCTCTGAGCAGCCTGGGGTGGTGGAAGGTGTCCCTGCCCATGGCAGAGGGGTTGGAATGGGGTGGTCTTAAAGGTCCCTTCCATCCCAAACCATTCTGTTATTCAAAATGCAGAGGGTGGCTGGTCTTCTTTTTTTATGAAACAGCAATTCCAGTGGATTGGGGAGAAGATTCTTCACAGAGAGGGTGGGATGCGCCTTTATTCTGTAGCCAGGAGCCAATCCCTAAGTCTCCTTGGTGGAGCAATGATGTTTTTCTGGCAAACTTCATGATCTTCTCATGGTTTGACAAAGTATCAGCAGAGCAGTTGTTGAGTCAGTCTGGATCATGGTTTGTGTACCCACAGCCCCCAGTTCTGTCCCCTCCTTTTTGAGTCAAGTGATGTTTTAAACAAATTTCCCCTTCTGGTAGTAGTTCTGTCCCTCCCATTTCTCTTTGCATGGTGCCATAAAACAACACCGTGGTTTTCCAAGGGAATGGATGCCATGTGTAATCCATGGAGCTGGGCAGCACCAGGATGTTGTGCACCAACCCAGGGGTGCATCTTCCCTTCCCAGTAACAAAAGACCCCTTGAGATTAGAGTGTTAACGTTGCTTTTAGAGGATGACTGGCCAGGGGAAATGGCCAAGGCTTGGGACAGTCACTATGAGCCAGTGCAAAGAGCAGATCAAGCTGTCCATGCCAGTATCCCAGAGGAAGGTGCCCCAGGAGCCACAGAAGGTGCTGATTGTGGTTGTCAGTTTTCCTGTTGTTTTCAGCTCTCCTGCTACAAACACAGCCCAGCCACCCCCATCTTGAAAGGATCCTTAAGCCTTCCTTTTCTCCCCTTCCACCGTTTCAAAAACACAGAGGCTGACAGTCCAAATGTTTGAAATAATTGGATTCTGCATTCTAATTCATCTGTAAAGTATTCGTTGATTAAATTAGCCTAATAGATATTATTTCTTACATGACTGCATAATTTCATCCTGATTGGATCACTATGGCACTAACGAGTCCCCCCATTTACTATTGACTCGAGAATCACAGAAGGCTGGAGATAACTATCATCTTGTTTCCATTTTTTTCCCCCTTTCCCAGGCTAAAAGTTAAACTGATTTATAATAAAAAGGCACACAGACAATGCCCAGGTACATCTATATTTTAGTCTTCGAGACCAGTGTTAGAATTGGAAAAAATCTTGGTTTATGTAATCTTGAGCCCTCTTTTATATACACAGTGGGTTGTTTCTGAAGCAGAAAGATTAACTGACCATCTAAATTCCTTTGAGGGGGGCAGAAATGGAGATATTTTTAAATAAAATGCATTTTATTATCTCATCAAAACAGATAGACTCATTGCAAATGAACCTCATAAGGACTGCACACACTTGGGGAAATGGAAATTCTCCTCTCAAGATAATGTTCCAACCAAAGTGGTTTTAGCCTCCATTAGTAAGATTTTTTTTTCTTTGAGCAGCAATTTGAGTTGTAACCAAGAGAGAGGAAGAGGAAAACAAATTTGCCTTTAATTTCATGCTAAATGAGAGCAAATCCTGCTTTTTAAGGAAGAGGGAGCTACCTCGGAGTCGCGCTGCTCTGCCCTGGGGATGACGGGCTCCAGCTCTCCAGGGTTTTGTTGGGAAGGGGTTAACAGCAGGATTGGCTTCTCCCCCTGCCCCAGTGGCTGGAAACAGCTGGTGGGTTTTGTGTTGCGCCGGTGAACTGAGCAGCCCACAGAAGTTTTTGGCAAACACTCGGCCTGGCCGGGACAAGGAGAGGTGGGTCAGCTCAGGAAGCCGTTTCCATGCGCCAGCGGGGGGAACAATGCCCCGCTCAGCAGGGACAGAAGGGACACCCGCTCCCGCTGAATAGCTCCCCCAAAAAACCCGCCTCCGAAGGAGCAGGGCCCATTCGCTTCTGGGAATCCAATAAATTGGTTCAGGAAGTGAAAGTCTGTCCCGGCTAATGGAGCCCTGATTGACAGGAGGTTCTCATTACAGTGCCCATCAGGGGACAAAGTGAATTCCAATGTTATTTAAGAGGTTAAGTAGAAATAAGATGCAGGTGACAGCCCAAGGCTTGAGGCATCAGGCACTGCTCTTCCTACGTCATGTTTTTTTGTGAAGGGACTCCATAAACTTTAAAATGAGTGGGGGCAGGGGCAGTTTAGGAAGTAAAATTTGGTTCTGCCTTGACTCGAGGGGACCTTACCTGCCAGAGAAGCAGAGAAGTGAAGGTTGCTTTGGGAATTCTTGCATTAGGAGGACCTTGTTCTCTAAGTCCACCTAACATGGATGTTAAATTTGTAACCCCGCTAGGGTTGGGTCAGGTTGGGTTGGTCATGCCCCAAGCCTGCAGGAGCTCAAGGAACATTTGGATATCACAGAGTGGGATTATTGGGGTGTCCATGCAGGGCCAGGGGTTGGACTTGATGATCCTCATGGGGTCTCTTCCAGCTCAGGATAGTCTGATAAATTTCTGTGTATGCTTCTCCAAGGCTTGAGAGGCAAAAGAAAAGGAAAATGTGTTCCTGGTGATTCAGGTTGCCCTGTGTTCCTGAGCTGGAGGCATCTCCATGCTGCCATAGGTTACAAAGCTAAAACCAAAGGCTGCTTCTGGCCTTGTTCTGCAAAAATGAAGCAAAGAAGAGCATCCAAAATGCAGTGTTGCTTGCACAGAGGGAAGGCTGTGATTTAAGCTGTGACCAGTGGTTTAAAACAGATGCTGAACCTTAGGGACTCTTCTCTGTGTATTTTTTCTTTTTTCTGAATTCCCAAATGAGCAGCATTGGATGTCTTGACAACTGTGGATGTCACAGGGTGGGAACGCTGAGGGAGCTGCTGACTCCTGATATTGACAGAGCCTTGCATGGTGCATGGTCAGGTACAAGGATGTAATTTAAGCACGGGGTTCACGGCTGGCTTGCGAGTGACGGTGAAACTCCCACGTGTGATGCGTGTAATAAATCTGGTTTGGTGCAGGATTAATGTGGTATTCAGAATGATTATTTACCTTTGGAAGCTGAGACATGGCTGTGCACAAGGAGGAGCAAATAGCTGTGCACGAGACACTGGGGAAGGCTGCTCGGAGGGGAGAAGGAAAATACCTGCCTGCATTGTTTCACCAGTGCAGTCCCGGGTAACGCTAATGAAAATTGCACTTGAAATGCAGGATTGATTTGTGATGAGCTCAGCCCTAAAGAGTACATTTGTGGAATGATGACCTGATTGGTGGTGCTGCCTCTTGAAGGGCTGAGGGGGTCTAATTGGCATATAACGCACTATAAATTTATTAGCAGCCTCTGCTTCCCCATTGGTGGGCCTTCTCCTGCTAACCACCAGGAAATTACCAATTTTCAGGAGTTACTCACTCAAGTCGTGCTGTGTCTGGGTTTTACAAAGAAATCTCCATGGCTGCTCTCATAAATCCTGGATCAGAGCTCCTACAGCTGGAAGGGGTCACTTGTGCAGTGGACAGCTTGGACACTAGTGTTGGCCACTCAGCTTGGGCCTCCTTGGCTCATCCTGACTCGCCACAAGCCCAAGTTGCACAAAGACCATTAGGAGGGAACAAATCTGATTGGCAACCCTTGGGCTGCAGCTGCCAGGGAGCAGAAATTACAGTTTTTTGGCTGTCTATGTCCAGAGCTTTGATGGTTCTTACTGATACATTCAGCCCCAGGGTGTCTCGGGCAGTAGAGGACGTACCCACTGCTCAGTTTTGGGGTTTGTTTTTTTTTTTCTAGGAGCACAATAGGAATATTCAGGAGCCAGTGTAATTATTTCAGTGAGTTCACTTTTAAGATTGAGTCACAAATTAGAAAATAATATTCACATGTTTCTTCTAATTGGTAACAGATTAGGGATATTTTATCTTTTTTAAATAATTTCCAAATGTGGCCCAAAGAGGGATTTGCAGGGAAGTAGCTGGGAGAGAGAGAGAAAGAGCACTTATGCACCAAGAACACTTGGGCAAGAGGCTTTAATTCCTCAATTCTGGCTTTAATTCAGCTTTTAAATCCCTGCACATCTCTCTCTCGAGTTGCTCTGGAAGTGGAACTTGCTGTCACTTTTGGCAGGTGTCCCCAGTGCGGATTTTCTTTTCTGTGTGCTTCCCACTGTCAATCATCCACTCATAAAACCTGAAAGCTTTGCAAGTGATTATTAGGCAGAGGTGCTCTGGAAAAGCCTCAGCAGGACCTGAGCACTTCCATGTCTTCTGAAGGCCACGTCCATGTCTAATCTCACCTTTTTGGGGCCCATTTGGGCAACCCCAGATTTGCGTGTCCCTTTGTTGAAAATACACGAAGAAACAAAAGAAAAAGCATTGAGATTTCAGATTTTAGTCAGAAGAACCTCCTGGATTTCTCCATGTGCTAACTGCTGAGGATTCCCAAGTCTTTATCCCTTTTTATTCTGAGGAAATGCTTCATCCGCTTTGCTTTCCCAGAAACATAAGCTTGTCTACCAAAAGTCTTTTTTTAAAACTAATTATGATTTGGGGTTTGAGAAGGGCATCAAACACCTGCAACCCACTAAAGCAAAGGTGGAGGGGAATCCCATCACTCACTAAACAGAGGAAATACTTTGCGATCTCTAATTTGTCAAAAAGACATCCTTTCACCTAAATAAAAATAACCATTAATAAATGAGGCTGATGGAAGAGTCTGATGGCATCAGCAATTTCTGTGGAGTCCTTGGCATCACTGAGATGGTTTGTGTTGGATATTAGGGAAATTTCTTCACTGAAAGAGTGGTAAAGCACTGGAAGGGGCTGCCCAGGGAGGTGGAGGAGTCACCATCCCTGGAAGTGATCAAGGAATAAGCGGACACAGAAACAGGTTCCTGGAGCACAATGGTGTTGGATTGAAGGTTGGACTTGATCTTGGAGGTCTTTTCCAAACTTAAGGATTCTGTGATACTTGATGTACAGATGAGGAGACATCAGAAGGTGAGGGGAGCAGAAGGGAGAGCTCCAAGTCACTTGGGAAGAGTTGGACAGTAGAGAGGTCCCTGCAGCATCTTTACAATGTGCATCCCAGAAATGCTGCCCACAGGGATAGTCCAGCTGCCTGCCAGCCCTTGGACCTTCCCCTCCAAACTTGCCTGCCTCCCACTGCTGGCTTGTGCAGAGCAAGCAGTTGGTTTTATTTGCTTGCTGCTCCAAATGTGGTTTTCTTCCGAGTGTGTGCTCAAATACAGCCTTTATTACTTGTATTTTCTCTTTTATGTCTTACATAAATTCAGTGTAATGGTTGGAGGATGTTCTTTTTTCCCAAATACTCCAAAGAGCATCATCTTACTGCTTCTACTGGAATTAAGACACCATTAAAGCCCTGTAAAAGGCCTTTTGTTTTTCCTTGCAAACCAAACTGTAGGAGTTACTGTTGACAAAGGATCAAGAAACATTTCTGAAGGTCTTTGTGAGGCATTGCAATTAGACCATCCTCTTCCAGGTTTCAGTCCTTGGGTAAAGATCAGGTTCAGACTGTCCTCTTCCAGTTTTTGATCCTTGGGTAAAGATAGGGTTCAGATTGTCTTCTTCCAGTTTTTGATCCTTGGGTAAAGATCAGGTTCTTCTGGAGCCCACAACATGTTTTTTCCATTTTGGATAGGTTGGACTTGATGATCCTAGAGGTCTTTTCCCCCTTATTATGATGGAAGCCTCAAGCAAACTCTGATTTGAGGCCCTTCCAAGGGTTTTTTTCCCCACCTCATTATTTCTAAGGCACTCACAGTTGTGCTGCTGTCCCACTTACCAGCAGGGCAAGCAGAGGAGCAGCTCCATTTCTCTTCCCGGCGTGTTTACCATGGGATCCGTTCCAAAGCAGCTCACATCAATGACTGTTATGGTATCCCTAATGCGGTGTGATGGGAGGAGCACAGCCCTGCTCCACGCCACATTGCTCAGGGATGGGGGCACCTCCCGCAGCCACTGCGCTCTGTCTCTCACCTGGCACACATTATTGAGATTTATGCCTTGCAGTAGTTGTGTGTCGCTTCCCATTCACCACCTCTGAGAAGGGAATTTTCTTTTCTTTTTTTTTTTTTTTAGCCCCCTCCCTTTTCAAAAAAATAAGTAATGATCTCCCGAGCTCTACTTAAAACACTGCTGCATTAAGCACAGCCTTGCTATAGGAGAAAATCAGTGTTAACAAATTGGAAATTAATGGAATCTTCTAACCTGAGTGACTGTATATCAAATGGCAAATTGAAATTTCCAGTCTGTGTTTAGGTACTGGCACAATGCAGTTTGATTTATACACTTAAGACATCAGGTTAAGTGTGGTTACACATGAGTAATGAAATGCATTAGGTACATTTTTCCAATTACTGTTCTCTGCATATATATATTTATTACTGAACACAGGCAAAAAGCAAATATACTCCTTGGTTTTAGCATTTCCATGCAACTGTTGCAGCTTTTGGCTTTTTTAAGGTAATATTTGTGGTGTGCCGGAGGGCTGAGGTTGACACCCAAGAAATGGAAACAATTCACTTACATGTCTAGAAGCACACAGTGATAACTCATTTATTACCCTTCTTTTTGGGTAGCCAGCACAGTGACATGGTTTGGTTAAATTTTGCATGGATGTTTACTTTGATACTGATGTCCCAGCATATAAAAGGAATCAGATCCTGAACTCAGGAGCTTTCCTGTTGGTCAGCAGAGGGTGGGTGTAAAGGAGCCACACTCTCATAAAGTCTCTCCTTACAAATCTTTCTCCTCTCTTCACAGTGCTTTTAAAAATATTTTCACTGAGCTGTGTGTTTAAAATCATGGAATCACAGAATGGGTTAGGTTGGAAGGGACCCTTAAAGCCCATCCAGTGCCACCCCTGCCATGGGCAGGGACACCTTCCACTATACCAGGTTGCTCCAAGCCCTGTCCACCCTGGCCTTGGACTTCCAAGAATCCAGGGGCAGCCACAGCTGCTCTGGGTACCCTGTGCCAGGGCCTGCCCACCCTCACAGGAGGAATTTCTTCCCATCTATCCGATCTAAGCCTATTCTCAGTCAGTTTAAACCCATTCCCCCTTGTCCTGTCACTCCAGACCATTGTAAATAGCTCTCCCCATTTCTGTTGTTGGCTCCCTTCAGGTACTGGAAGGCCACAATTAGGTCTCCCCTGGGCCTTCTCTTTTCCAGGCTGAACATTCCCAATCCTCTCAGCCTTTCCTCACAGCAGAGGAGCTCCAGCCCTCTGATTGTCTTTGTGGTCTCCTCAGGGAACTGGTGAGCTCTAAATCCTTAGGGTTCATCATTGTTAGGGCTTTTCCCTCTGAAATGTTGCTGGCAATGCTGTTTCAAAAAATTCAGGGGCTTTTGGGGTTAGAGGAAAAGAGCAACTTGTGGCTTCTTCAAGTTTTTTTATTAAATCTCTAGGGACTGTTTTCATTTCACATAATTGTACAGAACACAGTAAAAACCTAGAATTTTATTGAGAAAAGACTTGAAACAACTTGCAGGGCTTAGAGTTGTCACCCTTAGGATCTTTATTCTCAACTTAATAAGCCTTATCTTAGTACCCACAGTATCCCCTGCTGTTGTATGTCACGTGGTTTTTGCTTAACTTTACACAGAGTAAACCTCAGATGTGATATATTTTATTGAGTAAACCTTAAAAATTATTAGATGGAGTGTCGTGCGATGAAAACAGAAGTTGGCTGCAATTTTCTGTGATAAATCAGAGCCTACAATTGAAGAGTATTTATCTGAAAAGCCTGAAGTCAGTAAACCTTGATGTCTCGGCCAGGCTGGCCGTTAATGTTGGGCAGCGATAAATCCTGCGGGTGTATCAACACTTCAAGGAGTGGTGCTGCTTACTCCACAGAGGGGTACCCTGCAAGTGCAGAAATAGCAGCTCTTTTGGAACCCTGTGTAGGGGAATGCTCTCAGGAGAGAGGGAAAAGGGTGGAGGAGCTGCACCAAATCCGAATAATGATCATACTGATAAGTGTCAGGCAAGACGTGATTAATTTGAGAAGCACGTTGAGCTCTGCACAAATGAGTGATCTCTGTCCCTCACACACAGCAGGGCTTTTTTTTCCCCTGAAACACATAGCTATGAAAGGAAAACTGAAAAATGGAATAGGAGAATTAATGGTGGAGAAGATCCAGAGCTGAAGGCTTCAGGAAACGAGTCCCTGCCAGTGCGAGGTGCTGCTGATGGGAAGCCACCTTTATTTCATAGAACCCTGGAATGGTGCAGGTTGGAAGGGACCTCGAAGATGATCTCATTTCAACCTCCTGCCATGGGCAGGGACACCTTCCACCAGACCAGGTTACTCAGAGCCAGCCTGGCCTTGAACACTTCCAGGGATTTGTGCTTTTTGGTTTGGTTAGGTTGAAAAGGACTGAGAGTAGGAGAGGTAACCTGAATTTGGCATGGTCTTGCAGCACTGAATTGTCCGTCTCCTGGACAAATATTTGAAGAGTGAACTGAACACAGATAAGTTCCCCATCAGACAGTAACTAAATCATTTCCAGGCTGGGTTACCATGCTGCTCCCTTGGACCAGAGTCCAAGGCAAGACACGGGTTGGCTGATTCGCAGCTTTCCTATGGGGCTGCCCTTCGTCCGTCAGGGATGTTTAACCTGTAAGAAGTAATAAGCTTAATAGGTTGACTTTATTTAATTATTAATGATCCCTTTCTGTCCTTACAGCTCATAAAACACCCTGTAGGTTGGCAAAACACTCATAATATTGATCAGGAGCCAGGGAGATATTTATTTCCTCTTTGCCCCGGCGCACATAAATCGCAGTCCGTTCCCTTGGCAGGCGGGATTTACAGTGGACCCGTTTCTTCAAAGCTCTCCGTAATTAAGGAATAAATACCCATCGGTCTTTGTTTGCTGTCTGGAGCCCTCTTGTTTGCCAGGGACCTGGATATTCCCGGTGGGCTCGTGCCTTCCCCCTTAGCAACGCGGCCGGGCGGAGAAGGCATGCGGGGCGCAGAGCCGCTCAGCTGCTCAGCGCTGCCTTTGCAATGCAGCACAGGGGTCTTCTCCTGCAGAGAGAGAGGAAGCCCCTGTGTTTTCTCAGCATATTGTTCCCAGCTCCTCTTCCATGCCTCTCCTCCCAGTTCCTGCTTTGCTTGGGGCAGGAAGGCACTTTGGAAATTCCTTGCTGCTAGCCCCTTTCTTCTCGCCCTCTCTCGTCTCCCCCCTTTTGCCGTTGCAATTAAAAGCATCGTGAACCTTTCTGCAACATTTCAATCCCGTCCCCCCCACCCCCCCTCCGATTTTTTCCTTTTACCCATCCCAACACTGCATCACCAGCTCTGTCCAAAGCAGTGCCATTTATTGGGATCATCATAGAGGGTTTTTTTTAATCGGGAAGCCCCAGCACATCCAGCTGCCCGGCACCGGTCATTAGGTGATGTGTGCTCCTTGTGTGCTGGACCACAAAGCTAATGACACATCCTGAGGCTCTTCCAGGAGTTTGGGAGGTGCAGTGGGTTGGATTTACTTCGTTTTCTTGGAAGAGACACATTAACCTTGTCAGCTGGCCAACAGGAGAGGAAATTTGGCAGAGCTCTTGCTGAGCTGGCCAGGTTACCACGGCGTTAAAGGGTTGTACTTCAGTGAACAACCAGAAATGGCAACACACGGGCACAGCACCTGCACAGCAACCATGGAGACACCACTGAGAGGCCTCCTCTCTTACAGAATTAGTTCCTTTAGCAAGAGAGAAGAAAGGATGAAAAAAATTCAGGAGCTTTTCAGTGTTGTCAGAGGTGTGGAGGATAAAACTTCACTTCAAAGTGCCTGTAAGAAGCCTGCTTTTATTTCTGTGGTGGGAAATCAGTGCTGTGCCATGGTAAATACCTGCTGTCCACTGTCTTTCTAATTCAACCTTCAGAATTTGATCCAGCTTTTTAACAAGTGGTGAGTAACTCTGGATAACGACATGACATTTTAGTCATCCTTTCAGTCACGCTTTGGGAAGAGCGAGGCTGCTCTTGCTCCGGGGCTGTGGAATTCTGATGGCAACTTCCCAGGCTCTCCAGCCACGTGCTGTTCCTACTCAGGCAGTTCTGGGTCGCTGTATGAGCATGACTTTTTTTCCCACCCTGCACATCCTCTTCATGTTTGCCTCCTGATGTCAGTCCACCAAGTATCTGTGAGGGACAAGTGGAGGTGGGGCAGAGGTGAATGGGAACGAGGAGTCAGGATGGAGAGTGGATACCAACTGGATGAGGCTTCTGATGGGATTTGTAGGGTGGAAAACCCAGTGCACCACATGATGGGGCTGAGCTGTGTAGGATGTGGGCTCCTCAAGGAGCATCTCCAGTGCAAACCCACGGCTGGGGAACACAGTGCAGCTCCTGGAGCAAGGCTGTGCTCGAAGCAAATCTGCTTTTTCTCTTCTCTGATGCTCCCTGCTTACCCTCCCCCCTTCCAGTGCCCAGTATTTATGTTTCCACATAATAATGATGTGATGTGGCTGGCAGAGTAATTTAAATAATTGGACATTATCTTGAGAAGCAAGCATCTAATTAGATCAAAATAAACCGAGAACTGAAATTTTCATCTGTTTCTAATAACCTTTTACCTATGTACAGAGTTGCTGCTGCTGCAGGGATTTTGTTATTCACACCACTGTGTGTTCTTGGGGTTCACAAGTGATGGAGACTCCTGCAGGAGCAGAGAGCTTAGTGGCACTTTCTGGACAAGATTCATGACTCATTACTAGTTCTGTAGTGTTTTGCAGCGATCCTCTGCCATATTTGCCCCTTGTGTAACCAGTGAGGTTTGGAGTCTGTACCAGCAGGTACAGATCAGGGTTTGAACGCATATACTTAGAGAAAAAAGGCTCAGAGAACGTC
Organism: Sialia sialis; assembly: GCA_009812075.1. Classification (NCBI taxonomy): domain Eukaryota; kingdom Metazoa; phylum Chordata; class Aves; order Passeriformes; family Turdidae; genus Sialia; species Sialia sialis. The sequence continues at coordinate 1,669,202 of VRYO01002326.1, forward strand.
TGACCCTAGAACTCTGTTGTTCATTTCTCTAAGTTTATCTAGGAGCTTATAATCTATTCATTTTGCTGCATATGAGGAAGAGCAGCTCACAGCTTCTCCAGGCTTTGGTGTCACTGGGACCATCGGAGCACATGAAGATGTTGCTTTTACAGCACACCAGCTTTGATTTGGTCCTGAGACAAGGACTCCACTGTTGAAAGTTCACTGAAAGAGTCTTGGTTTGGCTTTGACAACTACAGCTGGAAGTGTCTGGTATGGAGAGGGTCATTTAGAATTGCCAGGATTGCAATTAAGGGAGGAAAAGAGGGAAGTATTTGCTAGCCTTTATTTTAGGGACTGGTTCAGTGTGTTTCTCCTGATGAGTTGCTCTCCCTCACACTTCCTTGTACTCTTATTCAGTTGATTTATTTAAAGGTATGTCAGTGCTGGCTGAAATGAAACACTGTGCCTCCTCTTCCTGCTTATTGCTGACCGCTCCAATAATTCATTTTTTAGCTCATTAACTAACAGGGGATGTGAGCAGTGGTCCTCCGGGGAACTGCAATGAGGTTAAGTGATCTACTGCTGACAACTCTGCTCTTGGACTGGCCTTCCTTGGGGGAAATGAAACCTCAACCAAGACAAGCTGTGGATCCCAGAAGTGAAATTGGGGCATCAGAGCAACAATTGCAGTATTTATGTCTTGTTGTCAGGGTTTCTGAGATGAATGCCAGCAGTGGAGCTGCAGCTGTCTCCCAGGAAAGTCCCCAGGACTTCCCTTCCAAATTAAATGGTTTGTGCCAGAGATGGAGGGACAATCTTTGTGGACATTGGCTTTCTAGGTGCTCATTGGAAAGCAATCCCTGTGTGTTATGGTGGCTGTCCATGGGGTATAGTACAGTGTGCTTTTCCTCCTACCTCTCATGAGGTTTTGTTTTCTACCCTGAAATCCAAGTCTTTCTTGTGCCCAGTTTGTCCTGTTGAAAAAGACCTAAATCTCCTCGCATACTGGTGTTAGTGATGTGCTGCCCAAATGCCTGAGGCCTCTGAAATTCCTTTATTTGATTTATAGTTCCACCACAACGCTTGATGTGGCTCCAGAGGTGGAACTGGACCTTACTGAGTGAAGTCATTTGGTACCCAGCACTGAGGCAGGTGGCAGCACATTCCCCTTCCTGTGACACTGGCTTTTCAAGAGTTTCCTGTTCTTTCCTCAGCCTTTTGAGGCAGTAGGACAAAACTGAGCAGGACTGGGGCATCCCTCTCTCTCTTTCCTGTATCCTTGCCCACGCAAGGCACAGCAAGTGTGAAATTCGTGCTGGTAGATTTGTGAACCAGCAGCCTCATGCTTTGGGAGCCTCTGCCTGAGCTAAGCAGTTATTCTCTCTCTTTAGCATCACTGTTGCAATTTTGGCTGAGTGGTGATTGGAAGTGGGAGACTTGTGTCAAACAGCTTTTTTTTCTAAATAGGAATGGACTTTTTCTTGAGCCATAACAATCACAGCAACCAGTACTCTGATAGGAGCCAGAAGTTTCTCTCACTCCAGAGATGGTCAGGAGAGAGGGGGATTCATTCGCAGACCCTTGACTAAGCTAAAAAAAATATTACTTACATTATTATTAATATATCTGAGAAATATTTTGCCTTTAGGATATATGGAATGAAAAAGAAATTCCCAGAGCCCTGGTGTGCATTACTGTGGGTGAACAGCACAGGTTGAATCACCTAATTTTCCAGTCTGGCACGTTTGAAACATGTAGTGGATGTGTTGGTTATACTCTCAATACCTCTATGTGTGTTTAAAAATTATGTGAGATCTTTGCTAACATCCTTGAAGATAATCTAGATGGATACTGGGAGCAGAACTGTTGCAAGAATGCCCACTTTACTGCAGATAATTGCAAGTTACTTTATCGCTTTCATGGCACTGGTTCTAGTTTGGCTTTTTACCTTAAAAAATGTAATTAGAAAAGCCATGAATTAAAGATTCTGATAACAGAAGTCCTTTTCTTCCTCCTCTCCATCTGGAATACCTGCAGCAATACTCCATTTATCAGATCCTGCCATCAAAGGTTAATTTGCAACTGACCAAATGGGTTGTGGAGGGGTTTTTTTTGGTGTATCTTTTAGCTTGCAGGAGTCATTCAGAGGTTTGAGGTAAAAGAAGCACTCTCTTGTGTTAATTTTCTGTTTGCACTTTTGCTCTGAAGAGGAGCCCTGGCCGTGTTTGTGGGGTAAACTGTGGCCGAGGCAGGGAAGCTGTGCCTGCTTTGGGAAGCTGTGCCTGAAAGCATCCAGGCAGGTCACAGCAAGGTCACTCCACATGTCCCAGGAAATGATGCAAAACTAATCCAGATTTGCTGGTGGAAGGAGTTGTTTACATAAGTATTTAAAAACAGATTAGGGCTAACCTGACACTAGATAACTGGGAGCAGTGTAAACACGGCTGAAAGGCGTAAACAGAGCTTGGCCTTTTGTACTGCAGAGGAGAGAATCTGTCACCAGGACCCAGTTGCCTGGCTCAGGTGATGTTTGTGGTTTTCACAGGCTGGGCAGATTACCTGAGGGACCTCTAAATGGGACTTTGTCTGGGGCTGGTGCTCTCAGATCATGTAATTGTATGGTAATTTCTGAAATGGCGAGTGGAGGGCCTTGTTTGTAGTCCTTGTTCTGCTGTAACCTGATAGCACCGGAAAGCTTCTGGTGGTCCTTTGATACAGCAGGAGGAAAAGGTGCTTCCAAGTACTGGTTTGAATTTTGGGAAAACAAGAGGAATCATCCTTATGCCTTTGGGAACATTACTCAACTTGGAGGGGGACAAAGCCCCCATTTGGTTACTTCTGGTCTGGGATGCAGAAATTGGCTGCATTTTTTGCTGTGTATTTCCCAGCCTTGAGGTGGAACCTGGCTGCTTGTTGTGTCTCTGGTCTTTGTGGCAGTTAGGGCTCTTGCCCTGACCTCTTGCTGCCCAGGGTTTTTTAAGGCCTCCTGGCTGGTGTGATCCTACAACCCTATGAGCACAGTATCCATCAGGGAGGATCTCAAGCACTGGCTCAGGAACAGTAAAGGTGGACAGCACAAATATTGCTAAAAATACAAGGTTTGGGTGAACTGTTCCCATGAGGGCTTTCTTAGGATCAGTCTGAGAGGGGAAATAACCTCCTTGATGGTTGAGCACTGTTGGCTGTGACACCAGGTGAGAGTGACCTGTCCCCTCTCTGCCTTCCCTAGGGAGGAAAAAGAGCTCTGGATACGCGCCAAGTATGAGCAGAAGCTCTTCCTCGCCCCGCTGCAGTGCCTGGAGCTCTCTCTGGGCCAGCACCTGCTGAGGGCCACGGCCGAAGAGGACTTGCGGACGGTGATCCTGCTGCTGGCCCACGGCACGCGGGACGAGGTGAACGAGACCTGCGGGGACGGGGATGGGCGCACGGCGCTGCATCTGGCCTGCCGCAAGGGGAGCGTGGTGCTGGTGCAGCTCCTCATCTGGGTAAGGACTGGCTGCCAGGGCTGAGCTGGGCTGGGCTGTGCCTCTCAACAGGGCTGTTCGTGGAGGGCTCCACATGTCCTGGGCCTGGGTGTTCCTCACTGCATGCTTCCAAAGGGTGGCACCACGGTAGAAAAGCACGTTTCTGCCTCTCTGCTGCTCGTTGCAAAATAAAGGAGAGATTCCTTTAGCTTGGAATACCACCAGGGTAGATTTTTTCCCACACGTGAGACTCCCTCCCTCGAGAAACATTTTTTCCCTATGTGCCACCACACTCATGTTGTCAGGCTGCTCTCCTGTCTGCTCCCTCCTCCTCCGTTCAATCCCCTCCCAAACCCACTCCCAAAATGGCAGCACCTCAGCCCCCAGCAGCTCCCTGTTCTCACCCCACAGTACGGCGTGGATGTGATGGCGCGCGACGCCCACGGGAACACGGCACTGGCCTACGCCCGCCAGGCCTCCAGCCAGGAGTGCATCGACGTCCTGCTGCAGTACGGCTGCCCCGACGAGCGCTTCGCCCTCATGGCCACCCCAAACCTGTCCAGGAAGAACAACAACCGCAACAACGGCGGCGGGAGGATGCCCACCATCATCTGAGGGGAGCTGGCTCGTGCGTTGGCCGAGCCAAGTGGCACCCGCAGCCTCACATTCCTCCATCCCCATCGCAGCTCCGCTCTGTGAGTCTGGTAACTCTCCTTCTCCCTTTTCCCTTCGGTCCATCCCCAAGTCCCAGGCAGAAGGTGGAGAGCGCGAGGGGCCGAGGAGGAGCGCGGGGGGCAGGCCGTTGTTTGAGCGCCGCCGCCGGGCCGGGAGTGCGCGGGGCCACGGTGGCACCGGCGGCGCCTGGGGGACACGGCACGGCGCCGAGGGACGGGCGGGGGGAGAGGCGAGCCGGAGCAGAAGGAAGGAGAGACGGTGACTTTCCCTAACTGACAGTGAAGCACATCAGAACATTTCACCTCTACCGAACACGGCAACGCCTGGATTTCCATTCTCTTCTCCTGAAGAGCTTGACGGCATAAATCAGAAGCAAGCACAGAGTTTGTCAGGTTTGAAGCTCCTATGATGGTATGTGTCAAATCAGTTGTAGCTAATCTGTCCGGGGAGAATACTGGCTTCATTACACTTGTATAGTTGAGTTCTTCCAGCATTACTGCTGTTTAATAGAACATGATTAGTCATCACGGAGAAAAAAGCATATTAGCTGAGGAGGTAGTTACATGGCACGCTTCGGTGATTGCTTGGATGTGATTGCAATATTCTTAGAAGCATCATATTATCTCAGACATGTTCTTTCAAGCCCTTGGAGCCCTCCTTTCTAAATTCACTGTCATAATTTAGTATCTGTTTAATTTTTCAGTCCAAAGAGAGGAAATGAGTTGCTGAGTATTATTTGACTGCAGTCTCCTTGGTGTAAAAACAAAATGGAAAAAATAAATAAGAGTAAGCCTGAAACACAAAAAGGAATAATGAATACCGCTACGGAAAACAACATTTCAAGTATGTTTGGTGAAATTAATAAATGCATTAAAGGCTAATTTTTTATTTTTTTTTGGTTATGTTTTCAGCCAGCAGAAATAGGTTCTGTCATTTTGCCAAGGTAAATCGTGTTGAGTTTTTGGTCACTCCTGTGATGCGTTGCATAACTTACACAGATTTTTGTATTGTGTCTCTAGATTCTATGTATTTAAAATCTATTTGAATAAAAAAAAGACCGTAAATATACATTGATTTTTTTTTTGTACAGAAAAAAAATGACATCTCTGTTAATTTATAAACTGTAATTGATGTGAACTAAATAATGTGCAACTAGTTAGGATCTGTGGGTTACAGATCATTATTGTACATTGATAATATTCCCAGCAGTGAACTCTTCTTTCCAAAGCCTGTGAGGAACAACATATCAGAAGGAGATCACAGCACATTTGCTACAGGGAAGAAAAAAAACAAAACGTGTGAGATCTTTTAGAAGGGAAAAAAGAGGCTGTTCCTCAGTGCTGTAAATATATTTTACTCCAGAAGTCAGGAAGCTTTCACAAGCCAAGACAAAAAGGCCCATTCTGGCTGGGGGAAGATCAGATTTGATTAAGTTCAGAATTGATAGCCTTCAGCGCGGCGGGCAGGGCAGGCTGCGCTCCGCTCCCAGCCCGGCTGCTTCGCCAAGAAAAATGGCTTGTGGAAGTGGCCTGGACAGTTCATTTCAATTCCAACTTGTAATACTTGCTTGGATTGTTTTGGTCTTACCGAGCACATCCCATCTAGGATTCTGGCGTGGGGAAGCAGAGGTTTTGGCAGGCAGAAAAGTGATATTTTTGTTGGTTTCTTTTTTTTTTATGGCAGTGTGGGAATGGGGGCAGGGTTTATCATGGAGAAAGTTGAAAACTCAACTGAATTCGATGGCAAAGGAGCAATTATGTGAAAGCAGTGAGGTGCACACAGCACAGTAATTTGCAAATCTACCTGCTGCTGTGTATTTCCTAAGCTTTGGTGGTGCTTTTCCTTGGGCTTCTGAGTTTCATTCAGCACACAGATGGGAGGAGCAGTTGATAAATAAACTGAATGTAGACAACATATAAAGGAAAAAATGTGTTTGGTTATCCTAAGGAAAATTTTTAAAAACTGAAAAATTATGGATTTGAGGTAAAATTGTTGCTGAAAAAAGAGTCTCAAGCTGGAAGCACAGGAGTATTGACCAGCTCCTCCTCTTTGGTGGTGTTGTCCTTTTGTACTTCGTTGTTTTCTAGACCTTGGAGTATTTGAGGGAAGGGAATCTTACTCCAACCAGCCTAGGCTGACTGCACCAGACACAGCTGATTCCCTTCCCACTGGGATACTTCCAAATATTTGATTTCTGTTTTTTTAATTCAGAAAAGGTGTCTGTTTGAACTACCATTTCTCCACCATTCCTGATGTCTGGTACTTACAGGTGGTCCCTCAGGGAGGGGACAGCCCAGCTGATGTGCAGCTGAAGGGGATGCTGTGAAACCCTCTGTGTGCTGGTGCTGGGGAGCTTTGCCACAGCAGGGATTCAGGAATGGCAATCCCAGAGGTGCTAGAGCTGCATGCTGTTCCCCCCAGGAGCATCCAGGGCATTTGTATCCCAAAAACCAAGTCCAGTGTTTCAAACCCACAGTGGGCAGAGTTCTGTGACATTCTGTGTCAGAGCTGGGGTTTTTCCCTAATTGAGATTATTTTCTGTGCATTGTTTGATGCTCTCTTTGGGCCACATTCCTCTGACAAGGCTGAGGGTGATGTTTGAGAAACAAGGGCAACCAGGCAGATTTCAGGTAGACAAATTACATGGTGCTTTCCTAAAAATCTTCTGAGGGCAACCCTTGAAAAAGCACTGAATATTTTTAGGAGAGGAAATTCCAGTGTGTTACAGGAAAAATTATGCATCCAGGCAAGCCAAGTAATACTTTAATTGAGTGGTAACATGGCTACTTGTACCTTAAATGTGGTTTTCCCATGAGTGTTTGCATAACCGTGTTGAACAGTGTTGATAGGGGCATCTGTGGGGAGGATTCCCAGCCCTGCACCTGGCAGAGCTCCCTGGGAAAGTCAGGAGATCCCAGAATATCCTGAGTTGGAAGGGACCCACCGGGTGAGGTCACCCAGGGCTGTTGTCACCAGGTCACTCCTTGCAGGCTGGAGGACAGGGGAAAGCCCCTCCCTTCAAGACAGGGATGGAGGAAGCTCTCCTTGGCTGAATCCTGACAGGGCTTGGCTTTGGGAGCTCCCCAGGCTTTTCAGGGGATGTGTTTGCACTTTGCAGAGGCTGCTCTTGGAGCCATCCAGGTGCAGGACCAGGCAGCGTCTCCCGGCACTTGGAGATCCCACAGGAATCGTTGTTCCCATTGCTTTCACTCCATTCTCCCACCCCTTTCCCGCTCCTTGTCTGGTTTTTAGCCACTCTTGTTGCTTTTTTGGAGCTCTCTTGCCAGGTTGTTCACACCCTTTGACCTGTTGGGAACAAAACAAGCCCTAGATGTGACCCAGTCCATGAGAAATCCCAGCAGAAACCCGGCAGCCAAAGCTACAGAGTCTGTGGCACTGGTGGTCCTTGCACGCCCACTCAACCCTTCCCCTCATCCCAGATACCTTGAAATCCCCCTTCCTCTGCACTTTATCCATGACTAGGACACTAGGAGCGAGTCACTGTTTCTGTTTCCGTATTTCCTCCTCTCTTTGGCTAATTGTTGTGGAATTCAGTCGGATGTGTCACACCTAAACCTTGATACTGCCAGGGAGGGTTTGCTTCTCCTTGCTCTTCATGAAGAAGAAAGACCCAACCATGGGAAAATTCAGGGTCCTCACCTGAATGCAGAGATTTGGCCAAAGGCTCCCATTACCAGATTTCCAATTTTAGTGGTAAAAAAGGAGCAGGGAAAAAAAAAAAAAAGAGCTTGGAGAACCTTGGTGCTGCTCAGAAAGCCGGGTGAGCTCCTGGAAGGTGGAAAGGATTTTGAAGCATTTGGGCACAGTGTAAAATAACCATGTAAACAATACTATTGTTTAATTTGTTGTCTTGTCCCCTTTCCCTTAAATTATGTGTGTTTGTGCAAAAAAAAAAAAAAAAAAAAGAAAAAGCTTTAGCTGCACTTGGAGATTTCCCTGGGCCAGAGGAGGCCAAGTCATGTAGGGAGAGGAGTCGAGGTGGGAATGCAGATCCGCGCTTGGAAGTGATCTCTGGCACTGTAATGTAGAATAATTAGATTATATGGGGTTGGAATAGCTTCAGCTTTTATATTTGTATGGAGATCAGGAGAAATGAAGTAATTTGTAGTTTCTAGTATAAAGCAGTGGTAGTGGAGACAAGCACAGATTTCACAAGGGGGTCCCCAGGGGGCCCTTCCCAGACGTCTCGGGGAGCCGCTTTGCACCTTAACAGGGATGGTTTTTGGGGTTTGTTGTTGGTGAAATGGTCATTTCATGTTTGGTTACGTGGCTGTTGTCAACAAGGGCACTCGAGGAAAAGGAGGAGAGCGCTGGGGACCAAACTTTGGGGCAGCTTGGCTGGAGAGAAGAGAAGAGAACTTCCCCACCCTCATCTCATCATCAGGCATCTTCCTTCCCCCTCCAGAGGCTGCTAACCCATCCTTAGGTGGAATCTCAGTTCCACACCTTCCATCCTTGATGATTTGTGGCTAAAATGTACTGCGTAGGAAACCTGCTTTTGGATGTTCTTGTGTTTGCTGCGCAACAGAAAAAAAAAAAAAAAACCCAAAAAAAAAACCCAAAAAAACCCCAAAATGCTCTGGAGTAAAGCTCTTTTCAAGGTAGAAAAGAAACATTGAACTGCCCCAAATTAAGAGGTTCTGCAATGGGTTCTGAGTTCTAAGCTGTCAAAAAAAGAAGGTAGGCTTGAATGGTACTATTGGAAAATAATCTCCTGTTTGAGAAAAATAATAGAGGTCATAGAGCAAAGCATCCAAAGCTGTAGATGGGTGAATTTGTTGGTTTAGGATATTTGTAGGTTTTGCTTTGTTGTTTAGCATGGGCCAGTTTTTAAAATAAATATTGGGACAGTTTACCTTGAGTTGACTGAGTCTGTCCCACACTTCACAGGGAGGCTTGAGGGGGGTTGGCCAGGATTGCCAGGAGCTGTGAATAGTTCATGTTTTGAGAGGGGAATTGCATGATTTCAGAAAAGTAAAAGGTCAGTTTGGGATTTTTTTTTTTAGGGCCATCTTCAGCCCCAAATCGCCAAGCATGTTTCTGGCCACATGTTTCATTTCAGGGTGACAGCGAGATGTGTGGGTGAATGAACTCCCATCTTTACTCCCATGTTCAGGGGGGAGAAATCTGCTTGTGGATGGATAAAACGAAGATGTCTTTGTGCATTTCAGCAGTTTTAACCCCTTCATCTCCCCATGCCTGCCCGGGTCCCAAACCCCCGAGGCTCACTCAGGCTGCAGCCATCGCTTCTGTTGGCAGGCACAGCCTCAGCTTTCCCTCAGCCATGGATGTGGTTTTATTTTAGCTTCCAGTGCTAAGGACTGGCTGTTTTGCAGTGCTTCAGAGTTTGTTTTTACATCTGTGTGTTCTGTACAAAATGTGAAAGGGTGGGGGTAGGAGGGGAACACTTCAGGGCGTGCTTTGGGGGTGGTGGCCACATTGCTTGCTGGCAGCGAATGCACCCTCAGCTCTTCCCCACTTTCCAGAACTATCCGTGTGGGTTTTGTTCTTCCTGGGAGCTGAAGTAGCCAAAAACACTTCCCTGGTCCTCAGGAATTGCAGGGTACGAGGAGGAAAACCCCTCACAGAGACAGCTCAGTCACACCCACTCTGTGCTGAAGGCAAACTCCAAACTCCTGCAGGACCAAGGTAGGGTTTTGTGCTCAGTGTGGGGGTTTTTGGCATCTGCATCCCGAATGTAGGGCTTGAGCTGAGTTGCATGAGTGCAGCCAGGGTGTCACCTGGAGGTCACTTTGCACTCTGTGCCTGTGTGCTGGTGCCTGCTCCTTACACTGCTGTCAGTGATTGTGGGAATGCCCTCAATCACCAGTAGGAGCTTTGCTTGGATGTTTCCAAAGGGACAAGTTTCCCAGCTGCAGTCACACCAGCCACTTCCAAGGAGGCAGGAGCAGGGACAGGTGCAGGGAGAGGGAGATGAGGTCCATGCTTGCTGCAGCCTCAGAAGTTTTCTGAAAATCCAGCTCCTTCAGGCAGCAACTCCAGCCTGAGAAAACCTTGAGCTTGGCCTCCAGGACTGGACAGGAGAAATCCCAGCTCACCAGCCCTGGGGGTGGGAGGATGCAAGGAAGGAGATTCCGAAGGTAGAAAGGACAGAGTCTTGCATTTCTTTTTAATATGAGTGTGCTTGAGACTCATCTTCCTGGCTGAGCCTGAGTGTGGGACCCAGAGCTGTTGTGGTCCTGCTGCCTTTTGGGGCTGTTGAGGATAAAAGGGAGGTGTTCCCAAGTCAGATGTTCCTAGGAGCTGTCTCCAGGTGGATTCTTCCCCAAGGGCAGCTCCTCCTCCCTCCCTGGCTCCAAAATGTTGCTGTGGGGGGTTCACAAACCTCAGCTGCACTGGGCTCAGGTGGTGCAGTCTGGGAACCCCTGACCCAGCCTTGCTGGCACCATTTCTACCCTGGCTTTGGTTTCTTGTCCTTCTGGGGACAATCCATAGGGAGAGTGCAGGTCTGGCAGGGCAGGAGTTGTGGAGAGAGCCATGCCTGGGTGTGCAGAAATTATTCATTTCCTGCTCCTTCAATTACTTTGAAATGCTGCAGGAACCACTTCCCCCCAGTGTTTTTTGTTTTTCCTGAGGTAACCAGGGACTCAGCTGGATTCTCCACTGAATCTACTGAGGAAAAGAGGATGTTCCCATCCTGTGGAAGCACACGGCTCCATGCAAGTCCCAAGTTTCCAGGGTTAGTCCCAGCTCCCTTTTACTGTGTCACTGTCAAGAGCATCTTTCACCTGTAGACTGCATGTAGGCACACAGCCTGAGGGGCATTTGGGGGAGGAGCATTCCCTAAAACACCAGGGATTCGTTTTGGAAGGTGTTTGACTCAGCTTGGAATAGCCAAGAGCTCAGATCTGCAGCTCCTGCTGCCTCCAAACCCCTTGGCTTCAGCAGGATTGAGCATATCCCAAATGCTTGGCCCACACCTGAGCGGCTCCAGCCTGTGGAAAATCCAGTCCTGAAAAGGCTGGGTTTCGTATTCAGCCCCCAGATCTTCCCAGTCTTTCTGCTTTGTGGTGTTTGTCTTTCCAGTTGAGTAGGGAGGGAGCCCAGGTGAGATGGGGACACCTGCTCGGGGTAGAGGCAGAAGATACCTAGCACATGGCAGGCTTTATAGCAAGTTTTGGGTTGTTGGGGTTTGTTTTTTATTTTGCTTTGTTTTTCTGTTACTGTAAATAATAATGTATAAATGATAATGAGACAGTGTGGAAAATATAAAAAAAAAAGAAAAAAAAAAGTCTTTTGTTGTTGTTTTTATATTACCTCATTCAGCAAGTTTGTTTTACAATGACTCGATGATGCTTTATTTATATTGTTTGTACTGTAATTAAACCGATTGACAAACATTTCACTTTGCTTGTTGTTTCCTATGATTTGGGTTTGATTAAGTATGCCAGTTTGTATTATGTTCCCCTTTCCTCTCTCTCTCTACACGTCGAGATTTTTTGTGTCAGCTGTACAGTATTCTGAATAATTAAAAATTAAAATTTAAAAAGGAACAAAAAAGCTGTAAAGTACTGCAGAGAGAGGCTGCTATATTGTATAGGTCTCTTTCTAATAAAGACAAGAAAACTTGTTGGTCGCAGCTTGTTCTTTGCCTGAGTCTTGGTGGTTTCCTGGAGCCCCACCTGCTTCCTTCTGTGGCTGCTCAGATCCTGTCACCCTTTACCAGCAATAAAGATGAAGGATTGTCCAGGACCTGGGATGTCAGAGGAGCCAGTAATGGTGCAAATTGATAAATTAAAAAGCAGTAAGTCAGCTGGGTGTATATCTAAGAGTTCTGGAAGTGCCTGTGGAGTGAGTGACAGATCTCCCAGCCAAAAATATGGGAGCTTTCATTAAAAACAGTTCTTCTCCCCAAGGAAGGGGGCAGTAAATGTTGCACCTTGGCTTTAAGACTCTCTGGAGGTGATCCAAAGGAATTAGGCCGGTTATGGTTACATCTGTATCTGCTAAATTGGTCCAAATCATCATTTAAAGTAATAATAATGAAACATCTTTAAGGTCAGGATGTGGCATGGCCTAATCACTTCTTTGGAGGGAAGTTACGGCTCTGCATTAGGCTTCTCTGAACGATCCAGCCCCAAGCCCTGAGCAAGAGGCAGCTGACTGACATTTATTTACAGTTTTAGAGGTCTTGTCCCCAGCACAACTCGAGGAGAAATTGGGAATCTGAGCAGGCTCAAGGAGGAGACGAACAGAAGGTGATGGAGAGGGAAGCAGAGGTGATGACTTTTCACCAGGGCAGACTGGGAACTCACTGGAAGGGTCCCTGCAGGAAGAAATTCCCTCATCGTGGGGGAGCTGTGTGGTCCTTGGAGAAGAGCAGGTAAAATTCCCTAAATGTGCATTGAAAGGGGGGGGAATGATGATTTAAAGATGATTTAAATAATGTGTAAAGAATAAAAGGAGAGATCTAACATCTACGAGGAGCACCATGGAGACACCAACTCTGTGGTTTGGCCATCTGTTCTTGTCCCACCTCACACACCACAGAGAAATTAGGGATGCTCAGAGGTGAGGAAAGGTGGGAAAGTGGGCAATTTCCCTCGAAAGGAGGGAGAAGGAGCACATTGGGGTTGTCTCTTTTCCTGGCCTCACACCTGACACAGTCCTGATGACCTCAAAGCCACCAAGAGGGACGAGATGCCCCACAGGGCAGATCCTGCTCCAGAGAGAAAACCTGGGAAGGATTGGAAAGGTGAAGTTGTATCTGAGTGGGGCTGCTGCAGTCTGGGATTTGAGGTTTGGGATTTATCTTCTCAACCTGCTCTGTTCATCCCTCATTGCCCATCCAGTCTCCCAGCTCTCCTGTCACAAGGGGATCTGGGGGAACTTTCCTGCTGCTTTTCCTGCTCTTCATTTCCAGCAGTGCTGTGGGGGATGAAATCCTGCAGGACTGCTGGTGGATGCTGTTTTTTTCCCCCTTTTTGGGGGGGGTCACATGGCTGGTTTGTCACGCAGCAGCTGCACCCCTTTGTTCCTGAAAGGTTTCCCCACCCCGCTCAACCCCAGCAGCACCGAGGCAGGAGATGAGTGCTTTGTGATCTCCCCTTCTGGATTTGAAATGTGAACTTCCAGCGTGGGAGAACTCTGTTTGGATTCCCCCTGGGTGTAAAGCTGTAGTAGTGCTCCTTTTTTTAGGAACCATCCGTCCCTCCCCTCCTTTGCTCTCCTGAAGGGATGTGGGTTTTGATTTTGTGATGGGCACGGCTGGCTGCTCTCTCTCCCTAACAACCCTCCTAAGATCTGGCTTCTCCTGGAAGATCCTGGTGCTCAGGGATGGTGGAGCACATGTAAGGATGTCTTTCATGCCCACCTTGCTCACCTTACCCTGAGCCCACCCCTGTGTACCCCTGAAATGCTCCCAGCTGGTGGCATTCACTGATGCCTTGGGAAAAAAGAAAATATCCTACGGCAAAGCAACAGGGGTCAGGAGCAGGTTTTGAAGGAAAACTCTTGATTCCCGTAATGGGAGTGGGGGAAACATCCCCTTTTTTCCCTTTTTTTTTTTTTTTTTTTTAAAGAGAAAAAGTAATTCCTTAAAAGCCCAAAGTGTTGCTGTGCCATAAGGGCCTCACTGTGCATTCCCACCCTTGCCTCCAAAGGATTCACTCTGATGGATCCTGGGAAGCTCAAGGAAGCTTCTCCAGAGCTCAGAAGATTCTCACTCCATAGCTACCACCTGCTTTTAGCCAGGACATTCCCTGGGCAGTTCTGCTGGGTTTCTTTGGTTTTTTAACACAAATCCAGACTGGTGTGAAGGGAGCAATGGGACGAGGACAGGAAGCTCAGAGGGGTTGGATGGGGCTGACTCTTCCTGATAAACAGCTTTGTTTTCCAGAAAAGACCCAGATCCAACTGCTTTTTAAACAAAATAAAATTGTTTTTATGCCTCATGGAGATCAGGTAAGATTAACCTTAAAGAGCCAGGTCTTTATTTCTCCATCCGTGGCCAAAATCCAGAGCTGGAAGTGTCTGAAATCTGATTTCATGGGGGTTTTGCTGTGAATTTCCCCAGCCTGGAACTTGAAAATTCAGGGACTTCCAAGTCTCCTGTTTTCAGTTTAGTAACCCTCAGTGAATTTCTCTTCCATGATTTAGCTGATCCCCAGAATCCCTGGGAAGCTCTGAGCACCCACAGCATCCCACATCAAGGCCATAGGATGATTTGGGACCTGGAATTTCCCCTTGTTCCCACCTCCTGTAGGAGCAGGGACACCTGCCTGTGGAACTTGGTGTTACCCAGGCTGGGGGGAGCCCAGCCGAAATTTGGGCACGTCCCACACCGAGCTCTTCTGAGCCCAGCCTTGTTCCCTTTTCCCTCTGTGTCCAGGATGGATCTCAGGCAGGTGACATCCACTGGAATTGCGCTTTTTCCATGATGAAACCTCGCAGTTGGCGCCCAGAGCGTGACTTTGGAGAACCTAAAGGCTGGGAAAGACCTTTCAGGCCATCAAATCCAACCCTGAAGGGAGTGACCGGCAGGGAAACTGTGGCCATTCCTGGTGAAAGCACTGGAAGCACAGCGGGAAAACCACGGCCCAGGCGGGCTGGGAATCCCACCAGGCACTCACTGATCTCTCCTAATGCCCAGTAAAGCCTTTAATTGCCCAATAAATGCGCTCGCAGTAACCATTTGACGCCCAGCGCCAGCAATTAGCACTTATTTATTTGCATGCTGTCCCGGTTCCCAGATGGGTTTATTTGGAGACTCCCTGGGCTCTCCAGAGGGAGGATGAGGAGTGGTGGAGAGGAGGTGATGGTGAGCAGGGGGGATGCGGGGCTCAGGGATTGACCTTGGGCTTCCAGGGATGCACAAAAACCCCGGAGCTCGCTCCAGCCTTTCAGGAATCCCTGCTGCCACCGAGGGCTGCTCGCTGCTCAGGTGAAGAGAATCTCCTGATCGCCTTAGGCAGTAAA
>VRYO01002326.1:1700728-1858021 GCA_009812075.1 Sialia sialis
CGGGTGAGGTTTATCCCAGGGGATTTGATGCTCACCTGGCCTGGTTTGGGTCCCCTCCCTTCACATGCCTGAGGGATCCTCTAGAATGAGCATTATTCCTGCCAGCCACTGATCATTTTATTACTCTTTATAATCTACTTAGAGCGTGATTAGAAGGTTAAAAAAAAAGAAGAAAATCTATACAAATTTCCAGCCGAAAGCACATTTTAGTCCGATCCGTCAGGGGAAGCGGCGCTCCGTGGCTCCCATGACACCAAGGGATGCTCCCGTGCTCCATGGAAGTATTTTCACCTGGATCCGCTCCCTCACAGCACGAATCCTTGGGGCTCCAGCAGCAGGAAGTCCTGCAGAGCCTTGGGCACCGGCAGCAGAGGAATGAGGGAATAGCACTGGCTCCCGAAATTGTTGCGGAGGGCAGAGCGGCACCAGTGCTGCAGGCACCGGGCTGTGCCTGCCAGCCCGAAAAGGGACTCGTAGAAAAGCTGGTGCTGCTGCAGAGAGAGGGCCAGGCCAGCATCACCCACCTGCCACAGGAGCTGGAGCTGTTTAGGGATGAGGAGCTAAGGGAGGAAGCCCAGGTGTGGCTGTGGGTGAAGGGTCTGGGCACTGCCACAGCCCCACAGGGAAAGGGTGGGAGAGGAATTCTGGAATTCTCCTCTGGCAGCACCTTGGGGAGGGTGCAGCAGCATCCCACAGAGAGCTGGTGTAGAACAGACCCTGTTCCTGAGACAGGGAAACAGAGCAGGATTGGGCTGTGCAGCCTCGGCCTTGCCTTAATTTGGAGAATAAAAATCCTTTCTGCCGTTCCCCAGAGGAAGCTGTAGGCTTTATTTGAATTCCAGCCATCCCTCCCAATCTGTGGGGCCAGGAGCCATCCCAAATCATCCCAGAGCAGGCTGGCTGTGCCTGTTGCACGTCCAAGGAGGAGCTTTCCCAAACCCAAGTGAGTGATGTGGGCTCCTGCTGGGAAGAGCTCTGGCTCCAGGGCCACTTCCAGAGGCTGAGAGTGGATTTTATGGCAGGCTGGGGCAGGGATGTGGCTTCTGAGGATGGTGGAGCTGAAGGGATGTAAACCTGGAGGGATCAGGTATGTGGGGCTGCTCTAGGGAATATTCCTTTTGATTTTTCTCCATCCAAGTGAAATACGGGTGGGGGAAAAATAAACCCCTCTTGTGTGGGGAAAATAAACCTCTGTTCTGTGGGGAAAATAAACCCCATGTCTGTGGGGAAAACCCTGCCAAACCAGCAGTGCTGTCTCACCTGGAACACGTCCTGTGGCACGGCCTTGGCCCACTTCTGGCAGACCGGGATTTGGGAGTAGGAATTGAAGAGGACCTCGATGACCTCTGGCACGGCTGCGCAGGATCTCAGCACCTGTGCAGGGCCATTGCAGGGCTCAGACAGAGAAGCAGGGCCAGCAGGGGACAGCACCCACCTGCTGCAGCCAGGGAATGTCCCACCCCACCACGCTCCAGGCTGGGATAGCCCCGTTTGGGATCAGGGGCTGCTTCTGGCAATGAGGCAGCTCCTGTGCCAAGCCTGTCTCTGATACTCCCTAGGTGGGGAAAAATCCCTCTGAGCTGCGCTGGCTCCATCCTGTCCTTCTGCTGGGCCTCCATTCCCATCACTCCCCAACTCCCTACCAGGATTGGCGAGCTCTCCCAAAAACTCTCCCAAATTCTCCCAACCGCGAGAGACCCAGGCGCCATTTTGAGGCCTGTACCTTGACGAAGGCTGGGGGCCAGATCTTGTGGGAGCCATGGTTGAGCAGCAGCTGCACGGTGAGGTGGGGCCGCAGGTGCCCGTGGCTGGCAGCGCCCTGCAGGGCCCAGCCCAGCGGGGACACGCCGTCGTAGTCGATGGCGTTGGCGTCGGCGCCATGCTGCAGCAGCAGCCGCACCAGCTCAGCGTTGGCCGCCCCGCACGCCCGGTGCAAGGGACTCCTCCAGCTCTCATCCCTGGCATCCACGTCGGCCCCGTGGGTGGCCAGCAGCTGGAAAAACTGCTGGGAGTCGTCGCCCGCAGCCGGGGGATGCCCACAGAGGATGCCCAGGGCCGTTTCCTCCCGCGCGTTGCGGGCGTCGACACGCGCCCGGCGCCGCAGGTAGAGGCGGGCGTGGTGGCACAGATGGTGCCTGGCGGCCACGTGCAGGGCGGTGTCCCCTCCCGTCTCACTCGGCAGCTCCACGGCCGCGCCATGCCTCAGCAGGAGCCTGGCACACCTGCGGGAAGGTGGGATGGACCTCCAGGATGGGGTTCTAGGAGCCATGGTGGTGTGGGGTGAGGGTGGAGTCGTGCTGGAGATGGGGTTGTGGCACTCGGGGATTTTGGGAGGGAGCAGCACAGGCTGGGCAGGGTGGCACGGTGCCCTGGTGCCCTCCACAGTGAGGGCAATGATGGTTTGGGCAATATCTCCCTCTGCCCCTTGACCAGCGTCAGTCATGGATGGTCATCCTTGACTGTCCTGGACTGTCCTCAGCCATCCTGACCATCTTTCACCATGCTTGAATACCTTGACCATTCTTGACCATCCTTGATCATCCTTGAATACTTTGAACATTCCCGACCATCCTTGACCATCCTGGACTTTCCTTAGCCATCCTGACCATCCTTGACCATTCTTAACCATTCTTGACCATCCTTGACTGTCTTCAACTATCCTTGACCACCCTGATCACCCTTGGCCATCTTGAGTGTCCTTGACCAACCTTGACTATTTTCACTGTCTTAGACCATCCTTGACCATCCCTGACCAATCTTGAACACCTTGACCATCCTTGGCTCACTTGCTTGGATATAAAAATGGATTTTCCTTCTCCTTTTGAGGGAGAATGACCTGTGTTGTGTGCTCCTGGTCCAGAGGATTGTGTTTTCACAGAATCACAGAATATTCTGAGCTGGGAGGGGCCCATGAGGACCATGGAGATCCAAGGGAGGAACTTTAACCAACTTTTAACCCCCTCCACCTGTTTAATTTTCATTTAATGCCCTTTTCTTTCAGCTCAGCTGTGACTGGAGCCTTGTGTGAGGTTCTGGGCTGACAGAGAAGCAACACAAAGCCCCAGCCTGATCCTTCCAGCAGCAGGGATGGGGAAGAAGAGGAACCTCAGGGAGGAGGGACAGCACCAGGATATTGCTTGTTTTTCCTGGCCAAGGGGAAAATATCAATACTAAGAGAATGAGATAATGCTGCTAATAATATACTTGACTTTTTGTGGACCTCCCCAAGGATTTGCTGGGAGGATTTTTGCTGTCCTTGGCAGTGCAGAATCTACAAACACCCCCCTGGGCTGCTTTTCCTGTGCATCTCAAGCCTGAATTTGCCAGGAAAAAAAACCCTGCAGGACCTCTTTTTGCAGCCTGAGCAGGTGTCATGCTCCCATAGGTGCCAGCCCTCACCAGAGGCACCCACTACAGATTCTCTGCTTGGGGCGTGGTTGTGTGAGAGTGGATTTAGGCAGGGTTGTGCCATTCCCAAAATCCTCAGATCCTTATTTTCCAATTTCATTTTTTCACTCTAGGATGCTGAATCCCTTTCTCAAGGAATGTTTTGTCTCCCTGAGGCTTTTTTGGGGCTTGCTGGCTGCTGTTGGAGGACATCACTCAGACACTCAGTCTCTTTTATTGGTCTTGTCCATCCTTATCAGCAGGGAATTTGTGGCCCTGATTACAATTATTCTCTTGGGACCTCCCAGGAGCAGCTTAATCCTGATGTCACAGGTAGCTCTGGCACCCTAAAATAATGTATTCAGGGCAAACCAAGGGATGGTTCTGCAGGGAAAAATGGGAAAAAAATATTGCTGACTCGGCTGTAAAAATGCAGCACCCTAGCCTGTGAGAAAAAACCCTTTTGTTCTGTTTTTCTTCTTTTTTGGGGGTAGATTAAAGCATTTCCAGGCAAGGAGGCAGCTGTGCCCAGAGGGATTATTCCTCAGCAAAGCCAGAAGCTGCATCCAGCCCAGTATCCTCGCTGTGCTGTGGGGCTTTTCCCTTACAGAGAATTCAACCCTGGGAGCTCAGTCCCTCCTGATCTCCTGCTAGACATCCCAAATCTGTGGAAATGCCATCCTTCTACATCACATTTTTGGTTACCAAGTTCCAAGGCTCACTTGCTGGAAGAAACCCAAGAAGCTTCACATTGAATTTTCCCCCGGGTGCTCCTCCCTTGGCACAGAGGGAGTTATGAATAAGGGATGATTTCTTCCAGTGGCTGGAAAAGGTGGGAGGAGCACCTGCCTCCTGTCTGGACATGTGGGCATCAGCAGATTCCGGGCAGATGCTCTTGTTAACCTCTGAAATCTTTGTTCATGAGATCCAACACTTCACCAGCGTTTCTGCCCTCCTGTATTTTCATTCCCACCCTGACTGTTGCCACCAGGTTAGACTAAAATCTCATTAAATAAGGCCCAGGAAGGGCTTTTTGTTTTTTTAAAGGGCTCCTCTCCAGTTTTCTGGGAATACTGAAGGAGTGTTCTGAGTTCAGCTTTCTGTTTATCTCAGCAGAAATCCAGTGGCAAAACAAAGAAGTTTGTTTTCCGTCCAGCCTGGTACCTAATTTTGACTAATTTAAACTCACTTCCAAGCCATTCCCAACCCATTTGCACGTGATGGGTGATTCTCCTTGCTTGGGCAAGTCACTTCTTAGGGTAAAGGAAATTCGGCAGGAGTGGTGCCAGTGCTCCACCTTCATCCTACCCTGGGCTCCTGGATTAAATGGAATGGGAGAAAATTTTTGGGATTGATTTTTAAAAAATTTCTTCACCCATCAGAGTAAGGGCAAGATGTGTCCATTGCTCTCCTTACGCCAGGATGGCTCCCACTGGCTGAGATGAAAAATACCCAGGCTGGGGAAGTGGGATTAATTAGAATTGGGATGCGATGAACAACCAGCAGGAGGAGCAGGAGATTGGGGCAGCGGAGGCTGCGGGAAAACTGCCGTCCCAAAAACACACTCGGGCCCCATTTTTCTTAAGGAAAAACCTCCTGTTTGTTCTTGCCTCTTGTCCTCGCGGTCGGAGCGAGGTTTATCTGTAAAAACTTTCATTTTGTCATGTCTTGGGCTGCTTTTGGGCTCTTTATTTCTCACTCAGGATCCATTGAGGAGCTGCCCCTCCCCAGCTTCCCAAAACGATGGCTCCAAATGAGAGTTGTATTTAGCAAGAATAAACAAAGCAGAGGATGAGCTTTAGCACTAGATGATGCTAAATGCTGCCTTTCCAAACCCCAGGGCCTTTTAACCCTTGTGCAGTGCTGCTCATTTCCCACAGCCACAGGGGCAGGATGATGCTGGAGCAGCTGGAGGGTGCCATCCCCTCGGCATTTGGGAACCTTTTCAGGCACCTGCCTTACTGCTCAGCTCCTGCTTTCCTGCTCATTCTTCCCACTCCGCTGCTTGCTCCCTATCCGAGCTCCTGCACTGACTCATCCCAACTTTTATCTCCATCCCTCAGCCCTGGGGGCCTGGAGGAGGTGGATAACTCCGCTTCCAGCCCCCAGGATGGTGGAAAGGCTTGGAGAAGGGACTTGGAAGTGGGGCTGACATCTTCTTGTCCCACCCCTTGGCTTCACAGAGCTCTCTTCCCTACATGCAAGGCCGGAGAAAGGAGACTTCTCTCCAGGCAGGCTCTCCCTGGTGAGAAGGGAAGCCTGGGATGCTCAGGGAGATCTGAAGGAGGGCTCTACAGATGTTCAGCATCCCTTCCTCCCATGATGGAGCGGTGTCCTGCATCCCTGCCTTCCCACCGCCCCACACCTGCTCTCCCCTCCCCGCCGCCGCAGAGGCTCTTCCTCTCCCCCTCAATTATTTTTATTTTATTTTTTTTCGGGGTGCCAATAAAGGCAGGCTCCTTTAATCATCCCCAGCTTTAAGAGGGAAAAGGGAGAGCACCAGGGAGAGAGTGCAGTGAATTTAGAGACTCATCTTACCCCACCATGTTAATTATCTCGGCTGTAAAAAAGAGGTCAAGGAGAGGAACTCTACTAAATAGGCCGACGTTGGCATGAACAGCTCCTAAAGTGAAGAAGGTAAGACTGAACTTTACTGGAACTTTTTTTTTTCCATCTCTTCAAAAAGCTCCTAGATTAAAGCTCTGATATCCTTTTTGTTGAAATCTCATGGATTCTGAAGCTCAAATGGCTGGAAGGAAGCCCAGATAATTTTTTTTTATCCCAGTCACTGAGAGGCTCAAAGGTTTTAAGTCCTGCCCCCATGGTGAATTGCCGAGTATATGGGAATACAGAAGAACCTGGCACATAGGTGTTCTGGCCATTGTTATCGAGAGGGAGAAAAATAAAATAGCTCTCTATGTAGGTCAATGACCTGCTCTTTGTTGTCAGTAAAAAATTAAGGATGACCTAAAATCTACTACTCAACGAAAAAAATAATAAAATAAAAAAAAAGGAGGCGAGGTAAAGTAGTCTCCCCCTAATCAAAGAGGAAATGTTTGTGTTACCCAAAGCTTGACCTCCTCAGTCTCTAACTTTAGCAAAGTCTTTGCCATTGAAAAAGCAGTGGTCGAAACCTCAAACCCTGTCTGAAATGTCTATTAATTTTTGATCTTTCAAGGGAGTTGGCTCAGTTATTGTAGAAGCCCCTGTAGCGCCGGGCGCCGCAGTTAAGGGGCTCTCAGCATTTCCATTATAAAGCCCCAATATTCCAGCGCTTACAACTCAGCTGTTGCCACGTTGGGGCTGTCTGATTCCTTTGGTGCCTGTGCTGCCATTCCCCTCTGCCTTCCAAGGGAACAGAACATGCAAATCAGTCAGAACAGATCACTTCTTATGCATATTAAAAAATCTTATTTTTTTACAAGCTTGCAAGCAAAACCAAGGCACCTGGAGCTCTGAGGTCCAGGAGATTCTCTGCATGCCCTGGGT
The DNA here is from genome assembly GCA_009812075.1 of Sialia sialis. Classification (NCBI taxonomy): domain Eukaryota; kingdom Metazoa; phylum Chordata; class Aves; order Passeriformes; family Turdidae; genus Sialia; species Sialia sialis. The sequence continues at coordinate 1,707,605 of VRYO01002326.1, forward strand.
TGGTTTGGTCGCCCCATCTCTTCAGGGGGAGAAGCCTAAAATCAGGGAAGCACTGGACTTTTAGGATGGGGCTGGAGGATGAAGTTTAAGGTGTAAAGGGAGCTCAGGTAAAGGAATTAAAGCCAGCTCTTGTTAATCACAGAGTTGCTTGTAGCATCCTCTCCTTCCCACCCCAGCCCTCATGGCACCAAGGATGTATTGGATTCATCCCTAGATTTTTGGCTGAACCAGAAGTTGACTAATATTGGATTTTTGGACATCTTGCAGAGACTCTCATTTATAAGCCAGGATCAAATCTTTCTTTCTCTGTGCTTCCCTTCTCCAGAGCTCTCTCCCTGTGTTGTGGTCCCTGATATGCTGGAACCTTGCTTTCAACACCTACTTCCAGTTAATCTTGCCTGCCTGGAGGGGAGAGGATTGAAGCTGGGCTGGCTTTTCAGGGAAGCTGGCAGGTGATGGAATTCACTACAAGTGGCTGAACTCTTCATAAAAAAAAAAAAGGAAAATATCCTGATTCCATGTGTCTAATGATCCAGGCACTTAAAGTCCTACAGAAACATATTTTTTCTTTAATTTTGTGTGTTTTTCCAGGCAATTTTTATGCTCATCTGTGTGATGCTGATCCAGGGTGAGATGTGGATGTACATGGATGCAGCCTGACTATGAACCAAGGTGGTGGGAGCACTGCTGCACATCCCATAGACCCATCCTGAGCATCCCCTGAAGGAAATGTACTGGATCTGGGATGCAGGACATCCTGATTTTAGGAGGAACGGAAAGCTGAGGCTGGGTTGTTCCTGTCCATGGGAAGAAGACTTAGGCTGTTCCTGGCACCAAATGCCCTTTTCTATGTCTCTGCTGTGGCAGCTGGGATATGTGGGAGCACATGGGAAGCCTTGCCATGGATCGCAGCATCTTTTTTGCTTCCCACAGGCAAAACTGCTGGGCTCTGTGCACAGGGGATGCACAGCGAGGTTACCACAGAATCCCAGAACCATTGGAAGGGACCTCAAAGCCAAACTCATTCCAGCCATGGGCAGGGACACCTCCCACTATCCCAGGCTGCTCCAGACCCCATCCTTGGACACTTCCAGGGCAGCCCCACAGCGGGATGCAGGTGGGACCCTCTCCTTACCGAAGGGAGTCCGGGCTGGTGCAGAGGTGCAGTGGGGCCATGCCCTCGTCGCTCTGCAGATTGGGGTTGGCCTTGTACTCCAGCAGCAGCTCCACACACTCGCTGTGCCCGCCCTGGCAGGCCTCGTGCAGGGCTCCCTGGCCCCCCGGGGCCAGGTTGGGGTCGGCCCCGCGGCGCAGGAGGTGCCGCAGGCACTCAGGATGGCCGTGGCGGGCGGCAAGGCACAGAGGGGTGCTCAGCTCCTGCCTCTCCTCCAGCGCCCACAGCCCTGTGGGACACGGCAATGGGATCAGCCTCTGGTTCCCATCCCCTGCACTCCCATCCCCTGGGTTCCCACCCTCTGGGTTTCCATCTCCTAGATTCCCATCCTCTGGGTTCCCACCCTCTGCATTCCAAACCTCTGCCCAGCACCCTGATGGCTGAGCCAGCTCCAGGCACCGCTTTTCCCATTTTTCTCTGCGAGAGGAATGATGGATTTGTCTCTATGAACAAGCTGTGGGTCTGCTGGTGGATAAACCAGCAATGAGAGACAAAAGAAACAATGGGATGGATTCCACCGATTGATGAATGGAGTAAGATATTTACAAACTGTAGGTTTGGATAAATGAAATTGGATATTGAAAGATGAAAGAAGCAACAGGGAAAACCCATGAACTCTGTAAGAGTTAAAAATTAAAAGGGAGGGTTGTACATTAGAGGGGAATCTCAGGTATCAGTGTTTGGGAAGTCTGTACCTCTCAGGTACCTCAGGCAATGGGGAAAGAATTTCCATTCCCTCTGGAAAAGCTGCCAGGAAAGTAGGATAAAAATGAGGCTGAGTCCTCCAAAAATTTAAGAGATCCTAGGGGAATGCTCCATGGTCCCTCCCTTTATTTGAATAAAGTAATGGGACTCCTCTGTCTCCTTTTTGGACATAAACCTCTGGTGTTTGTGGATGAATTTTCCTGACATCTGCCAGCTTTAGGGTGGGCTGGTTGCACTTGGTGGCTCTGACTGCAGTCAGCAAGAGGGGAAACAAAACTCCCCTGGTGTGTGCTCATTCAGGAGCAGGATTTCCTGTGGAATCAAGTGGGCAAGCCAAGTGCTGGGCACCAGGGCACTGTGTGCAAGTGGCTGGCAGGAGCTAAGAGGCAGCTCATGAATTCCCCAGGAAAGGAAAAGCTGTCTTTGCTGGGAATGAAGGCATCCAAACCATGTGGGAGGGTGATGAAGGGCTGGGCTTGGCATGTGCTGGGTTTGGGATCAGCCAGAGAGAGGAATTGCATTTCCCAGCAGCTCCTGAACATCCTGGACCATCTCCTGGGCATGGTGCTCCATGAGGAGCATCACCTCAGGGGGGTACCACCATCCTGAGAGCATCTTATCCCTCTAGACAGGACCGTGAGGAGCTGGGCTGGGAGCTCTCCCGGAAGCATTCCCAAGATACAGTGTCTAATCCCAACCTGAAGAAACCACATGGATGCACAGATTTTACACTTCCACTGGGTTAGTACATGCAGAAGAGAGGAAAACTTTAAAAATGATGAATATTAATGGCCAGAACTGTGGGCTAACCAGAAACCTTGGGAACACTTAAGGCACCCAAATGCTCTGCCCCTCTCCTGTTTAGGATTAGTAAAACCCTATTTATTTCATTTTCCTGGCCTGGCCTTTAAAGGAAAAGTACCTGAGAGTCCATAAGAGGCTTGACTTTTCACCTGCCACTCCAGCTCGTTCTTGCTGATCTCAAAGACCAGGTTGACATCTTGGTGGTATCTGTCAGTCAGGATCTGGAGGCTCCTCAGGTCCCCCGTGACCAGGGCTGTGTAAAACCTGGCAATGGGAGCCCGAGGTGCTAAGGGATGCTCTGGATCCAATTTGGAGGAAATCCTCAGCTTTCCTGTCACAGCTCCTGGTGACTCGCTCATTCCAGTGCTGCCCAGCGTGCAGCTCCTGGCTGGGGGGACAGCCAGGCTTTTACAGTTCATTGTTTCCATCCTCTTGGCTCATTGTCTAATTATAATCCAGTCCAGGCTCTGTTGTGGAGTATTTATAACTCCAGAGAGGCTGGAGCACGATGGACACGGGGTACAGCTAGGGTCAGGTGGTCAACAGGCCATGCTGCAGCAGCACCTCTTGCTGGATTATTTGGAGGCTCCAACTAGTGCCTAGTGTTTAGGAAACTAAAAAATAAAAATATAAAGAAATTTAGTCAACTGCTGTCTGTCCATTCCCAATAACCTTATTTGTGTCCTCTAAGCTCTGGGAGGGTTTTTCCCCCCTGCTCTATTTTCTTTTTTTCATGACGATGCCCATATGAGATTTCAGCCTTGTGGTTGCTCTTTGGAAAAATCTGGGCTATGTGTTCCTGGCCCAGCCTGGAATGTTGGGATGTGCCTGCAGGGATGCAAAGGCCAGTGAGGTACAAATCCTCCTGGAGCTTTGGCAGGGGAGGCTGCTCTCCCACACAGTGCCTTGTATAGCAGAGAGAAAGCAGCCAGACTTTGCTGCCATGGGATGCCAGCAGAGCTTTCCCTGTTCTCACTTCCCCAAGGCTCCTCTCCTCAAGGTCACTGGAGAAATCCATGGTGGGGACAAGAACAGAGACTGGCTTCTCGTCACTTGGAGGCTCTGGGTGACAAAGCCTCCCCTTCCCAGCCCTCCCATCCACGTCTTTGGGTAACAAACCTGCTCTAAGCAGATTTTGGGATGTTAAACCAGAGCTGCATGGTTTTCTCTGCATGGAGTCAACCTGAGGCTGGGAGAAAATTTGGGAAAATTGGGATCCTGGGGAACCCTGGGCCAACACCCCTGTGCTGCCGGAGCTACCTGAGGTTACTCTGTGTGTGTCCCCAGCATGGCTGTGGTGACATTAACCTCTGGCCCTGGAGACTGTGGGAATGGGACCCCAAAAACTCCACGGGGTGTCCATGCAGGATGGGGTTTGTTGAGCTAAGGGGTTATTGGTGAAGCATCGCTCTTTATTCATGGGAGCTAATTTGAGGCCATCCTAGGTGGTCTGCTGTGTTTTCTCCTTCTTTTCCCCTTCGTCTCAAGGCTGGCATTCCCACCTGGCTGTCCACAACCTCTCTGTTGGTTTGGAGCCTCCCAACCCCCCTCATTTTTCTCTCTGCTTTTACCACTTGTTGCTGCTCTGCTCCACCCGGCCTTTCTGTGCCCATTCCCCCCTCTGGTATGAACTTAACCACCTCCTCCAAGCATTGCTCTGCTATGGAAAACATCCTCTTTATCCCCTGGGGTCCTTCCGCCAGCACAGAAGGTTTGGAAATCCAGGCAGTGGCACAGACAGGGATCATTTACCCCAGGAGCTTGTCCTGGGTCTCGTTCCCAGAGCCTGGCTCGCTTTTCCTCTCCTCTCTTTAGCAGCCCTGTGATATTTCTGTGGTGACGTGGAGGAATCCTGCTTTCACATGTCCTTGCTCACGCCACAGGGGTCACCTTCCCCAGGCAGGGATTACCTCCCTGGGTAAATTTAGCAGGGACTCCAGACCTTGTGGGTCAGATCTGGGCTAATTTCGTGACTGGGGGTGTGTGTGTGTGTGTCTGGCATTAAACTGCCCTTCAGAGTGTGTTCAAACACCCCGTGACCCTTCTCAATCAGCATCTATTTGCATATAAACACTCGGGCCAGGATTAACTCGCGGCTGAGGGAGGGGCTTAAAAATAGCCTGGGACAGCGGGAGTGGAGAGAAAAGGTCTCCTTGGCACACAAATCCCACGAGTCTGGGCTCCTGCGAGCCAAGCCAGAGCTGTTTCCAGCCAGGAGTGCAGAGTGATGTCGGGATGAAGCGATGCTGCTGTGGATTTAAAGGAAATTACTGCAGAGAGGAGCCAGGACAGCTGGGGAACATCCTGGGACTGGCCAGGAGCAGGGAGAGAAAACCCCCTGGTGGGGTTTGGAAGGAAAATGAGGGCGTTTCATCTGTTGCAAATCACTTGTTGCCTTGATGGAGGAAACCCCACACGCCTCTCCTCTGGCACTGCTGTGCGGCAAGGCCTTGGGCACCTCACCTTTGTGATCCCTGAGGGTCTGATCCTGCAAAAATTAAGCTTGGGATCATCCTGTTGTGTCCTCACTGCAGCAGGGGTGCGCCTGCACAGACCAGAGCCCCAAAAAGGGGTGAGTGAGCACTTGGAGCCTCGCCCTCATCAATCTCCAGCACGGGGGGAGCATCTTCCCCTTCTCCCCGTGCCCGACTGTTTGCAGAGCACACCTCATTGAACAAAACATTAAGCATTTCCCTTCCTCAGATCAAGTGTGTCTATTAATAATGGCTTAAATTGCCTGCTCCAGCCTCCCATTACCGGGAAAACTCATTCCTGGCACAGGCAGGAGCACAACACGCAGCAGCAGAAGGGTTTAGGGAGAGCTTGTCCCCCAAGTTCAGCTACCACATAACTCAGCCCTCCTGGTTCCACATGCCATGGGGCTGTGTTAAAACATCCAGATGTGCAGAGCCCCTGGCACCAGCACCCTGATTTACAGCTGCCCTCTGGCAACAGGGAATGGCATTATTATCATGATCAGTATTATTTTTCCAGGGAAGTTTCCAGCACAGTGCAGGAGCCTGCAGCATTACCTCCTCCAGAGTGGCTGATTTAAACCCTGCACTCCCTCCTAGCCTGGCAAAAAACTCAGACAGGGTTCCTGTGATGGCAGTGTCCCCAGCACCCCGTGGGACTGAGGGGTGACATGCAGCAGGATGGCAATGCCACCATGCCCCAAACCTACCTTGGAGTGGAGTGAGGGTGGCTCTCCTGGCTGATGGGCACTCATCCCCCTGGATCACCATCCCTGAGCTCCAGTGCCCTGCTGGGAGCCACCCTGCCCCCGGCACGTCCCCACATTTATATCTGCAGCTCTCCCTGTGACAGCACTGCCGAGTTATGTGGCTGGGTCAGGCTGTGGGATGAGCCCCTGCCAGCACACACGTTCCTATGCCTGGGGAGGGGGTCATGCCTTTAACCCCCCCCCAAAATACTTCTGCAGATGCTGCTGCTCAGCTCTTCTTTAAGAGCTGCTGCTGCCCCGGTGAAATATAAACTCGTGCTGAGTCTGCATTGATTTTGTCCGGTTTTTATTGGAAATTAGATGATATTTAAGTATTTCCCTTTAACAGCTCTATATAATATGTGCTACAGTTAGTTTATAGCAGCCCATCTTTGTCAGATGTAAATAATTCAATAACTCCTCTAACTCTTTCCAGTTACAACTGCACTACTTTCCTTTTCCCCCCTCTTTTCCCATAAATTATAGGAATAATAACAGTAAAAAACTAGCTCCTAGCTTGAGTAAAAACGCAAGGCTTCCCTTCTCCCCACCTTCCTGCTGAAGAGCTGCAGCTGTGTTAATTATCCCCTGGGAATTCAGTCCTGGGGCACATCCTCTTTTAAACGTGGAGCCCTCCCAGTTATTTAACCCCTGAGTTATGTACTCATGGAATGTCACCCTGTGTGCCAGGCTGGAACACCAGCTTGGGCTGACCCTCCATCATGTGTCTCCCATACAGTGTCAGGAGCAGAGGCTCCTTGCAGGGTCCAGAACGTGGGATTTCCTCCTGGGATGGGAGACAGCAGTCTGTGATCCACCTTGTGTCACCAGCACCACTCACAGACTGCCACTAAAAAGGGTTTATAAAGGTTTACAAAGTGAGGACTCAGATCCTGGTCCTTCTCCCCTGACTTGTGGCATCTGAAGCAGATTCACCCCATTCCCTAGCTGGAATTCCAGTACTGCCATTGCTATGGGAGGTGGAAGCAGAGGAGCTGGATGGCCACCACGAGCTCCAACAAGCCCTTGACTTGGTTTCATGTCATCCTGAGCGGTTTTGCTCCTGAGCACAATTAGTATTTGACACCTGAAAGCACCAGGCAGTTGTGGAAGTTATTTATGGATTGGAGGATGTTCCCCAAGCACACCCTAACCAGAAAGTTATGGAGATAATTGTTTGCCCTCTGGGGTGCAGAAGAACAAACCCAGCTATCCCTTGCTGCCCACACCCATTTCTGGGGGATTGATTTATCCCTTCCCACTGAACACACCAGAACTTGGCCTGTCAGGGTTAATTAGTGGGGCCTTGGCCCGGTTCATCAGGACTCCCAGCTGCACTTCCAGGAGGGAACCACCTGGTTTGTGCTGGGCTCTGCCCCCATTCCTGCCCCTCTTCCCATCACCTGTGGGGCAAGTGCTGCAAATTACAGGTTGTGGTGTGGTGGGAAGAGCAGCTGCTCATCTGTCACGGCAGGATTGTCAATGTCAGCACATTGTCCCCACTGCCACCCCCTGCCCCCCCACTCTGGATATGGAGGAGTGATGGGCTAGGACTTTGGGATTTCCCTTGGGTGAAATGTGGTGCCACCAGCAGGGCAGTGACATCCCGGGACTGGGAGATTTGAGGGAGCAGGGATAGGTTTGTTCATATAAAATAGAATGGTGGCTCAGGGCAGGACCAGAAAAGACCCTGAGAGGATCGGGCTGGTTTTGGGACCTCATGTGTTCACACCACTGACCCTCCAAGCCACCCACGGGGTCCCACCACCATTCCAGGCTTCCATCGGCCTCAGAAACCACCCAACCCCAAATCTCTGATGCCTTTTAGCTCTTCTCCCTGCTCAGCACCCCCTCTCTCCCTGAGAAGCCTTTTGGTGGCATTAGGGATGGAGTCGAGTGAGTAATTAGAGTAATTATGGGTGTAACCTCCCAAACTTTGTGCTAATGGCTTGTTTGCATGATTCCCATCTCCAACTAATCTCCTGTTCCTTTCACTGCTCCCAGTATTCCTAAAGAAAGGAACAGGGTTACAACCAGGCCTTAACCTCTCAAACTTTCACTGGGACTGAGAGTCCTACAAACTCTCCACAAATCCATTTCCCAGAAGAGCCCAGCCCAATCGTTTTAGCTGGTAACTTCCCTTGCTGTCCAAATAGTATTTATTGGTGTGTTTTTTTCCTAATTTCTCCCTATTAACTTTCCCCTCTGTGTTTATATATATTTTCCCCTTTGCACGTGATCCACTGAGCGGATAAAAGCCTTGGACCCAAAATTCCTTGGCTTTTTGGTGGTTTTTTGGGGTCAACGAGGCGCTGGAAATCCTTTTCCTTCCTGCTAGCCACAGCCCAGCCATATCTGTGCAGAAGCTGTGGCCCTTCCAAGACAAGAAGGTGAGTTCCTTGAGTTTGCTTTTCCATGCTGCTGGGACCTGGCTCTCTTCTCCAGGCTCTCTCTCCTTGCTCCAGGTCCTTGTTTGCTGTTGAGAGGAATGATGGATTTGTCTTTTACTCACAAGCTATGGGTAGATAAAACCAGCACTGAAAGATAAAAGAAACAATATGAAGGATTCCATTGATTGGTGAGTGGAAAAAGATATTTAAAAACAAACTGTAGTTTTGCTGATAAGTGGCGTTGGATATTGAAAGATGATAGAAGCAATGGGGAAAAACTATGAATTCTATAAGAATTAAAAATTAAAAGGGAGAGTTGTACATTAGAGGGGAATCTCAGTTATCAGGCATTCCAAGAAGTCTGTACCTCTCAGGTACCTCAGCAATGGGGAAAGAATTTCCATTCCCTTTCGAAATGCATCTGGGAAGTTAGGATAAAAAGGAGGCTGCATCCTCCACAAAAATTTGAGAGATCCCAGGGGAATGCTCCATGGGCTCTCCCTTTATTCAAATAAAGTAAAAGGACTCCTCTGTCTCCTTTTTGGACATAAACCTCCAGTGTTTGTAGATGAATTTTTCTGATGCTGTCGCTTGTTTTGTGCTCTGGTGCTGCCGTGGCTCCCTTCACCCCTTCCCATGTTTCCATGAATCCTGGTTGGGAAAACTGGAGCAGGGTAATTCCAGAAGCAAGGAAGCTGGAAAAGGGTGTTAGGAAATGCTGGTTTGGAGCTGCCCTCCTGGGAAGGGAACAGCTTCATTTTAGGCTTCTCTCCCCCTTCGCATTTAGCTGCATCGTTAATGATGATTTTCTTGCTAATTTGAGCAACTTGGAGCAGCAAAACTTGCCAGGAAAGGAGTATCCAACCTTTCGGAAGCGGCGTGGTTTTGTTTGGAGAGGCGCAGAGGAGATCAGGGATGGGATAAGGAATTTTCCAGAGGATTGGGAAAAGTTGCAAAGCATTTCTGTGCTTTGGCTTTCGGGCTGGTGGGGGCAGAGCCTGGCAGTGCCAGGTTTTGGGGGTTTGGGTGGGATGTGCTTCTCTCCTTGCTGTCACAGCCCCTGGGGCTGGTTTTCCCTGCTGTGCCAAGAAAAGGGATTTCAGCCCGGGGCTGCACGTCCAAATCCTAACAAGAGCCCCCAATGATTTGGGGATTTTATGCAGCTTGTTATCTTAGGTGTAGGGGGCTTGAATTTTTTTTTTTTTAAACCCAGCACGAAATAATCCTCTTTTTCTAGTTGGAATAGAAATGGCTTGATGCCACGAGGCAAAAAAAAAAATAAAATAAAAGGCAGCTCTACCCAGTGCTGCGCTGATTTGCAAGGCTAGTGAGAGACTACAGAAGGCGTTTTCAAATAGACTCCGATATTTTCAGTGCTTGAAGAGGGCCCGACTACATGACACCTTTTTTGAAGCCCTGATTTACAATGGCCCCAGGCTGAGTGCATTATAATTTGCTGCGAGAAGTTCCAAAGTCGCAGTACTTTCAATAATGAGAAGAGAAACCCTAATACAGGAAGACTTTTCCCTTTTTTTTCTTCTTCTTTTTTCCCCTTTTTTTTTTTCTTCTTTTTTTTGGCATTGTGTTTAATGAAAAGCTAAAAATGTGCTAATTTGTAAGTCCTGTTGTGGTAGTGGCATCGGAAGCTTTTGAAATGCGTTACTGACTTGGGGAGTATTAAGGAAAAATGACATTTTGCTACTAGCAGAAAAGTCAATTATAATGTTTCCACACTTTAGAAAATTGCTGATGCAGGATGGGAGTTAATAGAACAGTCAGCTTCACTTTGTGTTACCGGATTTGGGGGGTTTTGCTGAGAAACATCGGCTTGTTTTTGAATTCTGATGGCAACCTCGGGAATGGGCTGCCACAGGTGCTGTGTGGCTGGGACTCCTCTCAGGCAGGGTGTGATGTGTTCCCTTGGGTTCTTGCCACCTGGAGCGGTCCCTGTGCCAGCCTGGCACGCTGCACAGGAGCAGGGAATACCAGCATCCATAAAGACTGAGAGTTTTGCTGTCACTTTGATCCCTCCCTGGTGGTGCAGGAGCGCTGAGCCTGCTGCACTCTGCAAAAGAGCCCTGATCACTTATTTAAAAACATTTAAAGCCAGAAACAGGAGGAGAGAGCTGTCCTTCCCCACTGTGCTGTCGATGGAGTCTTTTTCCCACAAAAAGCAGAAAACTTTCTGTGAGCTCTTGGAGAAAAGAGGGTGGGAGCCCTGGGAGATTCACTGTGGCTGCCAGAGAGTTTTTGGGCTGCTGGTAGAAACCCCAGTGCTGGAGCAGCTGGCTTTTAGGCAGGCAGGGGCAATCCCAGTAATCCCATCTCAGGATTGGTACAGCTGAGGAGGCAGAACAGGTCATGCTTCTCTATTTCCAATCCCCATCCATGGACAGGGACACCTTCCACTGTCCCAGGTTGTTCCAAGCCCCATCCAATCTGGTCTGGGACACTTCCAGGCAGCCACAGCATCTCTGGGAATTCCATTGCAGGGCCTCTCCACCCTCCTAGGGAACAATTCCTTCCCAGTATCCCATCCATCCCTGCCCTGTGGCAGTGGGAAGCCATTCCCTGTGTCCTGCCCTACTCCAAGTGTAGGGCTGTGTTTAAAGCATGTTAAAATCCACAGGGGAGGGAATTCCCAAGACTTTATTTCTGCTCCCCCTTCCAGGTGTTCCAAAGAGGGGTTCCTGCTGGGTGTGGTTAAAATTAGAGTCATGTCATATGTAGTTCTCCTGGGTTCGCAGGAAGCAATTAAGCCAATTAATTTATTGGTAAATTATCTGATGATGAAGTACAAAATAACTGCAATGAAACGCTGACATTCACATTAATACCAAATTAGTTACTATATTATGACTGTTCTTACAATGAATGCCCAGTAATTTAATAGTAATGGGACATTTAAATAATTTAGCTGATGATTCTCTAGATCACTTACATATATAAATGAGCATGACAGCTTCTTCTCTCAGCTTTGCTGGTGCTGCTGCTGGATTGCCTCCACACCAAGAGGCACAGCAGCCTGGCCCCCTCTTTGCTGTCCCTCACCTTTGGCTGGGTGGACGAGGCAGGATCTTCCTCCTCCATCAGATTGTGGGAATGCTGTGGCTGGAAAGCAGAGTGCAGTTGTGCTGGGCTTAGCAAAGCCACAACCTTCTTACCTCCTTCCATGAGAGATTGCTGGGTAGAGATGATGGGGGAGCATTTCTGGAGGTGTTCCTATGAGAGCCCTCCCAGGGGAAGGATGTTGGAGACCCAGCCAGGGCCACTTCATTGAATAATTCAGCCACTGACACTGAAATTACTGTGTGTGCTGGCTCTGCTTGATGCAGCTGCTTCATTCATTTTTCAGAAAACTGCACTCTCTGTAATAATAATTATAAACAGCATTAAAATTGCTCCTTGTTCTTCCCTCCCCATCTCGAGAAGCCACCTCTGAGGACAGCAAGGCCTTGGCAGCCCCACAGGGCAGAGGTTTTCTGCTTTATAGGATGGGTTGGCTTGAAGGGACCCTAAATCTCATCCAGTTCCACCCTGTGCCATGGGCAGGGACATCTTCAGTATCCCACATTGCTCCCAGCCCTGTCCAACCTGGCCTGGGACACTTAACTGCTTTGTCACCTCCTGCAAGCATGGAGCTGTTTGTAGTTAAACCAGCTGTGGCTTCTAGATCCTCACAGAAAGAAATCAATGCAAGCAGCCACCAGTGCAAGCTGCACCTAAAGGAAAAATCCCCTGGTGGTTTTTTCCCCATGAACTGGTGAAAATTGGGCTAAACCTGGAGGTTTGTGCAAGTTCAGCATCCTCCCTGCACGGGCTCGGCACTGTGCCCTGGAGATGGATGTTGCCAGTCAGCTGCTTTTACTTTGCTCTGGAGATTGCAGTGAAGCTGCTGAAATATGAGTTAATGGGCTTGCTTACATCCTCCTGAAATGTGGTCCTTTCATCACATCACGCCGTGCTGTCAGACCTGTTGTGGGGAGGAGGGCTCTGCTGTCGGCAAGATTGAGGGCAGAATTATCCAAATTAGTTTCCTTGCAGATGAGAGCAGAGATGAGAGGTTTTTAAACATGAACCCTGTCACCTCTTTGGAGAGCCTGGCTTTTCTCCCCAAGGATGAAGTTACAAGTACCTTATGTGATAAAACTGGGGTGTGCTGCTGAGTTTGGGGAGCCAGCAGCCTGCTCCAAAGAACAAGGATGGAAAGCTAATGTGTGTAGCTGCACTGTTGCAGTGGATTGAACCCAGGGGCTGGCAGCTCATGGGCTCTCCTGTGTGGGGAATGTGGAGATTCCAGCAGCTGGATTCCTGCTGGGAGAGCTGGGGGAAGGGCTCGTGTCCATCACAAATGTCCTGAGGGTTAGCACAGGGGACATGTAACAAGAATTTCCTCTCTTACTGCTTGGAGCTCTTTGGCAGGGCGGGAGTGCAGCCTTGAGGTTGGAAGGGTGAAATCATGGGGAACCCTGTCCCAGACAGTAAAATATAGCTAGAAAGGAGCAAAAAAATCACAAATTGGGGTGACTCTATCCTACGTGCTCCCCTCCAGGGAGAAAATTCCTAACCAGACCCATCCAGTTCCCTCCACTGTGCACAGTGATACAGCTGCTTGAATAATTTTCCGTGCAGTTCAAGTTACACCTAGGAATCCTCCCAGGCCTTTTTTTCTCAGGTATTCCTGATCCCAAGAGTGCCTTTTTCCATTTGGTTTCCTCTTAGGAGCAGGAGGGGCTCAATACCATCCCTTTCCCAGCAGCTTCCTCTAGCAGTGCTGCCCAATTTGTACCTCCCAGGCTGTTGGTGCAGGCACAAGGAGGTTCCTCAGCTCCCTGGGGATGGTGGGCTGTGTATTTCCAGTTACCTGTCAAGTCCACACAGGAATTCTGTGATCAGAGGGAAAAACAGGTGTTTGTGTCTCTTACTTCTACAAGACCTTGGTGAATATGATCCTGTGCCTGCCATGAGGGTGGTGCTGGTTCCATCAGCATCCTGTAGGATGTCCCAGAGCTTTAGAGTGTTCTAAGCATTCCTTATAAATCCTTTGCTCTCAAAATTGCTGATTGGCGAGCAAACAAGGTATATTAAGCAACAAACTCATTGCTCTTTGGGCTAACATGTTAATTAGGCATTATTTTCAATGGCAAAATAGATTAAAACCAGATTTTGGTGGACATCCAGCCAAATTAGCATGTAACTGCTTTGCTTTTTTCTGCTGACACCCACATATATGAATTTGTGTATGCTGAGGCCTCCAAAGGTGCCAGTGCTGTTCCTCTGGCAGCTTGTGGTGGATTGCACAAAGTGCCTCCTAATCCATCCCAATTAAAAAGCAGTCTTTATAGCTGTAATGGTTTTATTGAGGACTGTAACACTTTAGACCCACAGATATATAAAGCAGTTAGTTTTATAAAGCATATAGGATATTAAAGTAATGAAAGACATTAAAGTGACATCAATTTTTAAGGAGAGTTACTTGCTGAAATAAATGAGTATGGCCTAAAAGTTGATGGCATGTTACAGGCCTGAGTAATGAACCCTTCTGCCCCCTAAAATCTCTTAGAATAAATACTTCTTGAGCAAGTCAGTGCTCATTAACTCTTTATCCTCTGAGAGCTACATGTTACATCTTGTCTGATTTTTTTTTTTAAACTTTAAAAATTCATTCAGGTAGGAATTCACTTTCCAGGAATACCTATAACTTGAGGAGCATTAATCTGCCATTGAAGTAGAGTTGTGTGAAAAATCCTTGAGGAAGTTACTTTTTCGCTTTTGCTTTCTTTCCTTTCTTTGCTTTCCTCCTTTTTTCTCCTTCCTTTATTGCCTGCGTTGCAATCCACGCTTTCCCCAGTGGGGTTTTGGCATACCAGGCCTGGAGAATCAAAAAGCATTTGTATGTTTTAATCAAATAAAAAAAAAATAAACAAACCCCAATGGCAAGACAAACCACTTAAACATTTTACTACTATAACAGAGCATTCTTTTAAAAACTCAAACCTCTTAAAATCCAGGCTGGCTGGTGGAGAAGCCAAAATGAAACCCTCAGATCTCTTGAGAACATTATTATACCAAGAAGTGCAGCAATTGATGGAGCTGAGTCTCATTAACAGTAATACTTAGCTGGGCCATTTGTGTTGCTATAGTTATGGAAATGTTAAATTCCATGATCAACCCTATTTCCAGAGAATATAGCTCTTGTCAGAGCTCCCTTTGCTCCAGACTTGGCAACAGACAAATCATCCCCTGCTCATGCCTCTGCAAATCGATCCAGACAGCTTTGATTTCGATGAGGGAGCTTAGGAAGCAAAACAAACCCCGAACATTAAGAACCTGTTTATTACTTTCAGATGCCTGTTCACAGGCCTGTGACTTGTAAATGATTCTGGTGGAGTTGCTCTGCAGGCTTGCCCAGCTCCTGGGCTGTGATGTCAGGGATGCAGCTCCAGGCTGTGTGAGAATGATGTGAAGTGAAGGAGAAGGGGAGGTTTAAAGGAGTAAAGAATTACTCCTTCCCTGGATGTACAAGAGCCTTTCTCAGCAAAGTCCTGCCTAAACCAGAGATTCAAATTCCACCAGGTGTTGACCATGCTGGATAAAATTCCTTCCTTCTTGACCATGGGCTGCTATTTAATGCCACACCTCTCCCTCCTCTGCCCATGCCATCTCAAACCTCCCTCTCAACCTGACATCCTGTAAAGTCTGCCTTTTCCATCTGATCCATCCCAAATCCTGCTTCTAGCTTGAGCCTGCTCAGGCATCCCTGAAGAATTTGCCTTGTCCAGTTGCCCAGTGTGTGTTACAGGAAGAGAAGCTGGGAAAAGAGCAATAGGGAAGGAAAACCCAACATGTTCCTCTCCTGACCCCAGATGTTCCTCCTTGGTGTCATCTTTTCAAGAGCTTTTTCTGGGCCTCAGGAAGGGCTGATGATGAGAGGCCCCCCTGCAGATAAATACTGACAGCAGGTGCCTGACAGGGGTCAAACATCCAGCTGGCTGCTGGACACTGCAATTCTGCTTTAATTATCTGAATTAGCTGAGAACCTCTCCTCCAAAAACCCTGTCCTGACTGATAAAACCATCCTCCAGCCTCCTGTGTGCTCACATCTAGGCAGGGCAAGGGTGGTGCTGGGCAGGAACTCCATGGCTCACAGAGAAGTTGGATTTTGCTGCCTTAGTCCCAGGCCAAAGTATTCCCGGTTTGCAGGAGAAGCCAAGAGACCTGGGATGTCTCCTTCTGATCTCTTCCCAATTCCTTGTGCAAATATTTCAGCACACAGCAGTAACTTTTTGTCTCTTTAACTGGTGTAATTGTTCTGTGAGATGAATGAAGTCAGCTCCTCAGACACAGCTAAAAGTCCATTTATCAGCAGCATCTGAACTGGGGATGGAAGTTCCTGGCAGCAGTGACTGAACAGAATTAAAATATTTGGGTTTTGGAGGAATGATGTCCACAGGCTTTGGAATGGATTTTCTTAGGTATTTCTGTGGCTGCTATATCCCTGGAAGTGTCCAAGGCCAGGTTGGATGGGATTTGGAGCAACCTGGTCTAGTGGAAGCTGTCCCTGCCCATGGAATGGGGTGGAATGGTGAGATTTAAGGCCCTTTCCAACCCAAACCATTCCATGATTTTAGTCCAGTCACTACCAGGCAGAACTGGTGTGGTTAGCTGGCTTTGCCTCTCCAGAAATCTCTTCTGTGTAAGGATTTGTATCAACCACTCTGGTGCACTAATTTATAATTTCAAAAAATGTGGATGTGTAATTAGGGCAGAAATTTGAGTAAATGGAAGGGAGAAATCACATTGTCACAAATTTTGCATTATTTATATTCATTTTGGAACACTGGCAGAATACAAATGTCAGACTTGGAGATTCATGCATTCAGGGAAGAAAAATCAGATCCATCACAAGGCTAATCTTCACTTTGAACACAGTGTTTTAGCTGCCCCACTTCCACAAGGGACAAAGCAAAGCAAGGGGCAAAGTCCAGAAATGGCAATGGTTAGAGGCTGGGGAAAAGGGGCTTC
Source organism: Sialia sialis (assembly GCA_009812075.1). NCBI lineage: Eukaryota > Metazoa > Chordata > Aves > Passeriformes > Turdidae > Sialia > Sialia sialis. The sequence goes on from VRYO01002326.1 coordinate 1,723,926, forward strand.
AGTATGAGGAGAAATGAGTATTACTGGAGTTAATTAATGCACAAGGCTATTTTGCCAATCCTCTTCCCCTGTGCCATATCACAGGTGCTGCTGCAAGGCTCCATGACATTTAAGGGAAACAAAATTCTAACAGATAAAAGGAAATACTTTCTTAAGGGCTGTAATTAATGCAAGGAGATGATTGCCATGGGATGCTGAGGACAGGATCATTTGAGCTGTGCTCCAAATGAAGAGCTGCCTGGGCACTTTGTGCTGTACAAAACAGGCACATTTTAGAGTGACTGGGATAATATTTTCAAGTTAAACTCACACTAAATACTTGCTCTCATGTTTCAGGGTACAAATGGATTACTACTTGGAGCTGGGAATGATGGAGTATTTTTTTTCCCTTTGCTGTAACACTGAACCATTAGCCTTTCCCTGAGGAGAGAGATTGGTTTGTGAGGAAGCATGAGGAAAAAAGAGTAATTTGCCAAATATCACAAATGCTGTCTGTGTTGAGTGAGCCAAATGGCTTTAAATGGAAATTGAGAAATATGCACCATCATTAGGACAGCAGTGGAAGAAGCCTTGGAGAAAGCTGTGAGAATCAACATCCTGTTTGTGGCGGGAGGTGCTGGGGGACTCAAGGAGCAGGACAAGGAAATCCTTCAGTCAGGAAAAGTGGGGAGGTTTTAAGCAGTAGAAATGATGGAGGGGTATGGGATGGAGAAAGCTTTTTTGGGGTCTCCTGGAGCAGTACAGGAGCCCCTGGTGGGGGCTGCCTGCAGCTCCTTGGGGCACAGCAGGGGTCTCTGTCCAGTGCCAAGGATTTCGTAGCATTTATCAGACTTGAAGAGATCCCTGGATATTTGAAGCATGTGTAGAATCACAGAAGCACAGACTAGTTTGGGTTGGGAGGAACCTTAAACTTCCACCCCCTGCCATGGGCAGGGACACCTTCCACTGTCCCAGGCTGCTCCAAGCCCAATCCAACCTGGCCTTGGACACTTACAGGGAGCAGCAACAGCTTTTTGGGAACCCTGTGCCTGTGAATAAAATACATCTCAAATGCTCTCAGTTTTGCCCTCAGGATTTTATAGCCTTGAGGGCAGGAAGAGAAGAGGGATGGAGCCTGAGGCAGAAACTAATTTATTTAAAAGCCTGAAATGAAGACTTTTCAAGAAATTCTTGTTTGAAATGATTGAAGAGAAGGGCTTAGATCTTGACCCCTGTGTGGACATTGAATGGCCAGGTGTTTTGCCTTCTCAAGGTGACATATCCAGGCTTGCTGAACACCTCAGCTCTGGAAGGAATAGGACAAATGCACGGAGTTAACGGCCCCTGTGTGTTTTATCCATGCATGTGGAGGCTGCTCTGCTCAACATGAGCAGCAGCAGGTTCACCAAAGCACTCTGCCAGCTGTGCTGCCAAAATAGGACTGGTTTGGCACATCCCCAGATTGGGGGAGATGGGTGTTGGTGCTGTTAAGCCCTAAATCATCATTCAAAGAGTGAGCTGCACAGAGAGCACGTCCCTACATCAGGTGTGGCTGGACATGGCAGGGAATGAGAAAAGAAGTCACCTGAAATGTTTCTTCCTCCTCTCTGTACACCGGGTCGTGTCTGGCCAGAGAAGTGACAAACTCAGCAGTCCTCAGTGGCTTCCTGGCCATCTGCAGCAGCCTCAGCTCCGTCAGCACAGTGTGCACTACGTCGATGATGTGGTGCTGGGTGAAGCCATCTGACACCTGGGCCAGGGAGTTGAGGTTCAGCAGCTTGGTGAGGGTCCCACCTCCCAGCAGGATGTAGTGCTTCCACAGGGCTGAGCACCAGGAGGAAAAGAGACAGGGTAAGGACAGCAGCTCAGGGAAAGCAGCAGAAAGACACTTCATTATTATTCTCAAACAAGAAAATAAGGGCTGTCGATCAGGAAAGCCAGGATTCAATTTTTTTGTGTGTGCTTTCCTTACCGTGCAATTTTTTAGGGGATTTTTGCATTTCTTGGTGGGAATATGTAGGGATTTTTCTGGGTTTTTAGGCTGATTTTTTTCTGGGTTTTTTCCCCAATAATTCCTGGAATTTTGACAGGTTTAGGGTGTTTCAGTGCAAATTTTTGGATTTTTGGGCCATTTCTGGTGTTATTTTTGGAATTTCAGGCCATTTTAAGTCAGATTTCCTTCAGAATTTTGCCCACCCATTTTCCATTTTTTTTTTTTTTCTTCACAGAAATCCCAGGAATCTCACTGGATTTTGGGGCCATTTTTGGTTTTTTAGTGCAGATTCCAGGAATTTTCTTGCCATTTCCTATGTGATTTGCAGCATAAGGGTCTTTAGACCTAAAAATTGTTACTGGTAACTTCTGGCCACCACTCAGTACTTTTCAGCAAGGGCTGGGGTGGGCATGTGTGTAAGAATGGAAAGAACTGCTTATGTGTACACACAGAACCTGTCCAGTGCTCCCATTTGGATGTGCAGAGTTAAGTACCTTTACTTCAGCCTGATTTTATTTCTCTGACCCTCATCACATTTTATTCCTGCTGAACTGAGGGCTGCTGGGGGCACTCCATGTCCCAAAGGCTTCCAGCTCTGCAGGCACGTGTTGCAAGGCGCATATTTTCTGTGATGGGGTTTTGGTTGTTACTTGAAAGGTGACTCTGGTTGTGTCTTTCAGCTGGGAACCTCTCTGACATGACTGTTTTCTTTGGGGTCCTGAAGTGGCTGAGATTTTGCTTCCAAAAAACAGGAATAATACCAATCTTTTCATTCATGTTAAATAAGGATCTTTTTCAGAGAAATTTAGGAGAACTTTTCTTTAAAGCATTATATGGAATTATTTGGAAAAGATTAGGAGGATTATGGATGAGAGGTTAAAAAGTTCCTTGAATGAGACATTTAGAGTCTGGCTGTGCTTGAATGCTCAGATTTAGCATGAAGATGTTGGGTGGAGGGTGATGCTACTGCAAAAGCTGCCTTGCTGTTGTTCCCTGGACTGTGATGTCAATACCATGGACTCAAGCCTATAATCATTGGCAGCTCTGCACTGCATTTTTTTCTTCAGAAAATTGTGGTCTCCCACTTCAATCCTGCTTGTACTCAATAAATATTGGCTGAATCACTAATTCATAAAAGAGGAATTGATGCACACAAGAGCAAGCACGGTTGTATATTGTGTGCTGCAGCTCCTGGTGCAGGTGTGTAACACAAGGCACTGCCTTGCTGGGTGATTAATGGCAAGAAATCACTGTGGGGTTGTGAATCTTCCAGTTTAATGATTTCCATTGTATATTTACTGTTCCCACTGAGAACAGATTGGAATACTCTGGTCTGTAACCAGAGGGAGGGCTGCAGCAGACAGGTAGCTGTGCACTGTGGCTTACAAGTATTGTTATGTCATTATTTTTCTGTCAAAACAAGTTTCTTTCCTTCTCACCTAGAGTGCCAGGCACTGAACACTGACAGGATTGGGAGATGAAGATCCTATTTCCATAGAACTTCAGGGAAGGTTGAAGCTGAAGAACAAGCCAGGTGCTGACTGAAATGGGGCAGCAAAGAATTAAAGCTGCAAGTTTATTCTGCTTTAAATGCCACAAGTTAAATTTTTTCGGGCATTCTTAAGTGTGTAGTTGAAATACCTTGAGCTGGCCATTGTTTTGGACTTCAAGTTAGTGGTGAGAGTCTCAGAATGTGACAGTTCAACCCCTAGAAGCGAGCACAGCTAAATTAAGCTGCTGTCACCTCCTTTCTCTACGTTTTGCTCATGTCCCCTTATCTCTCAGCAATTTCTCAGAGCTGCAACCTAACATGAAACACATGTTCCCTTGCTTGGTGACCATTTCATCCACACCAGGAAGCTTAGGGAATGTGGGAGAGATTTACAATGTGCTAGGCAGCCAAAACTCTGTCTTGGGCTTGCCCAAATGTGCATCACCTGGGTGCCTTGGCTGCCTCGGAGGGATGCAGGGTGAAACTGCACTGCACAATGTGTTTGTAAGAGTTTTGTAACAAGGTGACACCGTGGACAGAGCAAAGTGTGGCAAGGCTCCTGAGCCAAATGTGTTTTCTTTTATTGCTGTTTGTTGCAGACTTCAGGGTGCTTAAAATCTCAAAACACTGGAAGTTTGTTTTATTAGACCAATTTACACAGCTAGAAAAAAAAAAAACCCCGTTTTCCTTACAAGCTTTGAGTCTCTGGAAAATTCAATGAATTGGTCAGAATTTGGGAGAGCCTGTCTGTCACTGTAAACATTTGATAGACCAGATGTGCAAAATCAGGGATGCCTGTTCAATTTCTCTCATGATTCTCTAAGCACAAAAAGTGGAATTTATGAGAGAGAAAATTTAATCCTCCTGACATGGTTTGGTTTTCAAGAAGCTGACAAGTTGTGTTGTTTAGAGTATGGAGACTGGAAATTCAGAACTGCAAACTAGAATCAGAAATACAGAATCCCTGTGTTAAAAAAAAAAAGCAAAAAAAAGCTTAAAATAGAAAATGTGTGCTGAAATAGGATCTTGCGTTTCATACGGGGGGGAAAACCATCTCAGGCTGAGCTTAGTGCACATTAAACTCATGGAAAAATATGAGTTGCTGGTGAAGAATATTTTAAGCTCTTTTCCCAACTTCCACTTTTATTATTTAGCTTTTGGAGTAGCCTGTATTGATTTAACCTAAATTTTCAGGACTTGAGAAACAACAGGGGCATGACTTGAGCTGAAGGGCAGCTCTGAGGATAACTAGCCAATGAGCAGGAATTTTAACCAGCAGTATTAACCACGAGGAGGAATTGAAATACTTGCCAAATCTTGTGAGGTAGTCAGGCTTGGGAATGAGAATGATTTTCTGGTAAACTTTGCAGAAAGGTCCCAGGTTGGCATCAAAGGGCCTGTTGGTGGTCCCCACGAGCAGCACCCTGTCCTTGGGTTTCACAGCCCTCAGGAACTGGGGCAGGAGCTTTCCCAGGCACTTCAAGTTCGCCTAAAGCACAAGAAAGAAAGAGTTGTTAAGGATGCTGACAGCTCACAGTCAATGAGCTGGAGCTGTACTGCTGTCTATAACAGGATTTTGGGGTTTTTTAGTGGTCTGATGTTGGATCCCAGAAAGCTGGGATTTTAAAGTTTAGTGGATTTGGCTCTGCAGACGAGCTATTAAAAAATTCAAACCATACAACGTTTTATTCAAGTGCATTTGAGGCGTAGCCTGTGCCCTTTTGGGAAAACAAGAAATGTGCTTGAATAAAATGTTGTATGTTTTAAATTTTTAAAATAGCTCTTCTGCAGAACTAAATCCACCAAACTTCAAAATCCCAGGGATCCAACAGTCTGGTTGTATTTAGTATGAGCAGCTGAGATACCAACACAAGTAGAAAGATTCTGCCTCCTCAGATCCAGGTAAGCACTTGATTTCTGTTTCTGTGGGTTTGTGCCAGTGCCTTTCACCAGTGAATTTACTGGTCTAGTTATTCAAAGGCAGGAAGGAAGCAACTAGTTAAAAGAAGGAAATCCTTTATTTCCAGCTCAGGGAGAAATATTGCAGGGACCTGTACACCTGATGAACTCCAACAGGTAGAAAATTGCAGAAATTTGGAATCCTACCAGCTTTTGGAGGTTATGATTTTCTGACTTCTAAGTGTGAAAAATACACTCCTTATTTTTTGCTGTGTTTTCTAACCTGCTGAGGCTCTGAGAACAAAGGTTCTGGTAGCTCAGGGTTCACTTATTTGCAGTAATTTACTATTTGACTTTGTACAACATATTTAGCTACTACTTTCAGAACAGATGAGTATTGAGCAAAACCTTTTATTGGAGGGCTGTATTTGATAATGTTCAAGTGAATATTGGCTGGAGAAGCCTAATCAGATTGTTGGGGTGTCATTACTGTTAATCAATAAGCTTTCCCACAAGTTTTGGGGTAGAGTAGGACTTTTTTTTTTCCTAAATAAGCTTGTCTTAACAGAAGACATCTGGTGTATAATTCCTCACAGTTGTGCTGTGCCTTTTTCCAAGTGTGCCAATTGCTGAATCAAGATAACAAGTTGACCATGTGTTAGCCCCAGGGCTGAGGGTCCCCTTTGGGGCACGGGGCTGCTGCTGGCCAGGGTAACACAGCCAGCTCCTGGTTCTGCTCCTGGATGAAATGTCCCTCAGTCCAGGTGGCAGAAATGTCACCCTGGGATGAGCATGGTGACTGATGCCTGCTTTGGCTTCTGATGGCTGAGCTTAGCTCATTGTTTAGGATGGGCCTTGGAGCAGCCTGGTCCAGTGGAAGACGTCCCTGCCCATGGCAGGAGGTGGAGCAAGATGACCTTTAAGGCCCCTTTCAACCCAAACTACTCCAGGATTCTCCAAAATTCCAGCACTCCTAAGGGAGGTTCACCAGACTGCCCCTGAACTCTGCCTGTCCCTCCAGGTTCATGTTCAGTCCTGTAAATGTTGGATGTGCTGTGAACAGTTTGGGATGTGTGGGATTCCAAGTCTGGAGCCCATTGACTCCCACCAAGGGAAGGTCTTGGGATGGGTAGAAGGGACAGAGGTGGTACCCTGGACTCTGAAGGGGCAGAACAAGACATTTTTCCACACCAATGGCTAAACAAGCAAGGACCATGAGTAATCCAGACCATTCACTGCAGTCCCCAATTGCATTTTCTGTTAGGGTTTGAACCCAAAAGAAAGGTTTCCTCTTGCTGTGGGACCACTAAGGGCATCAATCACTGCACACCCAGCCCTGGCAGAGGGAACAGCCCCAGCCAAGGCTGGGCTGCCTTGCGTTGCCTTTCAAAAATACAGGCTTGCGACCACCACACAGACACTCTAAGGAAAAAGGTTTAATTTTTCACATAAAGCTCTAAATGCAAAATATTTTGCAGGCAACAGGAACTGGGGTGAATTCCTGCCTGCTGTGGTGGTGTTGCTGTGACTATGGGGCAGTATTTTAATTTTGTTTCCAATGGGGAAGTCACACAGGAGAGGAAGGAATGGAAGCAGTGGCATTAGGACTCCTGGGAGCCCAAAGAAAATAATCTCTAATTGTAACTATTTAACACAGGTTCTTTGTTTTTGCAGTGGAAATTTATCCTTGTTACTTCATTGTTCACTTTGGCTCCATCCAATTTCTCAAATTAATAGAGCTCAACAATTTAAGCTCATCTCAACTTTTAGCTTCTTGCCTCATATTTTGAAATTCTCCATTATTCCCTTTTACTTTCCAGTGCACTGATGAGCAGTGACTGGACTATTTTTAAATAAAGCAAGGATAGGTGGAAGAGAGAAATGTGGCCTCTTGGGGGCTCTTAAGAAGTCACAAGACTCTCTTAAAAGCTAAAAAAAAAAAAAAAAAGGTAGTGAGACAAGCTATTATCAAGCAAGCTTTGGCAGGTCTGGTCATAGTGGTATGTGCTAGGCTAAGGAATACACTTGTTCCTTTGTGTGGGCTGTAGTGCAACAGGAGAAATTATCTGCACTGAAATAAAGAAGAATTCACCTCATCTTCTCCCTTTGCTGCTGCTCTGGCAAACATTTTCTCTGTGTCTCCAATCCACACGACTGAAGGCTGCAGCTCCTTGCCCACCTAGGAAAGAATGGGGGAGAAAAGGCAAGGATTGATTAAAGCAGCTGCAATTTCATACCTGGGAGCCTGTCACTGTGCTTTTGAATCCAGATTTCAGCAGCTCAATTAGCCTGGCTTATTTTTTATCCCCAGGAATGTTCAGCAGTCACGGATGGCACTGCTACAGCAGCCTTGACAAATCCAACTCTTCCTAGTTAGGAAATGAGCATCAAGAGCCCACCCCAAATGGGATCATTTTGTCTGCTGTGCTTATCTTTAATGTCTCAGCACAGATTCAGTTGTGCTCTGGCAGAAGGAAGCCTGGATTTGGTGCTCAAGGGAAAATCATAGTCCAAGAGCAGCTTTGGGCTGTGGCTAGGATCCCACCCTGGTTTTCTGGATGGGGAGACAGGCAAGGCATGGCTGTTGCTTGAGAGGGAGGCACAAATCATTAAGAAAAAACGGTTTGCCAATCTTCTGGTTGAAACTCCAGCATTTAATTTGCAGTGAGCCCAAAAATTAAATTGGAAGGAAGGTGGGGCATTGTCCAAAATGGGTTTTCCTGCTCCAAGGTCGGAGGCACGATACCTCTGGTTCACAGCAGGATGGCAGCAATGCTACAGGCTTTTTCCACATCCTGCACTCTTCCCCATTGCTATAGAAACGCCAGAGGTTGAGCCATTCCAGAGGTTCAGACATTCTGCTGCCAAATTTTAATCACTTTCCAGTGGCTCTGAGTTTGCTCAGCAACAAAAGTGATGGCTCAAGGAGTCAGCGGTAATGGGTGGGGGGAGGCATCGCATCCTTCTATCCTGCCTTCTTTTTTTTTTTTTTTTTAACTTTAATTCCCCCTAGTTGAAACTACTGCTTCCAGGAAGGCAGCTTACAAAATCCACAGGCTGTGTACATCATAAGCTCCTGTCTGATTGACAGCCAGGCAGGAAGAATTGAGTTGTGCGCATCGCTGCTCACAGCACCATGGCTGATTTTTGTGGCTGTGTTTCAAAGGGTGAGTGTGTCTGTGCAAGAGGAATGGGCTGGGGATGGGCAAGAGGACAGGAAATGTCCTGAGGGCTGCTCTGTTTGTTTGCTGTGCTGCTGATGGGGTGAAGGGGAAGCAGTGCCAGCATCAGTGTGTGACACTTTTATGGATGGCAGCTGGTCAGTCCTAGAACACAGCAGGTGATACCTCCAAGTCCAGAATAGCTGGACTGTAGAATCCTGGAATGGTTTGGGCTGGAGGAACCTTAAAGCTCATCTCATTCCACCCTTGCCATGGGCAGGACACCTTCCACTATCCTAGGTTGTTCCAAGCCTCATCCAACCTGGCCTTGGACACTCCGATGGATCCAGGGGCAGCCACAGCTTCTCTGGGCATCCTGTGCCAGGGCCTGCCCACCCTCCCAGGGAACAATTCCTTCCCAATATCCCATCTAAACCTATTCTCAGTCAGTTTAAACCCATTCCCCCTTGTCCTGTCCCTGCAGGCCCCTGTAAATAGCTCCTCTCCATCTTTCTTGTAGCCCTTTCAGGTACTGGAAGGGGTTCTAAGGTCACCCTTCTCTTTTCCCAATTGTCTCAGCCTTTCCTTGTAGGAGAGGTGCTCCATCCCTCCAATCAGATTGGTGGCCTCCTCTGGACTCACTCCAACAGGTCAGTGTCCTTCCTGAGCTTTTTCCTTTGCTGGATTGCAGGGGCTCAAATACTTAGTGTTAGTAGTGAAGATTTAAAAAAAATAAAAACAACGTAACAGAAAAGATACCACATCCCTTGGGGAGCCTGTTCAGTGCCTGTGCCTGATGCTGCAGTGGGATGTGACAGGAAAGTAAGGGTGGGGAGAAGGTTAACAGACATTAATATAGCCCAATTCAACACACTGTGTTTGGGCCTGGCTGCTTCGTCTTGTAAATCCAGATCAGCACCCAGAATCCATTGGCATCTCATTTAAATTGTTGGCAGATCTGTAGCTGCCTGCATATCCCCCTGTGTGAAAGTGCTCCATTTGAATTATCCATGGACAGTTTGAATCCATGGATAATTAAATGCACTGTACATAATTAATTTGTAATTGAAATTTTATTAGCTTTGCTTCACTTCCACAATTTGTTGGAGCTGCCAGCAGATGGCCCCTTAACCCTTCTAATACCACACTGAGATTTGCTCTTTGGCAAAATCATTATGGGGAAAAAAAAATCCCTCTCATCCTGCTGTCAACAGCCATCAAAGATCAAACAGCACTTTTGAGAGCCTTGGGTTCAGCTTTTAAAACCTGAGAGCCAGAGTTTAACAGTTAAATTGTTACAGTTGAAAATGCAGAAATTTGATTCTTGCCCAGCACATGTTGCACAAGGCTCCTCCAAACTTGAAGGATTTGATGGAATTTTTTTGTTAAAAGGCCCAAGATTTTTTGGAAGCCTAAATTATTGCTGAGAACTGCTTAGTGCTCTGTAGTTTATACACCCAGAAATGCTGCACTGAATCCTGTGATTAGACCTTATCAGTGAGACCATCACCAGCTAAATATTCCCCTGCTGCAGTGATGATGCCACTGTACTCTGGTTTGTGAGGCAGAAAATAACTTGCAACAGATAAATTTAATTTTTCACCTTAGGGTAGCACAAGTTCAAGCTGCTTTCTCTCAGAAATAACTTCATATTTGAGCACTGTTGATACTTAACACTTCAAGGTTCTAAGAATTCCAGCAGGCTGAGCTGCACCAACAGCAGAATTGTTTTGGATGCTGGAAGAAAGACTCACTGTACTGTTCCCAAATTTTAGCTGGAGTGGGAGAGTCTGGTGTGGCATGGAAATGCTAAATACAGAGAGAATTCTAAAGAGCTAGGGTAAGCTCTTCAACCTGCCAGAAAAATGGTCTGGCTGAAGGGACAATACAGCAGTGGTTATGAACAAATGAAAATGAATCAGTGGGAAAAAATTAAATTAATGGCAGACTTCAAAATTCTGTAGCCTCTAAATGTTGGGGTTGTATAATTTAGTCTAAATAAACTCCATCACATCCCTTTTTTGGGTGTAACACTTGCAGAGCCACCTCTGACTTGCTAAAGAGCAGACCCAAAGAGCCTGATAAGAGTCCCCCAGTGCTGATGGTGCTGAAACATTTCTGGACAATATTTCTGTGCCCTTGCACAGCCCACACTGAGCTGCTGATACACTCACAAAAAGCTTCCCTGCTGGAATTTCCTCCTGGACACCCTCTCCCCACCTTTTAGCCTGGTCAGTGCTGCACTAAGGTTTCCTTGGGCTCAGTGTGCTCTCTTTGTGTTGCTGTGGCCCTGGAGAGGGGATGAGCCCTTCTGCCAGTGATTAATCCCCTGGCTGCCTTGTGCGCCTCATTTCTATTGCCCTGCAGCTAAACCTCATGAACTACCTGCACTGCTGTGTCACTGAGTTGGGCATTCTCCCCTCTCTCCTTGGTTCTTTCTGGGTCTGATTTTTCTTCTGCGCATCCTTCACTGCTCTTCCTTGCATCATTCCCGTATTTTATGGGGATGTAGGAGAGCCAAACTGCTTGGCACAAGCTGGCAGCTCAGGCTGGGAAATGGGGCTTAATTGAAATATTCCAGCATGTTCTGGTTCATGCTTGAAAGGTGAGTTTTGTTTTGTGGGGGGGGATTTCTGGGAAGTGCTTCTCTACTGGAGACAGATCCTCCCCTTTTCTCTCTGAAGCAGAGCTGACCTGGCAGGATTTGCTGTGGCTTTATGAAGAACACAAGTGCTCAGGCTTGATGTTTGCAGCCCCTTTCAATAGTTTTCCTATTCAATATCAATCTCCCTTACATCTCCTCTGAATAGGCAGATTGAAATGTTGGTGTTTTCCTGCTCTGGTATGAGAAGTCATTTCCTCTGAATGACATTAAAATGGCTGCCTGGACTAACACTCAAGCTTCTCTTGGATCAGGGCTGCTGTGTCTCCTGCAAGTCTCCTCCCTGAAAAGGGGAGGGGGAGAAAGAAAGAAAGAATTTGGCTTTTGCATCTGAAACAAATTAAAGTTTCATTTTTTCCCCAATCCTATTCACTTGTTTAGGGCGTCTCCCACGAAACAACTGCCAACAGCCAACACTTCAGTCATGGAAGGAAAGTTTCCTAATGGACATTTTATGCTCTCCAGAGTTTCCTTTCGTTACAGAAACTCTTTTGTTAGCATATAGGATAGGTAATCAAAAGTGGGAGGTGACTTCACCTTTATCACAGAGCACCATTAATCCTTATTTACCAAATCCTGCTGTTTAACAGTGGTTGTGTGGATCAGAAGATAAGAGGAAAAGAGCTGTCATGTTTCCTGTCATTCACTCACAACTTGCAGTGGAAGGTCTGTGATTTGCTTGACTAACTTTCCATAAAGGCACTTCTGGGAAGCTGGAGCACAAAGCTGGCTTGACAACAGTTGCTATTTCCAAAAAACCTGCCCAGTAGAGTCTGATTATGGAGATTTGGGATATTTTCAGTGATCTCTGCACACAGCGCCCTCTGATGAGGGGTGATTTGCTGGGTCAGGTAAGACTGAGAGCTGGGAATATTAAATATGGAATGTTAGCTGCAAGATACCAACTACTTCCATGGTTTGTCTGTCCAGAGTAGTCTTACAATAATCCAAATAACCAGATCTTTGTACCATGGTAAAAAATGAACTTTTTGGGGAGGGCAGTACACTGTTCAGCTTTGTATTGTCAAGGAATTGGTTTTGAATGTGTGCTACCCTTGTGTTGTCTTCAGCTTGGGTAGCAGTAAATTCCTGCAGATCAGGATATGGGAGATTCCTCGTCCTTTGATTCCTTGTAAAACTGTCTCCTTAATATGTGACCAATTTTCCTTGTTGCTGCTCATGCCCATTTCTTTTTGTCCCATCTCTGTGCACCTCTGGGCAAAGTCTGATCTGCATTATCCCATGAAGCCCCTGAAAACAGCAGCTTAACTCCCTCTCACTCCGGCTTGATTTTAGCCTGAAACAACCAGATTTATCCAGATGTGTCTCCACTCCAGCCCCCTTATCTCCACTGCTCTCCTCTGGACCTGCTTGCCAAGGCCTGTGGCTAACAGGGCAGCCCAATATTGGACACAGTGTCCAGTTATGATCTCATAACTGCCCAGTAATAGGGAATAATTAATTATTTTAAGGTGTTTGTTATATTCTTGCTGGTCCAGGAAGGTATTTGGCTGAGTTAGTGCTGTGCGGACTGGACCAGAGAGAGGGGAAATGAGGCACATTTGGTGTTAGGAATAAAGAGGTGGATTTTCACTGCAGAGGTGAGAGTCTGTGTGGGTGCAGGATTGTTTCCAGCCTGGCTCCGAGAACCTGCAGGATCTGAGCTGAAATCCTCAGCAGATGGGGATGGGGTGACTCAGCCATGGGGACAGAAGGTGATGGGAGAGGTGAAATAACCAAAGGAACTGGGAATGAAAACTAAACACAGTGGATTTGAATGATGCTAGGACAGGCCAGGGTTGTGTCATAGGATCATAGCCTGGCTTGGGTTGGAAGGACCTTACAGCCCATCCCATTCCACCCCTGCCATTGTCAGGGACACCTTCCACTGTCCCAGGCTGCTCCAAGCCCGGTCCAACCTGGCCTTGGACACTTCAGGGATCCAGGAACAGCCACAGCTTCTCTGGGCATCCTGTGCCAGGGCCTGCCCACCCTCACAGGAAGGAATTTTCCCCTAATATCCCATCTAAACCTACTCTCAGTTTGAAACCATTCCTCCTTGTCCCTACATGCTGCTGTAACATCCAGGAAAGAGAAGCCCTGTGCTGTGCCATTGGCTCTGCTGGTAAAGCAACAGTTTGAAGCAGTGCTGCTGCTGCAGTTGGAACATTTTGATAAGCAAGGTTTGGACTGCCCTGATTTCCATGTGATTGTGAGCAGCTCCATCCCAGTAACTCATAGGGATGGTTCAGTGAAATGTCACTGTCTTTTGCAAGAGCTTAAGTAGAGAGAAATAAGCTTGGACTGCTCCCCATGATTTTGAGGAAGGGGTTGGCGAGTGTTTCCAGTTGTTTTTAATGAATGTGGAAAAATGTGAAGGTTTGTATGTACCTGCAGGCACACATATACATGATGCATGTATATATACTTATTAATGTGCATAAATTCACATTTTATGCATGCTCCTCTTATTGGTCATATTATTTATATGTAGAATATAAAAAAAACCTTGCCATCTTCAGCTGGAACCTTGTCAGGAGTAAAAAGCCTTCCCTCATTTCCCTTGTGCTCTAGCAGGGACTCTGTGAGGGCAAGGCCAGTGTGTGCTGTGCTGCAGCTGACCTGAGCTCTGCCACTGATCAGGGCAGAGAAATGAAGTGGAGAAAGGTGAGATGTGCAGAGCAGAGGGAGTGTTAGTTCAGCATAATGGCTCTAAATGTTGTCAGGGAGAGCCAGGCCCAGTGTCAGTGCCACAGCAGCAAAGGTGTGTATGTGATCACAGCACTGCCACCCTTCCCTCAGCACCAGGCTCCTCAGGTATCGCTTTGCTCTTGACTGTGAAATGTGGCTTTTCTGGGAATGGAGGCACCTGTCACAAAACCTGCTCTGAGACTGGATTCCACAAAACAAAGCTGATAAATCCCCAGAAAAGCCCATTTTAATAGACCACTGGCACTGGAAAAATATCATGTTTAGCTTTTTCCTACTTCTCTTTTGTCTGGAAATGTTTACCAGCTCCCATCCAGAGCAGAAATGCTGAGGACTTAGAATCTTGCCAGTATAGTGTCTTTTAATTTTTTTTTTTTTTAATTTTTTTGAGGAGGGTTTGGGCTATGTTCTTCACAGTTCATATGCCTGCTTTCATTTCCAGACTTCTCATACATTTCTGTTCCTGTAATCCTGAACCAGGATTCCTTCTTTTGAAGAGCCTGCTGATAGGTAAACAGAGAGCAATATAGGGGAGAGAGCTCTTGTCCAGCAACAGTCCCAGAGAGGAAATTTCTGACCACCCCCAGCCTAGCATTTGATTAAATGCTGCATGGCAAGCATTCCTGGCTGATGTGCACATAAAGAGAGAACAGAATTTTCTTTATCTGTGCTGCTTTTCATATTCAAGGTAACACAAAGCTCCCATAAATCCTAATGTGAAAAATATGGCTGCTCCCAGTGATTTCTCCAGGGGCATTAAATCCTCTGCAGAACTGCACACACTGGCTGTCAACAAGTGGTTTCGCAGAATGACAGAATCGTTTTGGTTGGAAAAGACCTCTAAGATCAAGTCCAACCTTTGACTTTGACCTTTCAACCAGCCCAGAGCAGCGAGTCCAACATCCAGTTGTTCCATGGACACCCCCAGGGATGGGGATCCACACCTCCCTGGGCAGCCCTTTCCATGGAGAAATTCCTCCTGATGTTCTGAACACTTGAAGGCAGGGAAATAATTCCAAATTGGGTTTGAGCAGCTTTGCCCAAGGTGTTATGGAGAAACTACAATTCCCTGTTTGTCCCACAAAAGAACTGGACCACCTTTGTGGAGAATTCCCCAAGACACCACACCTTGAGAATCATGTGAAGCATCATTAGCAGGGCATCCCTGCCTGGATACTTCCCAGCCATGTTGGAAGGAGTGATGTTGAAGAGGTTGGCTCCTGCTTCTGTGCAGATGGCATGGACCAACATTTTCTTTCCAATACCAGCAGGTCCTGTCAGCAACAGGGATTTCACCAAAGGAGCATTCTCATGGACGATTTGGGAACCTGTAAAAAGTCATAAGGCACTATTATTGCTTTCATTTAAATCAGCCATAAAGGTAATGGAATGATTCCTCCTTTTTTATTCACCATAAATAATTGATAATGTGAATTAATTGTTTCCTTACTATGGCATGAGTGCTCTTGAGTTCAATTCTGTATAACCAGAGCTGAGAGCCCAGCAGATTTTACATTTCAGGCTCATCCACCCTTGTTTGTTCCTTCTGGTGGGAAGGCTTCAGTTTCAAACAGATGTGAGCTAAAGGAATGATTTTGAGACTAGAGCAAATGTGAGTTCCAGGGTTGCTGTGCTTCCCTTGCTGTGCCTGCAGCAGTGACTGCTCAGCATTCCCACACTCTCTCTCCATGGCTGCTCCAGGTAAATTCATCCTGGGCTCTGACAAATATGATCCATCACCTGGGAAAGCCTCACATTGGGAAAACACAAGCACAGACAGATTTAGGTTGATGGGGATGGAGCTTGTCTTCCCTGCAGCTGTCACCACATGAACTAGGGACAGGTGAACCTCCAGAGGTGGAAGCAGCAGGAAATGTCAGATGTTTTATCCATGCCCATGGGAGTCCATGCTCACTTTTGCCTCGATGTCTAAAGATGTGCTGTGTCAATAGTGGTGGTGCTTTCATGTTTGAAAACCTGTGTGAGCATCCACTACACCTGGAGGTCTCTCAGACTGGGGGAGTGAAGCTGGCCCCAAAACTGCAGAGGGAGCCTTTGCCTCAGCCTGGAGAAGCCCTCTGGGTTAATGGGGATGGCTGCTATTTAAAACAAATCCAATCAGGGTGGTTATCTGTGTCCTAATGGTTTAACATCCCAAATAAATGAGCACAGAGACAAATGCCATTATTCCAGCACAGTGCAGGGTGTAGGAAGTTGTCAGCCACCCAGGCTTTATTAATATTTGGTCATTCCATAGCAATCCATTACTATTGCACAAAGATTTATTAGCAGCAGACTCCTCTGTGTTAAAGATGAAGTATAGCTTCTACTATTCTTTCTCCTTTCAGCTGCTTATAATTTTCTTAATGCCATTAAAGGAATTGGGCTTTCCTTGCCATCAGGTGGCTATTTTGAGAAAAACTTCCACTTCTGTGATACACAATTATCCCATGATGGACTAGTTTGGAGACCAATTAAGTGAAATGTCATCTGTAACATATCACCCCATAGGTGAAACCATTCCTGTACCTTTTTATTTTTTGGCTCATGTAATATCTTCTGTTACTCAAAGGCATTTTTCAAACTGCTCTTGGAAATACCTTTTGTTTGTTTAACTAGTCCAGGGTCTTCTCTCCCAAGGATTTTTGCCAATTGTATAAATGGTGGAAAATTTATGGGTTCTCTTGATTAAGGGGTGTCTCTGGGCTTGATTTCCCTAGATTAGATGGTGTCAAAACACAGCTTTGGAGGAGTTTGGGGATATGTGAAATACATGGTGCAGACAGGGATAACTACTGAGTGCTCTCAGCTGATTGCAGCCAGACCTTCAGCCAGTTCCTGAGGGATGACCCCAAACCAGCTGAGGGTGTTCCAGGTGGGAAGAGTCCCATCCAGGCTGAAGAGAGAAAAACCTGAGCACTGAGCACTGCCTTTGGAAGGAGGGAAGAGCAGAAGTTCTGTGTCAGCTTTGCTCTGTTTCCCAGGGTGGGAGGCAGGCAGATGTTGGCCATTTTGCCCTCTAAAGGGGATGAGCAGACACTGACACAGCCTGGGGAGGATGCCTAGTTAAAATCTCCCAGGGATCCACTCGGGAATGGAAAAGGATGCAAGTGAAGCATCAAGGCTGGAAAATCCAATCAGGAGTGGAAAGGGACACAAACGAGGTTTTGAGTAAAGGCCCCCAAGACAGGCATTTCTTGCAATCACTGGAGTTTGGCATAGTGCCATTCCCAAGTGAAACGGGATAGATTTTCCATTAAAAGCAAACAACCTGACCCAGCATAGCCTTGCTAGGTATTGGCTAAGCCTGGCATTAAAACTGCAAGGGCATTTACAAGTGTTCTCTGCGATGTACAAAATGTATCCAGACTAATTCCTCCAACGATTGCCTTGAGTTGCACTGAGTAACATTAGCCAGCTTGTAAAAGGTAAATTGCAACCTTAGCCCTTCCCTTAACTTGATTAATTTTGATCACTGGAGCTTGTTTCAGCTATTATCTTTCCCCAGTGGTTTCCCTTTATGTGCTGCCATTCACCAACTGTTGCCATGCAAACAGAGATGGGCTGGGGAGGGGTCCCTGCCTTTCTGCACTGCTAAAACCATCCAGCCTTCGCGCTGAAGGCTTCATTGAAGAACAATTAGACTGCAAAATGCTTCAGATTACAACTAATCAAGCCCTGTTGAAGGCAATAAAATGCACCTTGCTGACAGGAAAACCCCGGCGTGTTTTGCCCTCTGGTGTGCTCTTACCCAAGGGCAATATTCCATAGAGTGTCACGAGCTGTCTCACTTCTGGGATGGAGGGCACAGGCTGGACACCTGTCTCACGAAGCACATTGCCCAGACAGTTGTAGTAGCCTGTGAGGAGGAAGCAGGAGCTCAGTAAATGTGACAGTGTTGTAAAAAGCAAAATTCAGGGGTTGGAGCTGCCACAGCACAGGGCTGTAAGGCACACTCAGCAAACCCAGGCTCGGGGACTCAAGCTGGACAATATTCTGGTGGAATGTGGCCCTGAGAAAGGGGAACTGCAAAGGAAAATTGAAGCTGAACAGGCTGTGGAAGTTGTTCAGCAGAAAGCAGACGGTTTTGAGTAACCTTTTAAAGAAACTTTGTGGAGAAGAATCATTAGCAGTGCCATAAATCATGCTGCTGGCAAAGGATTCCTGGATTTGGGATTTTGCAGGGCTAGAATCCCAGTGAACCATGTGCTCTCAGAAGGATTTCAAAAAGGGGGAAAGCTATTTTAACAAGCTTTTCCCTGGCTGGGTCCCATCTCAGCTCCTTGCTGTGCTAGACGTGTAAGTGTGTCACCTCATTTAGTGGGGCTCTCTGCTTTGCAGTTCACCTCTTCTTTCCCCGCCTTTTCTTCAAAAAAACAACCCAAGAAAACGAAAAATCCCTGATGTGAACTGAAACAATTTCATCTTGCCTTGGCTCTGGTTACAGAGCTATAATCACATTGCTTGCCCTGTCAAAGTCCATATGCAAGAAATGCTGGAGAACAAAGATGCAGGAGGATGGGCCACAAGCAGTAAAACCAGTTGTGATGCAGTCAGTGATTATTTTTAGCATAAATTGTATGTCATTATGGTGATTATTATTGAAAAATAACAATGTATTATGTTTTACTGGAGATAAAAAGGCAGAGGGCAAGAGGCCTCTGGAGCAGAGGTAAATTAGCAGTGCTGAGGAGCGAAAGTGGAGGTATAATTTGGGGGCAAAAAGGCAGACAAGCCCTGGTGCAACTGCCCCCTCCCCTCTGAAGAATAAAATTAATTTCAGGTTTTATCTTTTATTTAAGGAGAAATCAAAAGAACGGGATAGGAATTAATCTTCACAGATTTAATTAGAAGGCATCAAAGGGTTTAATTGCAACTGCACATAAATCACAGTGGATATTCTCTGACTAATTTAGATAAGGTCACCAAGAAAATTAGTTCAGTGATGTCAGTTTGTCATAGAGGGGGGACATAGTGCCTTTACTGGCTGCGCAGCACAGTTCCACTCTTTGTCCTTTCCCCAGGAACTGGAAGTGACCTTCCTCAGGCTGCAGCCCTGCAAGGCTGAGCAGATGAAGACTTCTTTCTCTGCAGGACCCTTCAAGAGAGTTTTTTCTGGATTCCAAAAAATTGTTAAGAGGTGTGATGTTTTAAAAGCATTCATGGCAGGTAATGCTTATTGGACAAAAGTGACCTTGATAGGTTGGGAGAACAAAGGAAGAATGAAAATCTTCCTTTACTTCATGGTGTTTAATGAGCATGAAATGGATGGGACACTTGTTAACACTCCAGAGGAATGCAAAGAGGCTCTGGAGGCTGAACTAGTGCTTCCAAGAGTTTGATACAAACATGGCATTTGGGGATGATAGAAGAGAATTTGTCTTCTCTGTCTTAGCCTTGTACTATCAGCCTGTAGCACAGCTGCAAATTCAAACCATGGCCTTTGAAGCTACCTGAATCTTGTTCTTTTGTTGTTTTTTTGTTGATTTTTTTTTCTCTTAAGATGCTATGAGTTCACTGTGTGTCACCAAATGTTCGTGGATGTGGTGCTTGACCACTCTAAAGTTTGAAAATGTGGTGTTTGGGGTTTTTTTAACCCCTTTTTTTTCCTGTACAGCATAGATAAGCAGGTCTGGCTGCAGTTGCAGGTAACAGAAACCAGACAAGAGGAGTTTAAAATGCAGAACTAGGCAGAGACACATCTTACTCAAATGAAGGGCCAGATATGCCTCAAAGCTCTGCTCAAAGTTTGTGGGCAGTCGGGAGGTGCAGGGAAGGGGCTGAGTCTTCTCTGCTCAATGAACAAAAGCTGGAGGTACAATTTTTGCTGTTTCCTGGGAAATATTCTGCATGGATTATGACTCCTGCCCTGTTAGACTTGCACTGTCTTGCCACTGCCTGGCAAGGGCTCCTCAAATGAAGTTCTGGCTTCACCTCAGAGTGGTTGGGACATTCCACAATCATTCAAGGCTGGAGTTAAACACCAGCTCTGCAAACAGCTCTGGGCTCAGTAGCAGAAGTGAAAAGTCCTGAGCAGCCTGCAGAAACAGACTTGATTTGCATACCTGGCTTCAGATATTCAAAGTGCAGTGACTCTTGAAGCCAGCCTTGACTGGAAACAGGGGTCAGGGAAGGAGGAATGGCTGGAGGTTTGATCAAACACCACGTTTGCTGTAAAAGGGATACTTTACCCATGTAGTCAGAGAGATTCACATTCTTGACTGGGATGAGCAATCTTTCTTCTGCAAGTTCCTGGAACAGGGACTCAATGGTCCTACAGACAAGAGATATCACTCAGAAATGGTCAGGAAAAGCTCAGTCCTCTCAGAAATGAGCCAGCCTGAAAGTTATTTGTGTTGCCCAGCTTTACAAATGTACTTTGTGGCTCAGAGGTGACAGTGATTAGTGCCACCAATGTGAAATCAGTGAGCACAGTTCTCTCTGCTGTGCTGAGGAATCTCTTTCCCGCCCTCCCACACTGGGTGCCTCTCTCCTGCTGACTCCATTTACCCATTTCCAGGTGATGCCAGATCAGTTATGACTTGTGTAATGGACTCGTTCATTAATATCAATTACTGGGAAATTATTTTTAAATTACACAATAATGGCAATCCTTACACTACTGTACCTATTCACTCAGCTCTCCAATTAGTACTAATTCATTAATTCTTCTTGGAATTTATTGTGTTGGCAACAGACAGCCTCATCTCTCTGGGAACACAGCAGGAATGCCTCACTCAGATCCACCATTGCAGTGTTGTGGTCAGGCTGCCCAGAGGGGGACTGGGGCAAAAATATACAGTGCAAGTGTTGTCCTTGGATCCCTGGAAGTGTCCAAGGCCAGGCTGGACAGAGCTGGGAGCAACCTGCGATAGTGGGAAGTGTCTCTGCCCATGGCAGGGGGTGGAACTGAGTGAGCTTTTAGGGTCCCTTCCAACCCAAACCACTCTGGGATTCCATGAAATAGGCAAAACTTCCCCAGGGGAAGTTTTCCCCACCCCCATTCATGGCTAGAAGTAGATCCCAATAATGAAGGAGTTAAAACACTTCAATTTGTGTGTGGCTTTCTATTGATGTGGATCTTTTCTACCCTCTCTTTTGAAATTCTAAGTATTAATTTCAATAGCACTTTTGGCACTTGGTTTTATAGAGTAATAGTGCTTCCAGGATGATGTAAACTGAATAAACCTGTCAGAAACTCTTAGTGTACTGACAGCATAAACAGTATTGATTTTAATCTTTTAAGATCTCTCAGTGTTTCTGCACACTTTTCACATTCTTTCCCCTCAATTATTCTGTCTTTCTCACCTATCTTAATTGGGATGTCCTGGTCTGGCTGCAATAAATATATTTAATAGTGCCTCTCAGCTGGCTAATAAACCTACAGGTATAATTTGAGGTCTGCAGCCTTTTTTCCATTTCAGCTGAGGAGTTTTATGTTTATGCAGTCTTAGTGGCACAATTAATGTAGGAGTAGCAATAAGCAAATCCAAAATTTAATGCACCTTCAACAAGGTTGATTTTGCTGCTCCGACTCTTGCTTTCATCCTCAGTGGTTTTATGTTGGGAATGCATCATAAAACAGGCAGAAGGTGGAATGGGACTAACCTGGCAACTCTAGTGCAAGCAGGACTTCTACTTTTCCTGGTTTATTATTTTTACTGTGCCAGTTAAATGATGCATGTCCTGAGCCTCCTCCAAGGGAGTGTGATGTGACCAGTCTTTGTTGACTGAAGCCCCCTGTGCTCCCTTCACTGGGCCAAAATGGAGAACTTAAATCTTATTCATCCCCTCTCTGGGTTATTTCTGAAATGCTCAGCAGGGAAGAGCAAAGCATGGAGCCAAAATGCTAGATAAAAAGCCAGCTACTAAAAAGCTCATGTTTTCAGCTGGCTGCATGGTAAGTTTATATATAAAGAAGCAGGTATGTGCAAGAGCAGTTTTAAAAGCAGGGAATATATGCATCCTTAGTAGACTTTGGCACTGCTCTGTAGGAGAGGGCCTGCTCTGTTATAATCCATGAGACATGGATTTTAAATATTTGCTTGGAGGTTTGTTTTTTTAAATATATTTTAAAGCAGGTAAAGAGATCATTGACTAATTGTGTGGTGCCAGCACCCAAATGATGGAGCCCAGGTCTTGAGTTCTGGCACAAATGGCTTTGTGGGGTGAATTTCACTAACTGTGATTGTCATTGTGCTGCTCTCCAGCCCTGCTCCTGGATCAGCTGGTCCCTGTGGCGATGTCTCTGTTGTGTGCACAGGTGAAAAATGGCTGGATCATCAGGGAACACATCACTCTCATTGAAAATGGCAGGACAGAAGAAGAAATCCTCTCAGATCCTCCAAATAAAATAAGGCACTTCAAAGAGCAGGGGTCCACAAGAAATGGCTGGGTCTGCCAGGACTCGTATTGATCCATGACTGATTTATGACATGTACACTAAGCCCAGCCATGAAGGGGGGATTTATGGAGTGCAGGGGCTGTCTGCAGCCTCCTTTATCAGGCTCCAGCTGGGATGGAAAATCTGACAGTCAACAAACCAGCCAGGTGCTTCTGCACCTGCAGAGAGGGGGAAAGAGACACACAGGGCCAATATCCTGCTGAAATGCCATGTGTGCTCAGCTCTGCAAACTGGAACTGACCTGCCTGGAGGTGATGGGACTGGTCCTGGTGCTGTGTGCTAGCAGAATAGAGATTTTAATGTGTGTTTGTTGGTGAAGATGAGAAAAACCAAGGTTGATACTGGAGACCTAATGCAGAGAGGTTCTCCTTACCTGTCAGGAGTCAGATCTGTCTCCAGCTCGGATATCTTTTTCTTCCCTGCTGATTTCCTGCTTGCCTGAGGACCACAAGCAAGAAGGAATTAGTAACTTCAGCACAGATAAATATTTTGAATGTACTGAAGCAAAGTAAGGGCCAGAACAGCCAGTGTTTCAGGTTTTTTTGCATGTAGCCCAAAGGGAAAAATCACATCCTTAAACAGCAGTCCCACTGCTACATAGAAAAGCATCACAGGGTCATTTTGCTCCAAGGGAAGAAGCTTCGCTCCTTCATTTGGTTGGATATTAGACAATTTTTTATTGGCACAGCTGCCCAGGGCAGTGCTGGAATCCCCAGCCCTGGAGGGATGTAAAAGCTATGTGGATGTGGCATTGGGGACATGGTTCAGTAGTGGCTCTGGCAGTGCAAGTTAAGGGTTGGACCTGCTGATCTCCCAGAGACCTTTTCCAATTACATGATTCTTATTCCATGATTTTTCTGGAACCCAGTTCTGTGGGTGAGGGGGGATATGGCCCTTGCTCAAGAAGGAAGCAGAAAGGAAAAGGGTGTGGGGTCCAAGTAGCTGTTCAGAGACTGCCTTAAAAAAAAAGATAAATTATATATTGAAGTAAAATATATAAGCAACTTCCCTGAAGGGAAAAGCTCCTGAGACTCTGGCTACCCTCCTAACCACTGGTCATCCTTCTCCTTCCTAATGCCTCAGGGAAGAAGCTGGAAGAGGTCAGAAAAACATAACCTGCTCTTTTCATATTTTCACCACAATTTCACCACAGAAAGATTTTTCACTCAGGTGCCTCATTTTTTTACACATTACAAAAAAAAAAAAAAATCATGGCAAACATAAATAAGGAAGATGTGACTCAGGCTTGTCAAGCCCCTCCATTAATTACAGCTCAGGAGCCATAAATATGGTTAGGGATAATTAGTAGTGTGGAGAGGGCATCATTAATCCAGGTTAGTGCCCACCACTGGTGCCTGAGCTCCAGTGCTGCAAAGCACTTCAGGATTGCTCCAGTGGAACTGTTTACACAGAAACCTTGGTGCACCAGGGGATTTCTCCAACAGCTTAAATTTAAGCACGTGCTTAAATGTTTAGTTGAACAAGACAGCTTATTCTTTCCAAACGTTTATGTTCACTTTCCTGGGAATACAGTCATTTACTTTGCTTCTTTTATAATAGTGAATACTTCTGCAGAGCTCTGGAGGCTGCGTTGTTGAGTTAAAAAAATCCTATCCAATTATCTGGAAAATGCTGGGCTCTTTCACAGAATGGATCAGCAGCCTTCAGGAATACATCAATTTTAGGTTTTCAAGGATAGACACAATGTAAGGAACCTGTGGTTCAATCACCTGTTACTGTTTATGATGCCACAAAGATAATCCAGATGAAAATGCAGCCTAAACCCAGCACTATATGGGTCAGCTAACTGGGAAAATGAGATGTTTTTATGTTTTGGGTCAGGATAAAGCAAACAACTCTGTATTTGGGGAACTATACCTTGGGTTTCTTTATATAAATAAGTTTGGCAGCAAATATTCATCCAAATGTGCCAGGGGGGGATTTTGTTTTGAAGAAAAGGAGTGAGAAGAAGAAAGCACATGCCATGCTGTTTTAACAACTGTGGAAATATTGAGGCTGTCACTGGTTTATTTTTGCTGC
This sequence comes from Sialia sialis, assembly GCA_009812075.1. NCBI lineage: Eukaryota > Metazoa > Chordata > Aves > Passeriformes > Turdidae > Sialia > Sialia sialis. The sequence continues at coordinate 1,748,265 of VRYO01002326.1, forward strand.
TCCTCCTGTTTTGTCTTTTTAACCTCTCTTCCAACAAGCCAGAAATTACATATACTCGGGTCTGACTGGGAAGAAAAGCTTGTTTCAACCTATGTAAAGACACTAAGCATATGTTGAATTTATTGGCCAACTGGTATTGTCCTCAAGGCAGCTTCACCAATAAAGCAACTCCAGAGCAAAACAAAAATGAACAGTGCAGAGGAAAAATGTGTGTTTTCCTAATTAACTACAGCATTTGTGGGGAGTTTGGCACAGGCTGAGATGCGATAAGGGCAAATACAAATTGTAGACAATGGCTTGCCTCCAAAATGTCTTACTGGGAATGGCTTTTATTTCAAAATGATAATGTTTAATGAATGTGAACACATTCGTTTAGAAAGGAAATCTTCTTGCCTCTCTCTCTGGAATGTCACTTGAGCTTCTGTGTAGCCATCCTTTGGTGATGCTTTGATAACTCCCACAGAGTGAGCTACTCAGGTGGCAGCTGGCAGGGACACAGGGCTGTCCCCTGCACCCACTGGGGTGGCTTCTCCTGCTCTGGGGGCTCAGCAGAATGCTTTGGGTAGCTCAGGGGTTGGGAGCAGACAAGAACACGATTTCAGACCAAACTCCAGAACACTGTCTGCTGCTGGAATGGCACCAGCAGGGAGAGGGCGTCCAAATGTCTCTCTGAGGGACACTGTTGAAACTGGAGGATCTGTGCCACCCTTTGGCTGTGATCTCCCTGGCTGCACTATGGCCACCATGGGTCATGGAAGCATGGAATGGCTGGTTTGGAAGATTATCCAGTTCCATCCATGCCATGGGCAGCCACAACTTCCACTGTCCCAGGCTGTTTCAAGCCCAATGTCCAGCCTGGCCTTGGGAACTGCCAGGGATCTAGGGGCAGCCACAGCTGCTCTGGGCATCCTCTGCCAGGGCCTCACCACCCTCACAGGGAGGAATTTTTTCCTAATATCCCATCTAAACCTACTCTCAGTTTGAAGCCAGTCCTCCTTGTGCCTACATTCTGCTGTAATAAATCCCTCTCCGTTTCTTGTAGGTTCCCTTGTGGAAAAGGAACAAGAGGAAAGTGCTCTTGCGGTTTAAGGGAAACCAGCAGGTGCTTCTGCAGTTTTTTAGTGGATTCCTTGGATCCTGTGAGATGCTTAAGATTGGGAGCAAGTGCAGATTTGCACTGGGCCTGGATTGAGAAGTCTTTTCTGGCAGCGCTGAAACAAGCAGCTTCTGACACTTGCACTGAAAAATGCTTAAAAAAAGACATTACCACTGATTAATGAACTTGCTGAATGAGGGACTCTGATCTGAAATCCCTGCTGGATATAGACACAGCATCCAAAGAGGTTACAGATCCCACAGCTGGCTGAGAGCTCTGTGTGCTGCAGTCACAGGAAATCCAGCAGGGCTCGGGAACCACAGCCCTCAAACCCAACCTTTCCTCAGTTCTCACCCAGCTTCTCTTCTGGCCCCCTTCTCTTTGGCTTTGCTCTTGTCAATATTTCTGTCACAGCCATTTGTGGCTTGCTTTGCTTCTGCCCAGTTTCACTAAAAAGGGATCTCCAAAGCAGTGTTGAAGCAAGTTTTCTGCACTTAGGTTCTCATATCCCCATTTCCTGGGTTTTCTGTCTCTGTTTTTTTGTTCCCCCCTGAATTCTGGCCATGCCTTTGTGTATGTGTGGGTGTGTTCATTTCCAATGCATTGCTTTACCTGCAGTGGGGATCAGAAATAAATCTTTGGGGAAGCAGTGCAGGAAAAGCAGCACAATGGGCTTGAGAGAAAGCCCTCTGATAAGCTCTTAAATGTAACTTCCAGGTCAGTGACTGCCATGTTCCTCATTCAGAGGACATCTCCCTCCCAGCCTTTCCTCAGCCTGTCCTTTCCCAGTGCTCCCAGTCCCAGCTTGGAGATGCCTGGCTGGGCAGGGGATGAGCTGCCACTGTGCAAAGTGAAGGAAAATGCACTTTACAGCAGAGCTGACCCACATTCCTCCATTTCTGTTGTATCCTCATCCCCTTCTTAGTGACAGTCATTGGACCAGGAAGAATCAGAGTCCAGCAAAGTGTGTCCCCTAAACAGGACAGTCTGCTCTACCCCCTGTGAGTGCAGGGTCATAAAGGTGGGACAGTCTGCTTCCAGCTTGGAAAGAGGCACAGGATCTGTGGCTCCAGTGACAGCAGTGTGGTTTTGTGAGTCTTAGGTGCAATCTAATTAATTTTTACTATTTCCAGATCATTCTACTGCTCTGGAGACCGACTTGTCATGAGAAGAACAATTTTTTCACCCAAGTTTGTTCTCCCACAAAGCTTGCAAATGGGGTTCTTATCTCCAGGAGCTCTAAGAGCAGCTCTTGGAAGGGTTAAGTGTCAGCTTTTAGCAGTAAGTGCTATTTGAAGGTTTGGGAATCAGTGATAAAGTACTTATGAAAATAAAGGAGTGGCTCTGGATAGGCCTGGAGCTGTTACATAAAGTTTTTCTTAAATCCGAGACCTGAGATGTCTGGAACACTGACTGGAGGGGACAAATTTCCCTTTAGAGTCCAGTTCCAAAATGTCCTTGTTGTATTCCCCACAAAAGGGACTTTAAAACTCAGATTGGTTCGTGTGGGTCAGGCAGATTTTTTTGTATTTAGAATGGATTTGACTGAAATTTTCTGAGTTGTGAACTACTCATCTTAAGGCTTGGAAAGGCACAGAACACCTACCTCTGGTAAGGACTATTCCTGACAAAGAGAGCAGAAGAAATCCTTTCCTAAACCAGAGGGAATGGCCAAACGTGGCATCAGGAATTTGGGATGATGGTTGCTAGACACAAAATTCCACCTGTGAAAGTTCTCCTAAAGAAATTATCCTTGCATTGCCCCTTGCCCACTGCCAGAGTGCAGGAAAAGGTCTGATTCCTCTGAAGAATGTTGAATTTTATTGAGAATGCAGAATACCCCAAATTTTTTTTGGCAGGGAGATGCTTCACATTGTATTCCAGACACGCTCCTGGCTACAATGAGAATCTGAAACGACCACCTGTTATTTCATGCTGCATAGCTGAGGGGGACCTTGGATGTGGCTTGAGAAACGAATTTTCTTTTTTTTTTCTGAATAATAAATTAATGAGCTATTTCCAAAACTTTCCAGCTCATGTTATTCTTATTATCTAGACTAGGTTATCCTAAAGCAGGTCTGCAGTCTGTGTGCACAGGTATGCACTGGTTTGGTTTATGACTGAGATATTTATATAAACATTAATTGGAAAAAGCCTTTGCCAATGCTGAATGGACATTTTAAATGGCTTTGCACAGGGAAGATGTGTTTTGGCTAACACTGCATCTTTCCTTTTGTTCCCCACTCCTCAAATAGAACTGTTCTGGCTTGGGTGGGGTTTTTTTAGATAAAATCTTAAAGAAATTTGTATTATCTAATTAGTACTTTTCCTGCCTCATTCTCTCAGGCTACTGGCACAACTTGGGAAAATAAAAGTTAAATAATCTTCCTCCACCCTAAGCTATTCCAACATTACATTGAAGGAAAAAAACCAACCCAACCCAGCCCTTAACATAAAGCTTTGTAATTCCAGTGTGACATTTTGCACCAGGGCACCAACCAGCTGATCTAAATGTGTCTGCCAATGAGAACTTGGGGGAGATTGTTGCAATATTTTGTCTGTACATCTTAAGCCCCCCCTATTTTTGAAACAGATTTAGGAATCCAATTGGGATCAGCTTTCAGAGCTGCCCCAGTCTTTTCTGATTAGAATTTCCCTGGACGTTTGTCAGGTGAAAGAGCATTTTTCAAGATAATTTGGGTAGAAGTAGAGCAACAGCAAGTATTTGCATGCTAAAAGGTATTACAGAAATGAAATACAGCATGAGATTAGGCTTGGCTATTTGCCCTGAGGGTTTTAAGTGGATGTGCTGATTGAGTGGTGGGGTGTAAGCTTTGAGTTATTTTGCACTGACATGATCTCTAATTTAAATGCTTTGGTAAGGAATTTCAGAGAACCACAAGCTGTGGAATTCTTCCTATGATAATGCTGTAAAACTAGATGTGAACATGTCATGCGTTGTGTTGTGGGGAATTTAACCTATTTTTTATGCCTAAATAAACTTGGCTTAATTGCAAATTCCCAAACCCTTCAATAGGATGCAGTAACATAATGAGTACCTGGCTGTGTGAGATCTATGTGGTGTTATAGACAAATGAAAGGTTTCATCAAAACATTCGGAGGGAATTTTTTGGTGTACAGTCATAATAACAGTCCTTATTTAGGAGGAAAACAGCCAGCAGCTGGAAAACTCACCGGCCTCCAGATCCCTGTTTTTGTTGGAAAACTATTAATCTGAACCAGTTCCCTTAAAGAGAGGGATTGCTTCCATTTCACTTTTTGACTGCATCCAAGGATTTCAGGAGGGTGAAAATCTGAAATATCTTGTATTAATTTATCTCTGGAATAGCTGAACTTGTCCTAAGCAATATTTATACAAATTAAAGAACAAGAGCTAATGGAGAAGGCTCTGAAAATAGCCACAGTTGAAGAGATTTTCAGATATTCCTGCCCTGAGATGCAGTAAATGTTTCGGGGGGACATTTTGATATTTGTACCTGAGGTTTGCACTGACCACCACTGTACCTGGGTAGGGCACTGAGACTGCCCCTCAACTCTCCCAGCTTGCTGCTCTTACCTTGTCACCTTTCGCAGGTTTTTTACCAACAGGACCTATCTCTCCATCCACAGCCTGTTTGACTTCCAGCAGTTTCTCTTGCATCACTTCATCGACCTGCTTGAGACAAACACAGTGGAATCTGCCTCAGTGTTCTGTTCTGCCACCTCACCCCAGACAATTGTTCAGCTGAACAAGTGTGAAAGCAAAGAACAGGTAGTAGGGACTCTGGAAGGAGGGAAGGTCTGTGCCAGGGCCAGTTCTTACAGCTGGAGGAGAATATACCCAGGTAATGCACATGATGAGTGTCCCTTGCTATTGTGAGCACACCTGAACTCTGATCACTTCCTCCACTTCTTCCCGCTCCTCTCCTTTGATCAGCTCTGGGTCGTGATCCTGGAGAAAATCCGTTTTGTTATCTCTGTTCTCCCAAAAGACTGTTATCCAAAAGAAAGAAAAAAGGGGAAAAAGTTACAGAAGCCATTGGTTTCTCCAGCTGCTTCTGGAGGCAAAAGAAAGGGTAGTGGTAGGCAGCTCTTATTAAACGATGAGCTCTGTGAAAGTAGCAGGCTCTAGGGACCCTTACCAAGTTCAGAGCCCTGTTGTGTTAGGATCTGCAAATCTTGGGGTTTAGGGATTCTTTTTTTGCCTTGGGTTGCAAAATGGTACCAGGATTCAGAAGGATAATGGGATAGGGGGGTTGTCATTTGGAGGTTGAGAAGCTGAAAGCCTGGAGTGTGCTCAGTCTCCAAGAGCCCTGCCTCATGCCTGATGTTGGCATTATTTTATTCTATTTAACAGCACAGGGCTTAAATCCTTTCCATGAAGAAGGCACAGGGATAGCTCCTGCCCTGCAGGATGTGCTCTCCAGAGTGTCACTTGGCTGGCATGACACAGGCTTGGGGACCAAAGGAAGGGGGTTAATTCCAACCACAAATTTCCCTACTCTCCCCATGGCTCAGTTCTAGCTGCTGCATCCTGGTGAGTTGGCCTTTGTAGTAATTCCCAGGATGCTGAATTATGGGAGTAGGACCACTGGAATAGGAATAAAATCAGCACTGAGCACATGGAAGTGGGAGAGAGGGAAAAAGGGAACCTGCAGCTGACCCACAGGGGATGCATGGCCTCACAGAGGCTGCACTTTGGGGGATTTCAAGCTTGATACAGAAATTGAAAGGCAGTTCAGCCCAAAAAGAGACAAGACCCACCTGATCCAGCCCCTCTGCTCAGAAGTGCTGTGCAAAGGAGAGGTAATAAGGGAACCTAACACCCAGTCACAGCAAATTTGTGAAACTGGTGATGAAAAAAAAGCCATTTATGATAAAGTACCTAATGATCCTGAGGTGCAGCTTGTTATTTTTGTTGAGGCAAACTGCAATTTGCTCTTTAGAAAGAAAACTAAATGAAGTCTGACGAGCTCGGTGCATATCTGAGTTCTCTGCTATTAGCAAAGTGCCTTATTTTAATGGAAACACCTCTTTTTTCCCTACACTTCTTGAGTTAATTTGAAGGAAGACAATTCATATCTTGCCTTTCAAGCCCTGATTGTATCTTCCTAAATGACAGCTAATCTCCAGCTGTATGTGCTAATTCAATTTCCTGATGATTTGAGATGATAGTTTTCCACTTTAAGACCTTGGCTCCTCTATGAATCTGCTTTGTACAGATATTCTCCCCTGCACCCCTTGCCTGCTGAAGGCAAATTCAGAAAGGTTTCAACATCCAAGTTTTAGTTAATCCAAGACTGGCTGCTCTTTCCATCCCCCAACAAAAATTTCAGGGCCCAATTTCACACAGAGGATTTGAACTTTTCCACAATTTATAGAGGGAATAGTTCTTGCAGGTGAGTAATCTTAATTTCACCACCGAGAATGGTGGGGATGGAGGAGGACAGGGGATATTTTGGTAATGGAAGAAATTCCAAAGTACAGACATTTAATTTCTTTAAATTACTTGTGGGTCATCAGACGGCATGACAGATGCCATGTAATATTTCAGGAGGAAAAGCTGATTTGCCCAAGTTATGAGGTAGCTCCTCCAGCCTGGAATTCCAGCCTTGGGGAAAGGGGACATTGCATAGGAGTTATGTGAATTTTTAAACACTTTCCTGACTGGGTCAACAGGTTGCAAGTGCTATGTTTTCACAGGAGTATAAGGCTTTAGATATTTATTTTTCATAGAGGGATCCATAGGTTTTTCTGTTCTGTTTTTTCATAATTGTTTGTTGTCATTTTGTAGATTGATTAGTGGTTAATACCCACTGCAGGCAAACCAGGGAGGGTCCCCCCAGACTCTGATATTACCTGGCAATGAGTTAACTGAGTGTTACATTGACACTGGGTTAGAGGTGCCTAATTTTAGTAGAGAGATCAATAACTCATAGGTGTTAGATGCTCTGTTATTCTTTTATAGATCAACAAAAGTTTCAAAGTTAATTTTAAAGCGGGGTCAGGAGGCTAAGGATGTTATGTTTTCACTGGCTGGTCAGCAGAGTCTGGTATTTTGTTACAGGCAGGGTCAGCCAGCTCCAGGAGCTATTTCTGTGCCTGTGTGTATGCAGTGAAATTTATGTCACCTTTTCTAAAATAGTGTATGCTTATTTTGGGATTGTTTTATATGCACAGCTAGCTCAGGGCTCAAAGGCAGCCCAGACCACTCCTAAATCAGCATCCCAGCTCTGCAGGCCAGTAGGGAACTCCAATATTCCAGAATTTTAGAGAACAGCCTGTGACTAACAGTTGCAATATATCTATTTGAAGCATGAAGCTTCTCTTGAAATGGCCACTTTGAACCTCCTGGCAAAAGGATCTGAATCTTTTGAAGGCTGGTTAAAAATACAGAGCATCACCACACCTTAAAGGAATATTTGGACACATCATGGAGTATCTGAACTCCAAGATCCTCCGTGACACTGAGCAAGTCATAAATATCAACTGGTCATCTACAGAGTGGGGGAAATGGCACATTGCTGCCTCACACTGCAGAAACACACCCCAGGCACAGGGAGGTGATGGCTCAGCCTTACATTTGCCCCACATAAACTCTGGCTATTCCAGTGTGAAAGGAGATGTCACACCAAGTGGCTGTTTCCAGCCACATCATTTAAAATAAAGGTTTTAGAGCTTGGCAAGTGTAGTTTAGCAATTAGAAAAGCTACCAGATACAGTTCTAGGAGGATAAAAGGCTTCATGAATTCCAGTGAAGTTTAGGCAGCAGCTCTAGCTTGGTAGAGGAGTTAAAAACACAGAGTAAAAAAGTTTCTATGTGAAATGTTCAGATTTTTTGTCAAAACTGATCTATATTTAAAAAAAATATTTACGTAAGGTAGGTATAAAGCACCAGTTTCATGGGATGGGAACAATTTCTTAAAATTAAGTACTGGGGGTGTGACAAAACAAAAAAGTTAGTTATTTGGTCTATCATTTAGGTAAACTTTAGACACATTTATAAGGGGCTTTGAATTACTCCTGTTACAAACATTTCTTAATCAAATGCTGACAGCAAGTGACCTATATCTATGAAAGATTAGGAGAAAAGTCCTCAGTAGAAATCCCAAACTCAGACCTATTTTTTCCTGCATAATTCTGCTACTGAGAGGAAAGCAGCCTAAAATTGAAAATACAAGAGGCTATTCTGGGTGGATGTGGATGTAGATTTGATTCTGATGACCAAAGAACCATGGTTAGATTAAAAATGAAATAATTTTGGACAGTATTGTGTGAATGCCTTGCAATGAAAAGCCCACAGTGCTTGTGAATGAGGTAAGGGATTGTGCTGCAAGGAAGAATTAACAGCTGTTTACTAAAAATAAGTGTGGTGTCAAACAGACCTGCTTTACCTGGAGAAAAGGAGGAAAAAAAAAACCCCACCTGAAGTTTAACTGCACAGCTGTAGACTCTGCCTGTGCCTAAGACAGAACTGCAGGAATTCTTTGAAGCCTGCAAGAGAGCTTTTCCACTCTCAGGGTTTCTGGTTGTGCTCTGTGCAGAAAAGGGCTCCTTCTCATGTGCCTTCAGAGCTGGGGAGTAGCTGTCAGCTCCAGCAGGATGGGCTGGAGATGTGGGGGTGTTTGAATGGGAAATGGCAATCACAGAGGCACTCACACTGTGTGAACAACCCCAAAAGTTCTGTGTTTGCAGGGCTCAAGGCAGGAGCCTTGCTGGGAATGGCAGTGCTGGTGCTCAGATACAGTTTGGGGGACAAATCCCCCCATCCCCTCATAAACCCCCTGGCTCATTACACGAGACAGGTATGAAATTTGGGACTCTCCATTGCTATCAAAGTAACCTATTGACCCCTGTGGTGTTTTTATTTCTCACTCTGAGACCCACTGCTGTGCTGAGCATGTTTCCTCCAAGGCAAACCCCTACTGCCTCCCTTCTGCTGCTTCCACCCTGCTCCTGCCCTGCCCTGGGGACTTGCTGGGTGGGAGCTCCACTCTTGCCACAGCTGGTTTTGAGTTCCAGGTGCCATTTCATCCTTGGCCACCTAAGGAAAGAAGTTTGGATGGACCTGATCCTTATCTAAAGCTCCTTCTGCCTTCAGCAGGGTTCTGAAGTGGTATTTGAAGTAGATGGGATGCAAAGCTCCATTTTAGCCAGAAAGCTGCTCTGTGATTTATAAAGTGTAAGAAAATCCTAATTGTTACAAGTCAGAGGTCAGGCCAAACTATTGATGCTCATTTAGCAAGTCGTTCACTTCTTTCTCTCCAGCCAGCTCAAATCAGACAGAAAACTTGACGCCAGTAATTTGTCAGCAGGAGGGAATAACAGAGACTTTTCAAGCGAGGAATTTTAGCAAGGCACTAACTCTGAAGAGCGGAGAGCAGAAAAGATAGTTTTCCACATTGCAGCAGAACAGAATCTGCAGAGACACAGCAGAAATAACCCCATTTTCCATTTTAGACAAGTGCAAGCCTTCCTAACTCACTTGGGAATCAGAGTGAGCACTGAAAACAAGTGTTGAAGAGATAGAGGAGAGGAGAGGAGAGGAGAGGAGAGGAGAGGAGAGGAGAGGAGAGGAGAGGAGAGGAGAGGAGAGGAGAGGAGAGGAGAGGAGAGGAGAGGAGAGGAGAGGAGAGGAGAGGAGAGGAGAGGAGAGGAGAGATCTGGAAAAGCATGAAATGCCCTTTTGTGATTTTTATTAAGAAATCCCTGCTTTTTGGTGCTTCTCCAGGTGAAAAAGCAGCCAGGGCCCTTGCTGAAAGTCTGGGTTATGTTTTAGTTTCATACACTTTTGCATCAAGCAAGTACATTCACAGTTTTGTGCCTCTGCTTGAAGATGCTCCTCCTAGTCAAACATATGATCAAAAATAATTTGAGTAGCTGTGGATGCTGTGAAGGAATCCATGGACTCTTTCCATGAGTTCTTGGAGGAGACAGGACAGGTAGAGTTGCAGGAGTGTGGAACACTGATGCTGAAACTTGATCTACTGTATTGTACTTACTAATTACTGGCTATTCTGATGTCATTCCTGTTGCCCCCCGAAAATCCTAAAATGCTTTTTTTATATGTATTGAAGCACTTTGCTTCGAGCTTGTTCACTTTCACACACAGAAATGTCCCTTCCTGCATGATTAGCTCAATGGTTTTGACAGATTCCACGGAAGAACTGAGGTCCTGAGAGACTCCCTTCCTAAATACCGTTTTTTAATGTAACATCCTCATTTTTATAACACTATCTAGTTTGGGCAGTTGCCCACTTGACCTGATAGGAATGACACTCTGATGAAGCTGATGTGGGAGAACATTCAAGCTGGAATTGTTGTCTTGTTCTACTGACCTTGGTACTTAGAGCTTCCTTCCTCCAGGATCGAAAGGAAATTGCTTGGAGCCATTTTCCAGCCTTCATCCTTTTTCTAGATTGGGGGGGAAAGTGAAGAGATGAATTGCTGACAGCATTGTTTCACAGAATCATGGAATGGGTTGGAAAATACCTGAAGATCCCATTCCAACCCCTGCCATGGGCAGGGACACCTTCCCCTAGCCCAGGTTGTTCCATGAGAGACGTGGTGTCCCTTTATCAGCTGAAGTCACAAAATTAAACAAGAATTAATTGTTTAAAAATGTAATTTAGGTAGGAGATGTGCAATATTTAAATGAAATCTAATTTTAATGCCATTTTTTCAGTTACTTTTGCTGCCATTGCCATATTCCTGAAACAGTTTGATTTCATTGAACCAGTATTTCTGAGGGAAAAACCTCCTAGAAAGTTATCAAAGTTTCTTCATCTTGTACCAGTTTTAAGTCTCAAGATAGGAGTAAAGGGAGATTAGATCTCTGTTTGGGGAGGAGGTGAATGTGGGTTTATATGAGACAGCTCAAGGCGAATCAGGATTTTGCTAAAAAGCCTGTAAACCCCTTGTCATCAACAAGATAGAAAGTGCAGCTCCTGGGATGATTAAAACTAAACATGCCCCTAAATAAGCCCTGTAATTAGGGGCATATCTGCTACCTGCAGGTCCAGCCCCGTTATGTGAGTTATCAAATATCTCTTTTTAATGGAAGTGTTATTATAATAATTACAGCTTGGGCCCAGAAGGACAGGAAAAATCTAAATACATTTATCACTCCTACCCTATAGATTCCTTTGAAAGAGATTTGAGAGATTCTTGACTGAACATCAAGAAATCTTTTGGTAAAGTGTAACAAAAAGGTGGAGGATTTGAGCTCAAATCTCAGTTCCTCCAATGTATTCCCAGTTTCACAGGGTGTGGCACTTTGAGGTTCATCCTTGAATCATTTGCAGGAGGCAAAATCCTTCTTTTATAATTTTTTCCATGGTATTTTTTAGAAAATGATGAAACCATGATGTTCTGAGAGGAAATGTGTCAGCTATTAAAAAGCCCAACAAACAAATTCCCCCAAACCAGCCTAAAAATGGGTTATTCATTTTTAGCCTCTCAATACCACAGGACACATCAACATTTTATTGCTATAAATAAGCCAGTGAATTGTTTTAGTTATTTGCTTCAGTGATTTTATACACTTCTGTCAATGATATCATTGTGCCAATTTAATTGATTTTAATCAAACCCACTCTCTTGTGTCTAAAGGACAGTTGCAGTTCTGTTTTCTCTTGCCTCAATTAATAGCCCATGAGTCAACAAAACAAAAGTAACTTTTCCTGTGAAACCAGTTTCTATATTTTTTGATTTTCAGTGGATTGAGTCAGTGCTTGTTCTGTTTTAAATGTTTTAAGGCCCCTTGAACCAGCAATATATGTTTGAACTTAAGCAGAAATGTGGAAATAAGAGTCTTAATCTATTTCTGAGCAGGGAAAACTGAATTGTCTCCACTGTGCATGTTTCCTGTAGACATTTTCCTAACAGATTTCACTAAGGACAGGAATGGGTCTCACTCTTTGACATTTCTGGGTGAAATTCAGGGTGCACAGTCTTGCTCATGTTCAGTGACACACTCTAGCAGGTTACTGGGTGAGGCAGTCCCCACACTGGTTCTGCTTTTGGAAAGAGGGATTTTGTGGGGATGAAGCCCTGGGTTGTTTTTTTCCTTAGGTGCCTAATGGGAAATCAAATCAACACCTTGCAGAGAAAAGAAAGTGAAGTTACTTTGATATCAAATACCCTTTGTAAAGATTGCTATCAGGCTTTTCAGAAATACTTAAATTTCCTTCTGGGATCAAACTTTTGTTTTCTTTAAGAGCTGAAGTTGGGACCAGAGCTTTTTTCCTGCCTGCATCTCTATGACTTATAGCCTATACTTATTTTAATAAGAGTCCTGCTGTTAGAACTTTTCCAAATACTTCTCAACTGGTCTAAGATACTCTTTTTTTTTCCCTGTCAGTGCTATAACCTTGGAGAGAATGTTCCCTTTGTTCTTTCTCAATGAACCATAGAGAACCTGATATAATGACTCAGAATTTTACTTGACAGGACTTGTGATGGCTGAGGAGATGGGAATGACACAGAGTTATGAAACCCCAGAGCTCCACGCTGTTATTTCACCCCAACTCAAAACAGCCTTGCAGAGGTTGCGAGGGGATTGAGACACATTTTTGCTGCTGTTGGTTCTTATCCTCAGGAATGTGCAAAGCCAAGAAGGAAGCAAATTTTATTTTAAGTCAGGGTTTTAAGCAGATGGGTGAGATGCCATCCAGTTTCAGGAGTTCATCAGTGCCTGACAGTGTCACCCAACAAACTGGTCACAGTAAAAAATGACTGACTGAAGATGTGTGACCCGAACTTTAAAACATCTTCTGTCTGCACAGGAGCAGCCACAACCCTTCCCAGTTAGCAAAATTAAGCAATCAGGCTTAAAGACCCTGAAAAACATTCATGCATTTGCTCCTTCAGCCTGCTGTCTATTTCATTTACAAAGGGAAAAAAAAACCCCACCCAAACCTCCAAATAGTGTTTTTAAGATGCTCATTTACAAGTTAACATTTAGGTATCTACCTTCCAAGTCAATTGACTGATCCTTCCTAAATAAATGTAATTTAGGTTCTTGGCTAGAAGTTCTGAGAGCTTTGGCCAGATTAATGGATATTGTCCAAGAAAAGCATCATTTTTTTGAAATATATTTGTTCTAGGGTTAGGCCTTCACATTAATTTGTGTAAAACTTGCAGTGAAGAGTAAGTTTTGCCCTAGAAAACTCACCCCTTCTCCTCCACATATTTAGTGAGAGATTAATGACCCTTATTAAAAAATACATACTGTTTCAACTTTTGTTTATATTGTGAAGTAAATGAGGAAAAAAAGCTGCTGCTTCAGCAAAAGCTGACAACTTTTGTTGCACAGCTTGCTTTTGAAGATGCCCTTTGGTCACTGCTCTCTTTCACAGGTGTTTTGCTCTGTGAAGTTGCTCCTGAAATAATTTGGAAGTGTGTCTTCTGTGAAAGCAGCCCTTTATCTCAAAGTTTTCAGGGGGTATATTGTACAGTAAGTACTGTCTACAGACATTTGAAACAAAAATAGTTCCTGCCCTGAGAACATGGGCTCAAAATGTGTGGCTTTATTTACAGATTTATGAAATGCTGGCTGATGTGGTTTAAAAATTAGTTTGAAATCCACATGAGCTCTGAGGTGGGTATCTGAGTGAGACTAAGGCTCTTAATTCCTAATTCTGAAAGGGATGGCAGTAATTCTCTGTACCCACATTAAAAGTGGGAATGCTTGGTTACCTGACTGCCCTGGCAATGATCCCAAAGTCCTGAAGTGTATTTTTGCCCACATTTATGTCCCTGACTGCCTGCACCTCCATCAGCTCTTCCCACTGAGCTCAGTTGTGGCCATTCCTAAAACATGAGAGGTAAAAAGTTCCCCAGGATCGCTGAGGTCATGGAAAGGCTGAGAGAGACCAACCTCAGCCAGTTCTTTGTCTCCTGAACCTGAGCCTGGAGCTTTGGTGACCAGTTTAATGTCATTTAACAGCCTCTGCCCACACCTGAGCTCTGCCTCTGGCTTCACAACCTGCTTTCATGGCCTTACCTTGCCAGGTTTTTCTTCCTTTTGGGCTTTAGTGTCTTTGGTGTCTTTGGCGTCTTGGGCATCTCCTTTCTTCTTAACTTTCTTTTTCACTGCCGCCTTTTTGCTAGCCAGCTCTTCAACAACCTGAAAGAGGCAGGGAGGAATGTGATTGGGAAAACACAATATCCAGTGCTGGATCCCCGAAACCTGGGATTGTTGAGCTTTTTATGCTTTCTGGCACTGGTCTCCTGGAGAACACTGCATTTGACCTGAGGCCTTGGAGAAGGCTCCAGATTTGAGTGATGGAGTTAAAATCATGGGTGTGTAGTTAAATAGAAGTGTGTGATTGCACATGGCAAGGGGTTTTAAATTTGAGGTTTTTATAATATAGTGATGGGACATGATGGAGGATTTTGGGTTGTGTCTACTTTTCTTCTCCATGGTTCCAGACAGTTGTTTCTAGTTGGACAGTGAATGCTGCACTGCAGGTCATAAGAAGTTAATTATTGGGTCAAAAGTATAAATAATATAGGTGTTAATTCTCTGTTGGACTGTTTAGCTTTGAGAAACCTTGTAGCCAGCACGGTTCATCTCCATTTTGCTCACTTTTGGTTGGCAGCTGGAAGTGCTGCTGAACTCTCTGTACTTTAAGATAAGATTTAATAAACAATCAAGCCCAAACACGAGAAAATTCGTCTCCTTTGTGTTTTTAATCCTGGCTCTGAGTGAGGACAGAAGAAAACTGCAAACAAGCCACTAATTAAGTGGTGCAGGCACCACCCCATTACAATCCAGTGGGCTGCACTCTAAGAATTCTAGACCATCACAGAGAAGCCTTTTTGTGCTCAGGGCACTCCCCCCTGCAAACTCCAGCACAGGTGCTGACTATCCCAATTTATCATCAGGAAAAGGCTGATTTTTCTGTCCCAAATCATGAGGGCTGTTATGGAGTGAGACCAGTTCCTGAAGCCATTCAGAAGCAGAATATTCTAATGACACACAACTCAGAGTTCCCTCTGGACTCAGACCCAGATTATGAATTTGTCCTGGTGTTTGTAAGGCAGATTGATTTTTATAGGGATGGATTTTAAAAGGTTGCCCCGAGGTGTGTCTAATTTCAATATATGGCTAAAGACTGAAATTGTTCTAGTGGGTGAGGGAGATTGGATAGAGATATTGTGACAAACCCTGACAGATGCACAGGGATAGCTCAGCATCTTTATCCCTGCAAGCAAGTAGCAGCTGATAACTGGGTACAGCTCCATCAATTCCCACATCTTTAGTTCCTGGCCATTTATACTTTATTATCTGAAAAAGGCAGAGGGTGAAAATTTTCTGCTTTTCTTGTTTCTAGGCAGCTTTCTTGTCCCTGAGAGGAATTCTGAGATCATTTACTAATGAGTGTAAATCAGAAAATCCATTGAAGTTTATTAATGGACCACTAATACTGGCAGTACTGCAAAAGAGTAGAAAATAAAACATTTCCAGCTGTAAGATGTGTTTCCTGTAACAGTGCAAATACTTGTTTTCTCAAGTATACCTTTTAAAGTACTGAGCATTAGATGCTGGAAGGGGACAATGACAAGGGATGTGCTTTGCAGCCAGGGCAGTTTCATTAGTGGCTCTCCCCAAGCATTTCAGTATCTTACATTTAATTAAATATGGTAATTCAAACCCTGAGCACCGCTCAGTCACATCTTGCAGTGATAAGCAGCGAAGCATTTCATTCCCTGGGATAGATTAACAGATTGACTGGAGTTCAAAATAGGTTTTTAGTGTCCCAGCAGGCCTGTTGTATCCAAAACCAACAGAGCTACTCCGAGTGTATCCTTTACTGTAGCTCCTAGGTAGCCAGAAACCCGACCTTGTCACCTCCACCTCTGCCCTGCTCTGCCTGCAAAGGGGAACTAGAACCACTCCCAGCATCCCAGGGCTGGCTTTATCCAGCAGGATCCTGTAAGCACACACGTGATTGACAAAGGTTCCCATTTGTAGCTGTGCCTCTGCATTCTGCAGGCAGCATTTTAAGTGCATACAGACCCTGAGTGGAGTGGTTTGTTTTGCTGTTTTTGCACAGATGAATGATAGTGGGAGGGCTGAGACAGTTTCTGCTCTCATGAACCTGCTGTGATGGCACTCAAGTGTCCTTGTCCCTGTGCCTGGCCTTGCTGCAGCTCCTCCAACTCTGCTCCATGAGTGCAGAGGGCTGGGAGCTGGGGGGAAGCTGCCCCTGTAGCTAACCTTGAGTGGCTCCTGCTCCATCATACAGAACCACTTCCCCTCCACCTGCAAGGAGATGCCTGAACAATCTGTCAGAAGAGGAGGAAAGAAAGGGAATGGCAAGCAAAGGTTAATTTGAGGTTAGTAGGCAATTCACACACATTTTAGTGTAGTTTTGTTGGTTTGGGTTTTTTTTTTTGCCCTGGAGAAACTTCATAGTGGAAAGAGAAGTAGACATCTTCCTAAATTGTTCTGGACTCCCTTTGTCTTTGTTAGGTTGTCTATCTTTGAAATGATGCAGAAAGTAGTTAGCAAACTCTTAATACTGAAGAAGAAACTGTGTTTCTGTAGGAGCAGATGAATTTTAGCCTCTTTGTATTTTTCCCAGTCTTTCCTAGGACTCCTATTGTGCCAGGGATGATTCTTCTCCAGTAACATTTTCCTCAGTGGCTGAAAAGACATCTTCCTTTAAAACTGATGCTCCATAATAATTAAATTGACTTTTGTAATCCTGTATCAATTGAACCATGTTTCTAAAACTTCACAGTGAAAATCTCCTTTTTTTGGTGGGGGAGAAGAAGTAGGCACTAAACCAGAGTGTAGCCCATGAATGAAAACATCTAATGCTGGTTTATATGAACCAAGCACAAGGAAACTTCCAGCTGCCAGCAGGACTCACTTGTTCTGCTGTCCTCAGCTACAGGAAGTTTGGTGTTGGCTCAGGTGATATGATACTCAAGGTAACTGTTCTTCTTCAGGAATAGACCCTTCCCTTATTGCTTGAAAGAAAACCTTACTTGAACTTGTTGCCTTCTAGAGCTGTGGGCACAAAAGCAAGCAGGGATAGAGTGAGTTTGGGAATGCTGGATCTGCAGCTGTGGCAGGTGAGAGAAGCCTCAGAGCCTGGCTCTAACACAAACACTTCACAGGGGGAAGTTCCTGGAGGAAAAGTTTCTCTCTTGGAATATTAACTCTACAGAAAGAAGTTTTATTGGAAGCTAGGAAATGTTTCTTCTTTATGGAGGATTTTTGGTGTGGTTTTTTGGGGAAGGTGGATTGTTGTCTGTAAGTGAATATTTTAAGTGTGTAATTTTAAGAGAGGTCAAGTACAGTTTCCCTCCTCCTGCATGGTTAACTTTAAATATTCAGAATATTTTAAGGCTTTTAGTCCTTCTCTGACACCTTTCTTTTTTTTTTTTTAATGTTATCTAATATTGGAAATGAGGGGGAGTTGGGAGAGGGGGAAATGCCTGTGAAATGGCAACTCTCTTGGCTTATTTTCATGGTGATGAGACCTAATGAACTACAGGAAAAGATCGTAATTTTGTTGGCAGCAGGATAAGGGCAAAGCTAAAAATTGTCACATCTGATGATTATCTGTGGAGCAAAACATAAAAAGCCATTAGGGATAGAAATCTGGAACAAATGCAGGGAGATTACACCGATGTCCTGGAATGTTAAATTTGTCTTGAAGAGTAAGTAGGGTAGAGAAAAGCTTCTTTTCAAAGGACAGCACTTATTTTTCTGACTGAAGCACCAGGTCCCCTGCGTTGGGATGTCTTTGACACATCTTTTGGGAAGGGATTTGTAAAATGTCATGGAAGCAGTTTGTGCAGAAGGCCAGCTACATTACAAAGTCAAGTAAGGTCAGGGTTGTCAAAGGATCAAGAAATATAGAATGTATAATAATGCAGCAATGGTTCGTGAAGTGATTAATTTGTATTTTATTTTCCCTAAAGTGTCCTTACCGAAGCCTTATAAAATGCTCACTTTTTAAATACAGTTCAGTCCTGATTTTTCATGGGGTTTGAACTGGGAGTAACCAACCCCTGCACAGGAGCTCATATAGACAAAGGGTGAACTCCTGTCCCCTCTGGAGTCAAGGACAAAACTCCCATCAGCTTCCATGGGGCCAGGATTTCCCTTCCTATATTGCCCAGTGTGTGGAACAAACCCAGTAGCCTCAGGAATTTTTTAATATGCAGCTGACTTAGTGGAACAAAAAATGCTTTACTTGTCTGACATTCAGGTAAAATTATGATTGCACTGAACTTTCTCTGGCCAACTGCATTGTGGAGATCTCTTAAGGCTGTGACACATTCTCCTGGCTAAAAAGGGAGAAAATTGGCCCTAAAATTGGTGAAAATCAGATAATTGCTAGTGAAAATTTGTTAGGAAAATAGAGGAAGGATTTTTCCCAGGGTGAAGGGAAAACCAGCAGTAAAACAACCTCTCCAGACTTCTGGCTTCCATTTTTTAATGCCAAGAAAAAACAGACACTCAGAAAAGGCAACACAACAGCTGAAGGTGGGAATTGAAAGCTGGGAGCAGGACAGGAAGGTTAAATCCATTTCTCCATACTCTACCTCCAATCCAGTGCTGCCCAGAACAATTCCTTGTGGTGTTTTCTTCCTGAGCTGTGCTAATCCTGGATGGTAGCAGGGCTATTTAGCATCACATTCCCCAAACCCAGCTTCAGCAACAAGCCTCGCTTGCTGCCTGGCTCCTGGCTGCTCCCTGCATCCCACAAAGCCTAATGGACTCTGGCACGTGTTTCTACTTTAGAGCCTGAAAACTTCACCGAGGGTCTCCCTCCCTCTGCCTGCCTGAACAGCAGAGCCCAGCAGGGTTTAGCCCCTGAACTTGGCTAAAACCAGGAGCAGGCCCAAGCTCAGTTTTAGTGGGGCACAGTCAGCTGTGTGCAGCAGTTTTGCTGCATTTTTAGTGAAGTTAGCTGATGGTTAGTGCTGGGCTTACATCTCTCCAAACTACACAGAGACTGCTGTGTGCCCCTGTGATCCCAGAGAGGACGGGATCCAAAATTCCCCATGCCTGGAAGCATTCAGGGCCACACGGGACTGGGCTCTGAGCAGCCTGGGCTGGTGGAAGGTGCCAGGCTGGCTGCAGTGAGATGATTTTCACCTCCCTTCCAACGCAAATCTTTCTGTGATTCTGTAAAAATCCTCTTGTACCATACCTGTGTTAGAGCACCAGCTGCAGAAAAATCATGCAACAATCTTAGGGGCAGAGCTTTTAGGACAACAGAATTTGGGTTTTGACCTGTTAGCTTTCCTAGCCCAGCACACTGGGTCGCTCGGGGGCCAAATCCTGCTTCCTGTTTCCCCCCCCAACAGACTCATTACCCAGTTTGGCTCCTCGGGGTGGGTGGAAAAGGCTCCAAGTGTGACCACTGCCTTCAGCTGGGTTTAATCACTTTCCCCGCATGACACTCAGATGACCAGAGGAAGAGATTATCAGCCACTTCCATTAGGCAGAGAAACCAGGAGAGGGATTTACCAGGAAAAACAAGTGAGTTCACTACAACACACAAGATAAACTGAGATACTTCCTCTGCTGGGATGTTAAATTTGCTTAATGAGCCTTGGCAGAAAATCAAGGTTTAGCCCTGCCTGCATAAGAAACTCTGCTCTGCTGTTGTTGTCTGCTTCTTTTTCATCACCTGAGCACCTTCAGTTGTGATTAAGTGGCTGCACAGACTGAAAGGGAACAGATTTTGGTAGCTGATTGGAAACACCTTGGGAAAAAAACCCATTCTTTCACTTGCAACAAAAAGCTTTTAACCATAAGGTTCTTGGAGAACTAGAGCTGCTGTTGGGGAAAATCGTTACTTAAATAAACAGACATGTTTTGTGGCAAACCCTTCTCCAACATAATGAATTTTTTTTCATTAAAAGAGGGACAGTACCTGCTCTGGATGTTTTTCAACAATAATAGCCTTGGAACCGCCTGTCCTCTCAGGGGGATAGTCAGGAAACCTGCCTGTGATATGCCTGGGGGAGAAACAAAAGTGGAAGAGGAATTAAAATTCATCATGTTTCACCTAGTTGATAAAGATGTTAGATAGTGGGGAGGCTTCTTCTGGCAGTGTTTTTGGTCCTGTAAATTAACTAAGATAGTTAGCAATCCATGTCTCTTACCATATGTCCCAACAAAAAACTGCAAATTCTTGGGGAAATTCCTAGGATTGTAGGTTCCTTCCTATCTGAGAGATGTAGATTAAAGTGTTTATACCTGGAAGTGTCCAAGGCCAGGTTGGACAGGGCTCAGAGCAACCTGGAATAGTGGAAGGTGTTCCTGCCCATGGCAGGGGGGGGAATGGGATGAGCTTTAAGGTCCCTTCCAATCCAAACCATTCTGGGAATGGTTATTATGTTAATTTACTTTATTTTATCATTTCCATGTCAGGATTACCACTCCTAAATTTCCAATAGACTTTGGTGGGGATGGAAGCTGGGAAAGGGTGATGAGTGACTTTGTGGGAAGGTTTCATGGATAACACAGAGAGCTTCCAGACCTTTCAGAAAGAGATTAAAAAATACAGATAATAACTTCAGCCCAAAGGCCATTTATACTGATAACACCCTTTAACTTCTTTCCCTTTTGTTGCTTGGTGGAATATATCTGTAAGATATTCTGTTTGTTTGGTAACACCAGGAAGATTTTTCTGTTCCAAAGAAAATTCTGACAGTGCAGAAAAACTGTCATGCTACTTTCAAACAGCACGGTTATGTTTCCTCTAAATGAAATTAAATTTCCCTGGAGAAGAGCTCAGAAAGGTCAACACTGTTCCTAAAAATGTTTTCTTTTTTTATTTTTTTTTAACACAACTGGTATCTTAAGGGACCTT
The DNA here is from genome assembly GCA_009812075.1 of Sialia sialis. Classification (NCBI taxonomy): domain Eukaryota; kingdom Metazoa; phylum Chordata; class Aves; order Passeriformes; family Turdidae; genus Sialia; species Sialia sialis. Next base: position 1,769,214 of record VRYO01002326.1, read on the forward strand.
CCTAGGCTGCTGTTAAGCTGCAGGCTCAGTTTTAAGCTGAGATCCTTAGAGCAGAGCATCTGTCCTGTTTCTGTAGCACCATGTGTAGTGTTGGGATCTCTTGCTGGTATTAATGCAACACCATTTAGGACAGAATCAACAATCATCCATCTGTGCTTGGGAGCTCTGACTTCTCCAACAGTTACAAGGTCTGCATGCGAACAGATGCAAATCCTTGGTCCCTGCATTCCCAGAAACCAACCTGCATCAACAAAAGGCTGTCACTGTTAGTGTGTTTTGAAAAATCCATAAAGAATGGGATTTTGGCCTCAAAACCCTGCATGTGCTATTATTTAATGTTAGCTTGTGTTCCATTTTTTACAGCCAGCCAGAAAAGAGCTCAGTTTTACGTTAAACACAACCTTAAGTGCTGCTACAAGTCTGGTTACAGTAAAAAATTTCCCAAAATCTGTTATTGAGGCTGTTGCTACTTCAGTGCCAGCCGGGAGGAAGGAAAGGCAAATGCACTGTGGGTGAAGAATCAGCTGGGAGCCCACTGAACATGATATCAGGGCCAGCTTCCAATATTTAGTAATGTTACGTTTGCTATTTTTATTCCCTTTTCCACTTTTAAATCATTTACAGAACTTGGAGATGGCAGGGGTTGGAATTAAATTATTTTTAAGGTTCCCTCCAACCCAAACCATTTTGTGATACTTAGCTTTGGCTATGTATGATGAGTATATCTGAGTGATGTAGAAATTCTACCATATTCTGAAACTGGGAAGGGTTTTCTGGTTTATAATCTGTATTTCTTTGTGATTCTCCTTCTCTGAGTTGGTGCAGTTGTTTGGGGTGATGTGGCTCCTGTCACCTTTTTTGGGAGCAACTTTAGCAGGTTCTTGTGCCAAAAAATGAGGTGAGAAGACAATGCCCATCTTTCCATGGAAGGAGGGTCAGGCATTTACTAAGCAGTCAGGGAAAACGGGGATTTTCTGGTGGAGGGCAGTGCATGATGTGATTTTCCATGGTCATCAGAGACCTGAGAGCAGAGAGTACCAAACATTTTGATGTTCCAATTCTTCCAGGACATCTGCTTTTTTCTTGAGCGTATCCATTGCTGTGTGATGGTCTGGAAGCAGCACTCTTAAATCTTATTTCCCTACCAACCCTCTTGTGGGTTTTCCTCTTTCTCTTCTGGGTTGAAATGACCACAACTTCAATCTTGTAATGCCTGGGAATTCGCATGCGTGACCCCGATAGGCAAATTCCTCCCTTTATGAAACCCTCCGAGTTCAGAGGTTAAACCAGGGATTAATTTGGCCTGTAAATCTGCCCAGAAAAATGCAGCCATTCATCTTCCTGGTCAAAAGTCCACTTTAAACATAATGAATCTCAATTTTCATTCCCCCTTCACTTTCTGGCAGCATTCTACTCAGAGCCATCGCAATGGGTTGTCTCATGCATTTGTCTAAGGATGTTAATTTGGATTCAACTGGACCTAAATTCTTTGGCTTGCAGTTGGAAACACCAGGACAAAATGAGCAGCAGAGAAGCTGTGGCTGCCCCTGCATCCCTGCAAGTGTCTCAGGCCACGTTGGATGCAGCTTGGAGCAACCTGGTTTAGTGGAAGGTATGGGGTGGGACTAAGTGATTTTCAAAGTTTCTTCTTGCTCAAAACCACTATAATTAAAAGTTCTTATATATTTGTGCCATCAGAGAAGCTACACATCATCTAGGACTGAAGAGGGTCCCACCAGGTGTGTACCATGAACAGCTTTTGAATTAGGAGGAAGTCTCAAACATTGTGGATTGATTTTGAGCTTGCTTCACAATAATATTTGTTCAAATAATTTTTAACTGCCTTCCCCTTTTGGAACTTCCTGGAAACACTGAAGTATTGATGATTGGAAGTAATAATAGGGTAAGAAAATGAACCCAGATGATGTAAGAAGTTGCTCCCAACTAGAGCCCCAGCAGGCTGCTTTGTTTTGTGGGAAGTGTGGAGGGGAGCTTTGTGGTGGGAATCCTCCCTGGTTCCACTGTTGATGGGGAGAGGAGAAGGTAAAAAGCTTAAGCTCTTGATAACAGGAGCATTAGAGTGTGTAATATATTTGAAAGATATGGTACATGTCAGAGACACCTAGATCCGAGTCAGAACTCTGTGAATCTGTTACTTATTACTGTCTCAGCATTTGCAAGGGAAAAAAAAAATTCAATCGTACTTTTCCAGCGTCTCATAAAAATGTGTAAATGCCAGAACTGGAAGAAGCAACTCTTATTTTCAGAGTGATTGCTTCAGTGGGAGCACTGACAATGTGTTAAGCACTGCAAGCAAAAGCAGAAGCAAATTGTCCTGGATTTCTTAGGGAGGATGCAGTTCTAGTAAAACCGACTGCCTGAAGGAACAAATGAAGTTTATAAAATCGCATGGTGAGACCTGGATCCAGCAGCTGAACAGAAGTAGATCAGGTGAGAAGGAAGGTCAGGGCTGGGAAGAAACCTCCTGCTTGTGACACAAACCCCAGCAGCAGCCTGGGGAACCCTTAAAGCCCCAGGAGCCCCAAAGCCTGGGAGGTGAGCATGGGTCCTGTGGGTGACCTGCTCCCCTTTCCCAGGCACTCAGCAGCAGCCTCTGCTTGGGAGCTGTGCTTGCACTGCTGCAAAAGAAAATGAGGAGTGCTGGAGTCCACAGCAGGCTGAAAGATCCTTCTCTGGAGCAGAGCCACTGATTTAATACAACTGCTCAATGTTTCTGAGCTGAGGAGGATGCTGTTGAAGAAGGGACCTTTAGAAATTGTGGTGTGTGAGAAATCCATTACTTTTCTGGAAAGCAGTGAAATCCTGTCAACGGAAGCAGAGCATGGGTTTGGAAAGCAGCTTTACAGAAAAGTCATCTAATTGGGAAGAATGGGAGCCCTAAATCTGAATCAAAGCAACTCAAGTGGAAGAGTAAAGGGATGAACAAGGATGGAGGGGTGAAAAGATACAATCTTGCACTCTTAGCTGAAAAAGAAAAAGATGTGATGAGGTTTTTGTGCTGTTTCTCAAATTACATTATGTTCTCTGGTTCACTGTTACTGCTCCAAACCTATACCTCTTACAATAACTCAAGAGCTGTCAAGTATAATTGAAAAAGAATGATCTTTTATGGTCTGCAGTGCAAATCCTTTTGTCTCAGAACTGTAGCAAAGAGTTCTGGCTCTTCTGGGCTCAATATTTGTACAGCACAAACCCCACAAAAATGTCCAAGTTTTAACTAGGTTCAAATGGTTCTGTAATGTTTCCAAATCACCACCAGACAAAAGTCAGTGTGATTGGCAGGCTCTGCTCAGCCCTGAATGCTGTGGCACTTCCATTCTCACCTGAAAAATAAATTCTTTGTCTGGGAGATGACCCTGCATTGTGCTTGCCTCATCTGCTGCTTTCTCCCTTCCTCTTTTCAGGAGCTTCAAATTTTCTAAAGTATTTTCTCTCTATTCCACATTGCTCAGGCATGGTTATAGTTAGGGATAAATATGGCTTTTGATTTATGAGAACACACCATTGATTTAAACATTTTGTCTGGTAATAGACTCAACAAGTTCCTACCTACTCTGTTCTCTGGCGTGGTTTTACTTGTGTTATTCTTTCTTTTTGGCTATGGCTTCTCCAGCTAATTGCATAAAAGGCCTTGTCAGGAAAAATAAATTGTTCTTTGGAGGAACAAGAGTGTTTAACTCTTCTCAGGGGAAGAAAGGATGTGGGCTGCGTGCAGAAGAGGAGGCATGAATGATGGTGCAAGCTGTGAGAAGAGGGACAGAGGGGTGTTCTGTGCAGAAAAGGGACACAAACAAAGAGTGGGGAGCTCTTTAAAGAAATAAAACCCTCATCAGTTTTGTAGTTCTTGCCTATTTCTGTAATCCCACCTGATATGGATTCTCTCAGACTGCTTAAATAGCAGTGCTGGTTTATTTTAGGTGTCTTTGCTGTGGTGCTTTTTTTCCCTTTTGAGTGTGTGCTCTCTTTAGCTCTTTGAAAATCACTTCCAGGAAAAATAACCTGAGCAAATACAGAATTACTCATAAAGCAAGATTGATTTCCACGGGATTCTTATCATCTTTAATGAGTTTGGACACAGACATATTACAACTGATGTTTTATCTCAGGTCCTGATCCTCCCAGTGTTTGCTTGTACGTGTGGTTGTTATACATGGAAGCATTTCAGCGGAGGGTAATTGGAGGATCAGAAACTTTATTGTTCTGTATAAATATTCAGCTTTGAAAATTGAAGATCAAGTGTTGTGAGGCCAACAATGTGCAAGGAAAAGCATTCCCATGGAGGAATGAGGACGCAAGTTTTGTGGGGAAAGGTGATATCCTTTATTATAGTAACTATCATAATTAGAATGGTCTTTTGGGTCCCCAGTGCCTGCCTTAGATCTGAAATGGGAGAAGGGAACTTCAAAGCCAAGCAATAGTTGGGAACAGTTGTTGGAGGGGACAGACCTAAATGAGGAATGTGGTAATTCTCCCTGATAGTTTTATTACATGTGGTGTTACTGGCCAGGAAAGGTAGACCTTTGGCTGACCCAGTGCAGTTGTTCATAAGCTGCTTGAGTTCTTACAGCAAAAGAGTCTGTTCTGCTTTGTCATGAAGGTATTACCTTTCCAAGGATCCTTCTGGTCTTTCAGGGATAGCAATAAGTAATTAGTGTGATGGAAAAATGGGAATCTCTGTTCCCCTTCAGATAGGCTGGAAGTCTCTGCCAGGACTCCTGGTTATCCTGATTCCTGGTGTAAAATCCACGAGGGAATAGGATTTTAAATTTTTTTTTCGCCTTCTGACAAATCATTATTGGTTTAAAAGGAATGGCAATAGGTTTTTCTCCTTGAGGTAACTGCAGGCATGGGTGGTAGCACTGCAAATTACTCCTACATTTCTGAATGGAATAAAAGGCAGCTTGGGCATGAATAAGGAAAACCAAAGTGACTTATTCTTCCAATATTAGCTTAATTTAAAAGAAAACCTGCTACCATCAGAAGAAAAATTTTATAATGTTGACACTCATGAAACGTTCTGGTGCCCTGATTTTGCATGTCCATCCACACACTGAAAAAATGTTGCCCAAAGTTTTCTCAGAGCTCACATTTGAATTAAATGAAGACTGGGAGAAATCAGATCCTGGCTGATACAACTGAACTACTTTGCAAGAGCTGATACCAACCAAGCTGTGCAGAAAGCTCAGACAAACCTAGAGGACACTAAATGTACCTACCCACCATGGCATGGAAATGGGGAGGTTAAAGGGACTGGAAAGCAGATCCCTGAAAGGTTATTTAGGGTTTTTGGCTTGACTCCAGCAGTGCAGAATAGCCTTGGGCAGAGCTGCTGGTGAAGCGGATGGAAGATGTGGAATAACACTGAAAGCATCTCCTGATGGGTCTGAGGACACCTGGATGTCCCATCCCTGCCCCTGGAGAGAAAACTGACGTCAGCACTGCCTCCATGCTTGGTTTTCTAGGTCTGAAGTTCCTTGAGCACATTTCCTTCTCTTGTGGAGCTGTTCATGATCCTGAGCTGCATTCCTCCAGGGACTGCCTCCAAAGATAAAGGGTTGCTCCCCCTCTTCCCAGGCTGGCTGTCCCCAGGCTGGTTTCCAGTGTCAGCTTCCTGTTGTCTGTCCCCAGGCTTTCGAGGAATGCGGAGAGCAGGGTGAGAGCCCTGCCTGAGGAGGCAGAGATGCTCTCAGGGACTGGTCCAGGGCTGGGGGCCTTGGCTGATGGAATAATGAGCACTCCCATTCAACTCTCATCTGGTTTGTTTTTCTCATGTCTCTCCATTCTCTTCAGAGCAAGGTCAGAAATACAGAAGCTGGTGAAAGAAATGCCAGGTCAAATTCCCTCTGCATTTAGTGAATTCCTTACCTTTGGTCAGCTTATCCTGCCAGCACAGAACTCCCAATCCTGGCTCAAATTTGGCAGAATTTCTAGTGCTCAGCATTAAACTTCAGAGACTGAAACAATTATGGGCAGTTTTAAGCAAGATTACTTTAACCCAGACTAGAAGCTTTGCGAGAATAGTTTTCCTGCAGAGTCAGCCAGAGGGAATCAAGAGTACTTTATTAACACAATATGAATCCTGTAAAGAGGAAAATAAAGCATGCCATTTTTTTTTCTAGCAAGGCCAGCCAAAAGAAATAACTTGCCCTCCAACATCACAAGTTTCTTTGGGATTTGGAGTGAAATGGAGTATAAGAGAGCATTTTGTTTTATGGGATTTGTTTATGAGAAATTCGAGCAATTGTTTTTGCTTCTTAGAAGTCAAGGTGCACCAAAATGCATCTCTACAGGGGAGGAAGAAGGCTCTAACCTGGCTGCTTTACACTGCTTTCCCATTGCCCATTACTTAACACTGAAGATACAGCAGTGCTCTTGGGGCAGGTCAGCCTCCCTGTGTGTGCTGTGCAGCATGGGCACCCTTTGAATCTGCCTGCAAAATTGGGAATGGGAGCCTGGAATGAGCAGACAAGCTTGGATCCACTCTTTTTTGCAATACTAGAATAGACATTAGAACAGGAAGGAGTAATATGGTGAACAGACAATCCTGCTATAAGTAAATGACGTGATTTTCATTGATGTCGTTTTCATTGATGTCATTTTCCCAGTGTGATGAAGATGGGATCAAAGCTGGCATCAGACACATTTCAGTAGCTCTGTCTCTGCCTTACACTTGTGGTATCAGTGCAGAAATACAGCCCAGGCTGGCATCACTCATTTTTTGCCTCCCTGAGTTAAAATGCTCTTCAGCCACTGTGTCATGTCCTACTCATGGATCACTGTGGCCCTCACCTGCTGCCTGACCATGATTTAACTTGAGGAGCTTCTAAAGGACAGAGTGCAACCAGGTTCATCAGGTTTTTTTTTCATTACTGCTTGGGAGAGTGGCTTGAGAATTCATTTAAAACTGGAACCACTATTTGCAGCTAAGACTGAACTGCCTTGAAAAGCACTTGTGATGCAGCAGGAACATGTCAGTGGGAAAGGAGAAGCTGAAAATGGTGCATTTCGAAGTTTTTAAAAATGTAACCAGCCACTCTTTCACTGCTCAGAATCCCAGACTGGGTCAGATTGGAAGGGACTATAGTGAAGGTTCGGTCCAACCTCCCTGCTCCAGCAGGCTCATCCCAGAGCACAGGGCACAGGATTGTGTCAGGACAGCTCTGGAATATCCCCAGTGACCCCACACCCACTCTGATCACTGCACAGGGAAGAAGTTCTGCCTCCTGTTCAGGTGGAACTCCTGGCCATCAGCATCTGCCTGTTCCTCATGTCCCATTGCTGGGCACCCACCCTTTGGATATTTATACACATTACAGGAGTCCCCTCTCAGCTGTCTTCTCTTGAGGAGCCCCAGCTCCCTCAGCCTTTCCTCCTCAGAGATGCTCCAATCCCTTCATCACCTCTGCAGCCTCCTCTGCACCCCCTCCAGCAGCTTCTTGTCCTGAGGAGCCCAGAACTGGACACAGCACTGCAGATGTGCCTCCCAGAGCTGAGCAAGTGGCAGGATCCCCCCCAGCCTGCTGGGAATGCTCTTCCTGATGGACCCCAGGATCCCATTGACCTTCTTGTACCCCAGGGAACACTCATGGCTCAGGGACAGCTTCTTGTCCACTTCAAGAGATCTGGTTCTCCATTCTTTATGTGAAAGCACAAATGAACTATTTAATGATAAATCTGAGGCAATTTCATGCAGTCACAGTGCTTTGATTTTTCCATGTTCATCCCAACGGCTTATTGGAATACATCCCCCATCAGGTGTACACAGAGTGTAAAACCAGGGGAAAAGTGAGAACGTTGCAGTGAGAATGTCCATCTATAAAATTAGAGTTGTTTACACTCCAGTCAAATAATAATCAAAGAGCTCACTAGAAAGAAAAATAATTTGGAACCTCTACTTTGGCATTTAAAAAGTGTGGGAAAAGACAAGGAGAAACATTCCAGATGAGCTCAGCTCTAAGCCAGGCATGGTATTAAGAGCAGCCATTTATCAGGAGTTTTAGCTCAAAACCCCAGTCACCTCTGCAGTCCAAGAAACACACTGTAATGCCTGGAGATGCCAAGTTCCTTAACTCTCACCTTTTTCATTTTGGGAGAGAAAAAATTGGAGTGTTCAAGTCGTTTAAGTGTTTGGTGTGGCTCTGGTGCATGATGTATAGCCTCCCAAAACTGGCTGGAATTGTGCAGACTGATAGGGTTGAATCCCTTTAGCCTCTCCAAATGACTAAATCCCTCTGCACATTACTCAGCGAGATACACTCAGAATTAATAAAAAATAAGCACAAAGTGCAGCTTTTTTATTATTGTTAATTTAAATGATGTCTTAACAATGTGCTTTTAAATAATTTCTTTGGTAGATGGGGTTGGTGCTGCTGAGATTTGCTGGCAACGTGGCAAAGAGAGTGGAGAACCAGGGATATAAGGGATATTCTCTGGGAATGTGGAGCTGGAGCCTGCTCTTGCAAGAAGCAGAGAGCCCAACCACAGGAAATTTCCCCAAATTACCTGGTGGAACAGGCAAGGTGGTGTGGGAAGTGCAGTTAGGAGGACAGCCCTGCAGGGCAGCTTTGCTCAATCTTAGGGCTCTTTTGTGCTGTTTTCCAGGTCTGGAGATGTGACTGTGCTGCTTCACAGGCTCCCCAGAGGATCTGGAATGGCCTTACTGCAGAGTAGCAGAACTCCCTGGGGCAAAGGATGGGAAGATTTGGCTGGGACAGGGAGGGAATGCAGGCACACATATGGGAGAGCAGCAATTGGCTGCTCCCACCTTCACTTCCAGGCTTCCCAAACTGCCAACCTTGCCACAGACAGGAACAAACCCACGTGCTAGATGTGGTTTCCCAGGAGGGGATGGAGGTGGAAGGATATTTAGGGCATAGAGTTACCCCCTGTGCAGCAGCTCTGAGAGCTGAGCCCGTGATGGGAAGCACATGTAAGCACACGGCACAGCTCCGGTTCTGGAATTCGCTCCCTTGGAACAACTGTGTTTTGACTTGGAATGCTTTGAGCACTCCTGCAGCTACACAGCCTTTAACTGACAGCCATGCTTTAAACCAACATCTTCATGATTGGTTGCTGGATTGGAGATGCTTTCCAAAAAAAAAAAAAATCTGGGAAGAGCTGTTTCCCCTGTGTGATGGGGAGCACAATGCAAGACAGCAAACTTCCTTTCCAAGCCACCAAAGGATTAGTGAGTAAGGGGCTCTGGGAAGAGGCAGGGGAGTACTTGAACAGATTTCAGGGACAGGCAGTTTCCTGCTATTCCATAAAAGTCTTAGGAAATACTGGACCAGCTCTTTTATGGTTCTACACCCTTTGCTCAAGTCATGGAATCAACGATTGGAGGGACCTTAAAGTTCATCTCATTCCATACCCTGGACAGGGACACCTTCCACTATCCCAGGCTGTTCCAAGCCCTGTCCATCCTGGCCTTGAACACTTCCAGGGATAGGGAAATTCAAATACATTTGTATTTGGCACAAGACCTTACTGATTTAGTTATTTTGTACAAGTAGCCCCTAAGAAGACCCACCTAAACTCCCTTATATACTGTTAAATGTCTTTTATCCAGCCTAGGATGATCCTAAAGCTGCCTGACACAGCACACCCACCATAATAGCTGGGTGTTTTTAGAGTAAATTACTATAAATAATTAGAATTTCTGTTGTCTCTGCACAGCACTGAAATGCAGCATGACTTAAAAGCCCTGGACTCTGACCTGGATAATAAAAACAACCTGCTTGATGGAGTCTGACTAATCTTCTCCACACTGAAATTCCCAGTAAAACTGAAACACATTGGCTCTGGAAGGCATGGATGCGACTCAGGTTTCAGGCAAGTTCTTGCTCTGCCCACAGAAATAGTCATGAAACCTTTCCAGCCTTGAATCTGAGTACAGAATTAGGATAGAGTGGCTTAAAAGTGAATTTTGCCCTGGGCAGGGCTTCCCTAGGTGCTCACCAACCCACACTGCCCACCTAACAAAGGAGTAGTCTGGCGCTCTCGAGGAAATAATCAAATTTATAAAAAAAAGCTTTCTCTCAGGTACTTTGCCATACTTCCCAGCCCTGGGATTGCAGTCAGTGTTCTGCTGTCACCTATAGCCTGTTCCAGCTATTCCACCATGGAGATCTTGAGGTTTAGGGGATAACCTGTTCCTATTGCCTGTCTCCTTCTTCCCCCTCAGCTCCTCCTGGTTCACTTTGCAGAGTAAGATGGGAATTTTCCCTGCTAGATGGTGCAAGCCTCCTGGGTGTGGAATTCACTTGGAATTCAGCACTTCAGGAACTTGTCACCAGCCTGCTAAATAATCCTGCTGGCACACTGGAGCCACAGTGCCCTGAATGAGCCTTATATTCCATCAGACATTCCAGTACTGTGGTCCCCTGGGTGCAAACTTAGAAAAACCCCCTGCCAGTGAAAACAGGGAAACAAACAGCTTTCAGAATTAAACACATCTTTCTTCTCTTGGGAGAAAGAATAACAGGCTGTCATCCACAGCCAGATTCCCAGCCATAACTTGATTCCTTCATCTTCTCCAAGTCAAACCTGACCTCTTGGCAATCAAATCTTCTTTAATATATTCACCTGAAGTTGCTGCCACAGACATTTGAGAACTGCTCTTTTGTCTTTGCCTTGGAAACACTTAATATTTTCTGTCAGTCTTTGGTCCTAACTGTGCCTATTTATCAAAATGGTAACTGATAGGGTTTTTTTTTCCCCAGTTTTATGCCTCTTTCATACCTTCTCTTCTCATTCTGCCTCTCCAGCTCCTCATGAGTGCTTCTGCTATCCCTTTGCTCTGCTTGTGTCAATCTGTGCCACGGTTCTTTTTTGCCCCACTTGCCTCCTTTCTTCTTTGCATTCTACAGAGCCAAGGCTGAAAATGCCTTTTCCACCTCCTCTGCTTGCTTCTCCAAAGATATCCATCTGTGGAGCAACGGCTGTAGCTCGGGAGCCACTGCTCTGTGCTTCGCTTTCGTTTTTATTCTTCCTAGTTCTGAGCTTTTCCTTCGTCTTTCTCTTCCCAGAATATCCATTAAACACCTCTCCTCTGCCAGCCACTGGCTCTTCAGTGCTTCTGCCAGGCACCAGTGGGACTCCTGGCTCTTTTTTCTTTGCCTGTTTCTTGTTTCTGTATCCCAGCAGATCTTTGCTCGTTGGAAATGGGGAAGTGGGGAAAATTGGTTCTTTCTCCTGCTCTGTATTAACTTGCTGGAGAAGACACCTCTCCCTGTCACAGTGGAGTGAAATAATAGCTGGGCTGGGTCTCTTCCCCTTCCCCTTGGGATTCATTCCCTTCTTTCTTCCTTTCTCTCTCACTGATTAGGACCATGCTCTGCTGGTTAAACCAAGAACAGATCAGATGGCAGAGCAGCCTCCCCTGGGCCAAGCCTAGTAGGTATCTAGCTGGATTCCTGAAAAAGAAACCAGCTCCAAGGTGAACATCAGGCCCCAGTTATCAGTTCTAAACACCCTACTGCTCAGTTCCTGCCTTCAGAAACCCAGCCTCCTGTGTTAGGACTCTGCTTGAGAAAGGAATAGAGGAGGACAGCAACTTAACACACCCACTGAACGGGCACAGCCTGCATGATTTTCCAGGGAAAAAAAAAGCCCAATCCTGCCTTTCAGACATGTAGAGCAGTATTCTAACAAGCTGCTGCAAGTGTGAGTCCCTGGGTGCCACTGATGTTTGTGTCTGTGTGAGTATCTATGACAACAAATAAACCTAATGTTTGGGAAGTGTCCTTGGGAATCTCAGTGGGGGGGTTGCTGCATTAGGTCGGGAGCACTTTGCATTTTCAGACTTTTAATTCCTAACTATTATGGAGATGGGTATAAAGTGCTTTAGGAAAATGAACTAATTAGTTACCAGATTTTATTTTTCTTGTGTGCAAATGGGGCAGCTCAGACTAATGCTATTTACTTCAGCTGATTCCAGACGTTTGGATGTATAAAGGAGGGAATATTTTTAGGAGCTTTAATTCTAAGCAGGAGGCTTAGCCTCAAGGTCAGTGGACTGTGGGTATGTGTGGGTCACTTACAGCCATTTGAAGAAGGCAGAAAAGGGAATCTAGCTCCAATTTGTTGAAATGGTTTGGCTTCTAGAGTGTTACGAATCAAAAACTGGGAAGTCTGGAGTTATCCTACATAGCAGTGGTCAGGATGGGCAGGTCTGTAAGAATGGATCAGAACAGATAAAGGCATAATAATTATCCTAAATAAATTAAAATCTCTAATTGGACCCATCTTTTTGCTCACAGGATTTAGAACAAGGGGTTTTATCTTTCTCTTTGGTCCTCATGCCTTTTGGAACAGAAATGTCTCTGCTATCCCTGTAAAAATTCACACAGGCTGAGGACAGTCTTGCCTTTGGTCTACAGCTGAAAACTGCAGAGACAGAAACTGGGGCAGGAATGGGGTGAGGAAAAGGTAAAGCCTTTTTGGGCAAAGTGATTTGGGAGCAAGCAGGTTGAGGAGAAAAGTGGAGGAGGAGAGCCTGGTCTGTAGAAGAACCATGTTCATTGTGGCTTTGCTGAAGCGAGGCTGTTGAGATCTGAATCAGCTTTTGATGTTGCTTCTGCATAACTTATGTGCAAGCATGGTGAGAGGTGTGCAGTGCAAATCCTGCCTGATGGAGAGGTGAATATCAGCTCACAAATGCTTGAAGTTCTGAGCATTCCTGCAAAAGATGCTTTGGAAAAACCCCATCACAGGCAGAAAGCCCAAAGTGCCACGGCACTGAAATGTTTTTTCCCTGATTTTGCATTGGTGAAATGCTTGGAGAAAAAGACTCTGTGATTCTGCCTGGCTGTAACAGCCTTCAAAAAGGCTGAAAACCAACAATGTCTTATTCTATGAATCCCCTTGGAAGTCAATGGGAATCTGCTTAGAATGAGGACGATTAAATAACATCAGGATCTGACCCTCTTTTCTGCGTATGCAAAACATCTCAGGGAAAGGAGAGATCAGTCAGGGAAGGTCCCTCAGGATTTCGTGATCTGAAATACCTGAGTGTCCATCTGGAAAGGTATCACAGTGTTTGGGAAGGTGGTGAAGATGTGCTTATGTGCAGCACTGATGCACTTGGTGATTCAATCAAGAGTTCAGGAGCACGACTTGCTATGTTGAAAAACCCACTGGGGAGCTCAATTTGCACCTCTGATGTTTTAAGAATCTTCTTTTCATTCCTTAGAAATTTGGATAGTTGAATGAGCAAAATCTAGGATTGCAAAGAGCCCTTTGCACGTGTTTCCAATCACTGCACAGAGGTGGCAATCATAAATTGAAGTGTCAGACTGGAAAGACAACGTATCTCAGAGTTTGTGATGATTTAGAAAGCAGAATGGGTGATCTTATCAATGCCTCTCTGGAGGTGTGACACCAGGGTTCAAGTGGCCTTGCTGCTTCAGATACCTGCCACCAAGATTTATCTGTGTGTGGGAAATAGATGAATCCTGCTGGTCCCCCTCAAAGCCATGGAGTTGCCTCCATTAATGTCAGCACACTCATAAATTCTGAGCTTGCACTTAAGGAGGCAACTTCTGCCACTGCACAGAAGCTTCCAGAGGTGTCCCCTGCCTCCTGTAAATCCATGGACACCCAGTAAAGTAGATTAACTGCAGGTGGACTTCCTAACAGCTGTCCCTCCTTTGGAATTAGAGGGATTCACACTTCTAAAAAGATGACAGCCTGGTATTCCTAGAAGCAAGAAAGGCCTGAAGGTGTTTTTTGTTGTTGTTTTGCTTTAAATGGCTTTCAGGTTAGGTAGTTCATTCCCATTTATGGGAAAACAGGTTGCAGAGCTGTTGGCTGCACTCTCCCCCATCACAAACAAACAATTCTCTTGTTTCTGATAACTTATTTTGCCTCTATTAAAGGAACCCGGTGGGTTATTTGCTTTGGTTCACTCCTCCCGTGAGCCAGTGGTGCATTTGCATTCCATTCCCTTGCTCCCTCCAGCCCTAAAGATGCCTGCCAAAATTAGTCAACAGATAACTGCTCGCTGGAAGCCTTTAAGAACATCTTAGGAAAGGCTTGAGCATTGCCCATTAATGTTTACAGCTCCTAATTATGTTAATTAATCAGTCTTGGAGGTTGTCTCAGCCCAAAGGCAGGACTGCAGTTCCCACAGATGTACTCGAAGTCACTGCCATGGCTGCTTGCAGCGAGGAGCTCAGCATGCTCTGCCTGCCAGGATATTTATGATGGGTCCCAGACAGGCTTTGCTTTGCTTGCTTGCTGGATTTTGAAACTCCCTGCATCTGGGAGCAGGCTGAGCTGTGTTCAGGGAGAAGGATGTTAAATGGAAGCTGTCCCTGCAGAAATGCCTTTTGGCAGGGAAGAGAGGCACTCAGAGAGCACTCTGCACCAGCACTGATTGTTGGGATACAGATGCTACTGCCTTGGCAAAATCTGGGATTGCTGGCTCTGTCAGAAAACAGAGGTGAAACTACTGATAGAAACCCCCTCCCCAGACATTGCCTCTTCTAATAATGTTTCTTTACTTTTGCAGGAAGACCAAGTGTTTGGGCAGAGGGCACCCCAGGCTCTGCCATCCCCTTATCAGAGCTTCATTTCCCTAACTCAGAGCTTGTCTTCACTCTCCTGAGGAAAACTAGAAGATTTGGATAAGAGACACAACCCTGCAGAGGGTTTCAGAAGGAGAATATCCTTGTTTTGTGCTATTCCCAGAAGAATTTGGTTTGTCTAAACTGCACAAAGGGCAGAGGAAGATATATTCAGCCCCAGGTAAGGACAGGGGGAAATATAGTATAGATACAGGTCTCTTTCTAATTTAGATCAGCTCATCTTCATTTGGTGCAATTAGCAGACAATCCACTTATTTATCCCCATATCCTGATTTTTACCATGAGCTCACAGCTGCTCCTAACTGGTCCTGAGTGGAATGTCACCTGCAAGCGGTTTGTGAGTGTGTGACAATCCTTTAATGATGACAGGGAAAACAAGTAATGACAGTTTTCATCAGGTGAAAAGAGAATGGTTCTTCACCATCTACAGATGGCTCTTACGGGCAGCAGTCCTCTCTGTGCTGAATATCAAGTGCCAAATACCAAAGAGGCATTTTTGGGTAGGTTCCTACAGCAGCAATGCCCCTGCAGGAGTGGCAGACAAGGAGGGAATGGTTTTCCAGACTAACAGGGCATTGTATGGAAGGAGGCCTGTGATCAAGGGGCTGCTGATGTCTCTGGTTGTATTCCAAGGATCTTCAGGCTGGCACTTGCTCTTGGACTACAGTCTGCTGGAGTGGCTCATGGCACCAAACCTGGTTTTTAAGCAATTTTCCCATCAGCTGCTCCATGAGTGGGTGCCATATTGTATGGAGGCTGCAGTCCATGCTGCTGGCTGCTTGAAAGCACTGCTGGCAGGTCGAGGTGAGCCAGATGGGACTGGAAAGCAACACGAGGCTGGATGGATTCAGAGCCGTGATTCCTTGGAAGCAGAGTGGAGGGAGTGCTGCTGTTGGCACTGCTGAGGTGCCATCCCTCTCTGTCCTGTTGGCCAGGCCTCACTGCTGATGGATTGCCTGGCAGCTTCACCACTGGCTCCATAAAAAGCAGAATGGATTTGTGAAGAAGCAAAGTGGAGTGTGAAACGTGAAACGGGCAGTGCCTGACATGAATGAACATTTTCCCTGGTCTGTGGTGTTTCAGTGCAAAAAATCTCTCTCTCCATTCATCAGCCTCCTGCCTCCCCCTTCCCCATCCCCTGCTGCCCAGGGAGCCCCAGGAACAGGAGTATTGGCAGTAAACTCAGCTCCACAAAATAGGCTGGGGGAAAAAAGGGAAACATAACACCATCACTTCCTATTTCTTTCTCTTTCCCTGTGCATCAAAGCCCAGGCTGGCTGTCGGGAATGTTCAAAATGAATAAATACAGGGCAGGAGCCCCCCCTCTCCTGCTTCAGGAGGAGTCTCATTCACTCACCATGAAGCTTGGCCAATTCCTTTTCTGACAGTACTCGAGTCAGCAGGCAGAGCAAGAAGATCATTCAAAGCTAATCAGTAAAGTGTAAACCTATTATGAAAGCACATTTACCCCTCGCCGCCTCCTCCCTCCCGAAAACCAATCCCCAAATCTGTGGGAATAACACACAGCCTCCATAAAAGTTGCTATTACTTAGATCCCCTGTTATTAGGTCAGCGATGCCACTGATGAAATGCTCCCCAGAGCTCTGAGTAGTGGCAGATAAATCCTCCTGCAAGAAATTCATGGAGTAATTTGTTACAGCTCGAGGGCATGAGGCACATCACAGCAGAGCCCGTGCATGAGGCTCTCCCCTGTGATTCTGGAGGCCATCTCTGGTAATAAAAACCTCATCTTGATTCCTTGTCCTTTGTATTGATTTCTGTCAGAAAAGACTTGTCTTAGACAAAGATACTGCTGTGTTTCTCTGGATAATAAAGGGATCCTTCTCCCCTTTTCTTGCCATGCCTTTCTGAAATTCGTTTTTCTAACAAGACTCATTATTTGGGAACTGGTTTATTCACAGCAGGTAAAGAGTTGAGAAGATGATGACTGGCTTTGCATACTCAGTGCAAAACCTTAAATGTGAAATTACAGAAAAATGGGTTTGGTTTGGAAGAGTAAAGGAAATTGAAGCTAAAACCCCAGTTCTTTAATATGAAACTCTGTTATTAATTGAGTGGATGGAATGTGTGGGACTCAAGTGATTACCATCCAGTCTCAGATCTATATAATCATAGCAACTGCTAATTCTGGATCATTTGTGCTCCTGATCTATGAACTATCTTGAGGAAAAAAAAAAAAAGAAGGGCAGGTCTGTAGGTAAATTGCATGATCTTTCTTCACAAAGCTTTCAAAACCAAATATTTTTATTTTATAGTATGGCTGGACAAGGCCACATGGAAATCTGGAAGGCTTTGTGTGAATAATTTGCAAGCCAGAAAAGAGCAGCTCCACTGAAGTCAGCCCAGGTAAACTGAAGGATGAAAAACGCAATGCTACATCCAAATTATTTTATCTGCTCCGCAGTAGGATTGATATAAGCAACTGGAACAATTTCATTTGGTCTGTTCCTTTGGGTTTTGCTTTCCTTGGCTTTTTTATAACCTCTCTTCCTAAGAAGCTGGTTTGGGTCTTGAAATGACAGCAGTTGTTCCCTTGTGCAATGAAAGTGATAAATATTTACAGCAGTTCTTACAAGTTGAGAAATTTAATACATGCTCATTGCTTTTGTAATCCAACAGTAACTGTGCTGAAAGACAATACCTGCTAATTGTATTTTCTATCACAGTCCTTTCAGAGTGAAGGATAAAATATGGAAGTTTGGGTTTACTTTCTACTCCACACAGCAAAAATGACTCAAAAGAATCTTTGTTCCCCTTTATCTGTTTGTTTAATAGACTATGGAAAATAGCAAACTCTGTCAAAAAGCCTAGTTGAAGAATAATTTATAAGCTGAATTTAGCTGTTGATCTCGCAGACTGGCTTAGGGGAGAGCCAAAATATATTCTGGCAGGTAATAATTAATGCAAACCTTGACACTTCAGGCCTGGCCCTCTGTCGAGCAGGACACAGCTCCCAGTTCTCTGACAGGAAAGCCTGCCTCTGCAGGACACACACACACTGCCGTTGAAGAGAAATATGCTGATCTTTTTGTTGTTTTTAAAGCTATTTTGGATGCCAGTGAATGTGTCTGTGGGGAAGTGATTGTGGTCACTTAGACAGAGGCCTGCTGTGAAGAGCAGGACTGGAGGCAGCTCGCTCTGATTCCTCTCAGCTCTGTAAATCACTGCCTCACTCAGCCAGATTGAAATGAACTCCAGCATTGGGCCATGTCCAGCCTGTGCTGGAGCTGATGGCAGCTCTCCCACTGCCTTCACTGGGGGCACAATTTCATCTGCTAAATCACCAAAAGAGCTTTTATCAATGAGAGCTGTCTGGTCTTGGCTGAACCATGCACTGCTGATTTTTAAGGATCATGATAGACAGTTCATTTGAAAGCAGAGAGTTACAGGGAGTATGGTGGGGCTGGGAGCAACCTGGCCTGGTGGGAACTGTCCCTGCCCATGCAATGAGATGAGCTTTAAGGTCCCTTCCAGCACAAATCATTCTGGGCTTCTCTGATCAAACACTGACAGCATGTCACTGTCCCTCTGCCACCAGCAGTGACCTTGCTCTCAGGTAGACCACAGAACTGCACATCTTGAGCCAAAAAGCAGTTTTAAGCCTAACCAGACTATTTTGATAGAAAATGGTTAATTGTTAAAACCTGATATTGGGTTATTGTACAAGGTTGGAAGGGAGCTGTTTCCTCACCCTGTCTCAAATGCAGCAGAGTAAGCCTGACTCGAGGCTTATCTCTAAGCACCCATCTAATATAATCCCTTGCTCAGGATTACCCATAAAGCTTCCCAAGATCAGTTAATGTGGTCCTTATATTCCAACATCTGCCATAATCTTTGTTAATTTTCAAATCTAGATGAGATTCAGGACAACTGAACCTGACTAGGCAGAAAAAGGGTAGCTAAAAAACCTCATAGTTTGTTTAATCAGGTATTCGTTTTCAGGGCTACTGATGGTGTGTCTCTAGCCTTGAGTCTCACCTAAAATTGAGATAGAATCATAGCAAGGAAGGCCCATTCTGCTAGTAAGGGCTACAGCAAGAAAGCTCAGCACTTTACATTCCACCTTAGAGAGGTACAGGAGACTGAGGGCTCCCTGCATTAGGCAGCAGGAGTTTTGATGAACTGCCCTTTCAGCCACCCCTCTCCACCTCCCTCCACTGAACCGTGGCTTCAGCTTCCTCAAACGATCTTTGGATGGGTAAGGCTGCTGGTTGGCTCTGCTGTTAAGCATCTCTGTGGACCAGATTTAGCTTCCAATAGTGTCTCATAATGTCTTTAAAGAATTTTATGGTCAGCCTGGTTCTCTGGGAGATTGCCCGCTCCCTGCTAATCTGCTACAGAAACACTACCATTGGTTCCTGCAGTGTTTCAGGGAGTTCTCTCCCAGCTCCACAGCCAAGTTAATTGGACACAATTGACCTATGGTAGAGAATGACTATTAGGTGAGGAATATTAATCAAAGGGAGTAAGATCTTCCTGTACCTCAGAACATGCTGGGAGCTGTGGGGAATGGCAGGAAATGGCAGCTCAAGGAGTATGCAGAGCAGGCCCTGGGAGAGGGTTGATTTAGGGAATGGGAAAGTGCTTTGCAATAACTGGGGTCTGTAAAACCAGCAGCTCTTTCTAAAGGAGAGTAAAAATACACTGGAGTCTTGAGAGTCTGTAAGAGGCAAAAGTGCAAGAAAGAAGAGAAACAGGTTGTGGTAGACCTATGTATGGTGAGTGCTATTTTCAATCATTCTTTCTCTTTTAACAAACACTTCACTGTAGCACAGCTGCCCAAACATGATTGAAAGAGTTAAGGAACCAACAGCAGGATTTCATCAGAATGCATTTGTGTTTCCAACTGGAAACTGCACGCTGAAGGCAAGTCCAGTACCCTGGGCAAACACTGAATGATTAATGGACATGACACTGGTCCACAAGACAAATACGAGCCCTGTAACATCACTGAGCAGCTCAAAACACAAAAACAGTTTGCAGAGCAGCTTTATGCAGAGCAAATTAAACCTTGCTGCCAAATCCTGGAAGTTTTGGTTGCTGCTTCCCAATTCACTTTTACACACCAATCCTCTGGATGGGGTAAATCCCATAAAATTATAAAACCAACCTATATTCCTTAGGACAAGAGTTTCCAATGTCAGAACTGTCAGGCTCAAAACTTCTTTGGCTGAAGTAAACTTCTTGAGAGAAGCAGAGGTGTCAGCACTGGGTTTAAAACTGCGTAAGTATGTGCTTAACTCTACTGAGACGTGAAGTTTCACTGAGATCAGCAGAGTAAAGTTACATTTGGAGGAGTGGCTTGAAGGTCAGGCCTCAAGAACAAAAGTGCTTCAGATTCATGAGGGCTGCTGGATAATACCAGCAGCAGGATGGCAGTGCCAGTGACGTGATGTGATTTGCTATGGCAAATAATGGCACTTCCACCTCATGGAAGAGCGAGTTCTCTCTCTTAAACCTCATGTATTCAGACAGCGAGAAAAGTCACTGTTCCTGAAGTTCAGAGTATGCTGCTTGTAATTCCAAAGACTGAGCCCAAGATGATGTGCAAAATAAAGGTGTCCCACTGGAATGTTTGTGGACCTGATCCACTGCCAGTGGACTGAAGGAGAACCTCTGACCCCTGCCAGGAGCAATGCCTGGCCTGGTCTCCCCAGTCAGGAATCCTACAGCTCAGGATTTGGGCTTTGCAGCTGGTACAGAACTAACTCCTTATCTGGGACTGGCACCACTGCCCTAAAGATGGATTTTGCAGTCTGTAGAAACTCAAAATCAGGCTCTTTGGGGCAATTGAACTGATGAAGGGCTAAGTGTTTCTGCTCACCGGCACTCGATGAAGCACTGGGTGATCTCGTCCTGGAGGGTTTCCTTGATGTGGGGCCCCTCTGTTTGCCTCAGCTCATACCTGAAAGTATAGTCCTCTCTTTTCTGGACTTCACCTTGCAGGACATTTGCTTTCTGCAAAATGCTCCTTGCCTCCACATCAGGAGGCAGGCTCTGAAAATGAGAGGAGAAAATAAAAGGTATGAATGAAAAGAAACTTAATATTTACTGGAATGCCAGATTGACAGTGAATCTGAGCTTAAGCCTTAATTTACTTGCAGGAAGCCAGGAAAAAAAAACCCCTGAGCTCATAAAAAGTGCCTGGATGCACACAATGGTCTATTGTTGGTATTTCAGTATTAATTAACAACATTGCAATGTGCAAAAACAACCTTTGCAGCGTGGGATCCTGGCATCTCAATGAGACAGGTGAGAAAGCTGCTGTTCTGCAAATGCCAGCTTTATCCATGTCAGAAGGGTGCCAGAGAATTTTTTAATTGAATTTTCAAATGTCTGGACTTCCCATTGGTGCTTTTTAATTAGCCAGTATTGTTTTTAATTTGTGCACTGAAATTTTTATATGCACTGCGTGGTCAGTGGTTTCCTGGTATTTTGTTGCAGCTGGTCAGACTCCTTTAGGAAATCAACTTCCCTTGAGGAACAACAAAGTAGGAATAAACAACCCCCCCCAAACACTGTAACAAAAATCACAGCTCCCCAAGATTCTCATGATTTGATAACCTTGGAGAGAAGGGCTTCTCAGCCAGTTTCAAGTCTTAGAATAATTTCTGCTCTGTGATTGATTTTACACATGTAGTGTGAGGGAGAAAAATGAAAGTCTTTCTGGTATTCAAATACAGAAGCATGAAAAAACCCATCTGTGTGGGTGGGCTGAAACTTTGTATTTTTCAGTTTGCAATCACTGATAAAGTTAAGATAATCCCAGTGTTTTATGAGTTATTGCTACCTTGTAAGTGCAGAGAAAAATTTGTTTAAAAGATTAATTTGGGAACTAGCTTTGTCATTTTAGGCTTTGGGTTTTCTTAATTCTGGAACAATTTGTTTTTTTCATCTCTTTGGGAATTATTAATCATATTGTCTGATGGTGTATGGCAAATTTAAGAAGGGAAGAGAGGAGAAAATATGACAACCTGGTTTTGTAGTATGATTTTATTACTTTTCAAAGTTAGTGACTGACATAGGTGGCAGCATATGCGAACAAAAGCTTGGTTTGCTTAAAAAAAAAACCCTAATATAATTTTGCTCTGGCTTTTCAACTTCAGAGTATATAGAAGTTGTCCTTAACTAGCACATCTCAGACTAATTCAGTACTACATTCTTCTTGCTCTGGTGATGTATTTTCTGGTGTGCTCCAAATCCCAGTTCCAGAGGCCTCCCGCAAAGACAAAAAGCTCTGTCAAAGCTTTGGCCAGATCGTATTTAAGATCTGTTATTCCCTTTTTTTCCATGCTTCCACCAGGTTCCAAAAATCACTAATAAGTGCCAAGCAAATTTGAGCACCCAGAGGGATCCCACAGTGTCCAAAGCAAGCACAGAGGCCCCATTCAGGAAAGCAATTTACTGCCTGCCCTGCATCTGGGATGTGTGACTCGCACTGTGCTCCAGGAATCGGTCAAGGCCACCAGGGAGAAAATATTCAGGAGGAAATAAGAGCAGCAGTGTGGTTTTGAAAGGTGGCTGCACATGTTCCCTTCCTGAATATGTGACCCCAAGCTCTGCCTTTTACCCTGAGATGTTACCTTTGCTCAATTCAAGTTTTCAGGGAAGTCAAGTGTTTCCAATCTTCCCCCTCACCGGCACCTATTTATAAGTTCAACACAGCTACTATTAACAGTGTTTATTTGTATTTCACCATTGTCTACCTTGCTGATGTTAAATGAAGCCCAGGACAGCCAGATGTGATGCTGCTCTCTCAGGGCTCATTTGGAAAGCAGAGGAGCCTCCACAAGGCCCCTTTTTCCAGACTGATATTCAAAACCAACTTCTCTATTCATCTCCCTGCAGCAATCCTCAGGGGATTCCTGAGAAATTCCCATCAGATGGGCATGAGGATGCCTGCAGCTTTAGGATGAAGAGATAGGCTCCTCTCAGCCTGAACACTTAAAGGTGAAATGTCACCAGGTGAGCAGTTTATTGGGCTGGGAAGGGTCAGCTCCTGCACCAACTCAACTGCTGGGTGCATGAACCCTCTCTTCTGCTCTGGCACTCACCTGAGCCTTCAGTGAACCACTTTGGCTCCCTAAAAAGTGGAAAATAATCCTTTTTGTCTTTTCCTCTCCTCCCACCTCCTCAAGTTACTCATTTCCCACTGTAACAAGCCAGCCAAGGAGCAGCCGAGGGACAGTGCCACAGCAAAGTGGTGGACAGTGGGACCAGAGCACTGTGGGGAGCAGCACCACAAGCAGCAGAGCTGCTCCTTGCCATCCCAGAACCTTTGCAGCTCCTCTGAGCTGCTACCCACTGCATCTTGAGGGAGCCTTGGATGACCAGCTTCTCCCACTGTGAATTTATTCAGCCTCCCTTTCACCAGTCCCAAAGCCAGATGAGGTAAGAGCTGCTTGAGCTAGCAAGCAGGAGGTGCCAAGGTAAGCTCAGCAGTAGGAAATTCTTATCTCAAAAAGCCAATTGCTACAGCCCATATCTGCACTTGAGTCCAGAGTCATGAAGCTGCTGTGGACATAGTCCAGATAGCTCTGAACCAGCTGGCTCAGATGCCGATAACAACAAGGCCATGGAATGTGCTCTGGTTGGCAAAACCCAGCCGAGCCCTGAGTAAATATTTGTGCAGCTCCTTGTCTGAGCACCATTCAGTTATCAATACATCTGCTCATGGCTGTACTCAGCACCAAGTGCAAGGCCGACATAAACCTGCAGAACAGCATGTGAGAAGCTATGTTGTATTTACCCTTCGTATTTTTTTAAAATTTTCTTTTCCAGAGTCTGTTTTACTACAAGAAAACAGAAGAAAGGAGAACAAGACTCCAGCCATTCACCTTCAACATTTCCCTAAAGAAAGGCATCAAAGAGAACAGGCTAAGTTCATGAGGCTGTATTCTCTTTTCCTCACAGCCCTCCTGATTTCTGGTTTGGCAATAACACACTCCAGCTGTAATGGGGAAGGGGAGCACCAAATGAAGAGCCCAGCTGAGCTGGCTGTGATAAATGAGGCCTGAAGGACTCAGGGCTGGCTAATGTGGAGCAGACACAGTGTGCCTTGATCGTGAGGGAAGAGCAGGAGGGCAGCATGTGTCAGGAAGGTAAGGCTGGCTCCTGCTCTGGGAGAGGAGGAAAGCACTGCCTCGCAGTGAGGACATCATGCCATGAGCATTTGGTTCTTAAATAAAACAGCACAGGTGAATGTACAGCTGCCTTGACTTTCTGTTCTGTTGCTTTGCAATCAATGCAGTCATGTAAACAAAAAATGAATGGACTTGAGAAAAACAAGGATAAGGAGACATCAAAGAATTTATGTGTACCTGGGCTAACAAGTGAAATGGGAACTATCTTAAAAACAGCTTCCTTGGACTATAAGAACTGATCCAAGCGTGTGGATGCTCAAGAAAGTGAATTAATTGATCAAGTAGGGAGGGAATAAGAAGATGAACTAGGCAAAACTAAGCACCATAACCTAAATACAGACACTGGAGCAGTGGGAGCTGCTGAAGAGATATAAGAAGTCCAGAGGATGGAGCTGTCAGTTCTCTACTATTTGTCAAGAATTTTCATAGAAAATGCTTTTCTTATGTTGAGTAAATGATGATATAAAATCTTTTAGACTATTAAAACACTTGAAAAAAAGAAAATAAGCTATGAATAGCATAGGTGATACCTTCCAGTTTTGCAGCTGAAGAAAGCTGCTCTGTTAAATGTGTTTTATTTTGTCAACAGTGTTCTTGACCTAATCACAGAAGTATGTGTCACCCTAAACCTCACCAGCTTCAGAGTTTAACACATTCCTAACCCTGTCTCAGGAATGAGGAGCCAACTGCACAACCTGGGTCCTTGTGTCCGTCTTCAGGTGCTCTTGGGCCTTCAAAAGGAGACAGAATCTCTCCAGCAGCCCTGCTGGAGGTTCTGTTCTCTTGTCAACAAGCAGAACTCAGAAGAAAATAGGTGTGAAAAAGCTTTGGCCATCTGAAGATGCAAGAGGGAATAGGAAGTGAAATGGCTGGACGGTGCCAAGAGAGAGGATGAATTCCAACAGCCCTAGTAGGAATGCATCCCTGTGGCCTGTGCCTTACAGTGTCATGGAAGAGCTTTCCATGTTTCCACATGGCTGTTCTGGAGCTCTGAAGTTATCCTGAGTGTGCTTCCATAGCACTCTAATGTGCATGGAAGGAAGGCAAAAGCCAATTTATTTCTAACATCCCTTCTCTCAGTGCCTCTAATGTTCCTGCTTCTGAATCAAAGGGAGGCATTCTCCAGGAAGATGCTAATAAATAGCTTTTCCTTGGGGGAAGAAGCATTTTCCCATCTTTAAGAAATTTCTCTGGCCATGTGAAATTCAAATTTGTTAACTTGCCCTACAAACAGCAACTCATTTAGAAACAAATTACAAATATTAGATGGAGACAGTGAACTTGATAATGCAATACTGCCACATCAGTTGTAGAATAATGCATCTTAATGAAGGCTTCCCATGTGAATAAACCATTATATTTACAAGCTTTTCACAGTTAATGACCCAGAACTGGATAACGAAACTCACATTTTTAGTGTGGTCCTCTGTCAGCAAAAGTATACATATTAATAATTGATGTTGCTGTAAAAATAGGACATAATATGAAGATTCCTGAGTTTGTGGGAAAATAGGACTACATGCTCCATTAACTTAAAAGGCTTATCTAATGTTTGATGGGCTTTGTCTTTAAAATCCTTGTTTAAATTAATAAGGCAAAATGGACATTTGTCTAAAAGAGAATTTTATTCCAACTCATCAGTCACGAGTGTGCTGATAAGATTCTTCTGTTCTGTACTTGTTCCCCAAAAGAATTTAGGTTTTAAGGAAGTGGATGATGCACCAGTAGAAGGGAGATCTCCTACACCTCCCAGGCAGGTCAGTGGGATGAAGAAGGGATTTCCTACACCTCCCAGGCAGGTCAGTGGGCTAAGGACCACATGGGTGATAAGGCAACAGGAGAGCCTCCCATTTGGAGACAGAATGAAGGACTTGGAGATGTCCAGCATGGAGAAGGCTGTGTGGAAACCTCAGAGCCCCTTCCAGTATCTGAAGGGGTTACAAGGGAGCTGGAGAGGGCCTGGAGTGCCAGGACAAGGGGGAGTGGATTCAAATTGACAGAGGGCAGTACTGGATGGGATATTGGGAAGAAATTCTTTCCTGTGAGGCTGGGCAGGCCCTAGCACAGGGTGCCCAGAGAAGCTGTGGCTGCCTCTGGATCCCTGGAAATGTTCAGGTTGGACTGGACTTGGAGCCTGGGACAGTAGGCAGTGTCCCTGCACATGGCAGAGGTGGCACTGGATGATCTTTAAAGCCCATTTCAGCCACAGCACTCTGTGATTCCACAAAACTGCGTCTGTTTTCCCTTCCCAGCTTGAAACTGGGATTGCTGGGACCCCTTTCCTGCCTTAGTGCTGAGTCAGCTCCCCAGCAGAGCCTTGATTGCTCATCATAAAGCACTTGGAGGAGTGCAGGCTGGCTGAGCATGCTCTTCCTCACGGAAGAGGAGGAGGAGGCCCTGCTGTGGAACTGCTCCTCAATGTTCCATTAGGAGGGACAGAGGCTTGGTGGCAGTGAAATAAATAAATTTCATTTCAGTCCACGTCAGAAGGCTAACATCCCTATTATGCCTGAGAAGTAGATTTACTACAGCTTTTATCACTGGGTACTTAATTTAGGACAGCTTCTTGTCATAGGCCTGGAACAGCAGAGGTGAAGCACATGCTCTGTGGTTTTATGGGGCTTCAGGAAATGTTCTGCCACAGCCAGGATTGCCCATAATTGTAAGATTTCAAAAGGTGGACTAGTTGTGTAGCATTTTTTTTCAGTACCTTTACAGTTTGCTTCTCTGGGGGAGAAGCTTTATTTCCAAATAATTGTAAAGCAAATAGTTGTAATAGTCACTTATTTTAACCAGTAGTGAAAGTGAAATTATTCTTTTAAACATTTGGATTACACAGACATGTAAACTAAAGTAATTTACTATCAGAGCAGCTGGGGTCTTGTTCTTTACTTACAGCTATTATTCTTTAGGTGGAAGGTTTCCCTGCTCATGGCAAGGGGTGGAATGAGATCACCTTTAAGGTCTCTTCCAACCCAAATCATTCTGTGATACCGTTCTGCTGAATTCTGAACTATGATAAAAACTGCATTTAAAAGTTTGCTACAGGATTGAACTCTGTCCTTGCTTTATTTCCTCAATATAATGTATCTGGCTGAGGGAAGATTTTAAAGAGTTCTCTTATCTTGTGAATCATAAAATCATAGAATGGTCTGGGTTGGAAGCACCTTAAAGCCCATCCAGTTCCAACCCCCCAAATGAAAATTGTATTAATAGAGGTTCCACTGTACACAAATGGTGATAGCCACATCAATTATATGGCTGAATTCCTAAATTAGGCACAAAAAAAAAGGAACAAGTAAGCAAAATATATTGCATTCATTAAAGCTTCCCTACTCTCTGACTCACTCCAATGGCTTTGCCAATTAAAGTAATTGTCATATGCACTCAAACAAAGCATTTGTGGTAGGAGGCCTTGCTAAAAAAATACTGAAAATGGTTGGTTTAGAGATTCATTTAATGTATGTTTAGAAATATACTTACATGTAACACCTTTTTGGAAGAGAATTTGAACTGGACAAAAGGTTTACATGCAGGGCCAGAGGAGTTTATATAATTTTGGTTATGTTTATTACTGATATGATACCTGGGCACGCTGTTAAACCTGGACTAAACATGGCAAGCATGTTTTGGGCTCTGAAAGGCAGTGATTTCATTGTTAGTATGAGTGCAGCCAATGAAAGCCAGACTATTTAGCATGCTTCTTTCTTCCCAGAGCCTTTCTGTTTCAAAAATAAGCAGGCTTAAAATTTCTATTGAAAACAGGACAGATTAGTTATCGCTGCTGAGATGTGAAATAACAGAGGACTTTGTGCTGACATCCAGGCAAGTAAAAGTCATTTTAATCTTAAAGCTTGGCAAAACCAGGCCTGAACTGCACCACTGCTGTAGCTGCCCACTTTGAAGAGTTGATGAAATATTTTTAATTTCACTTGATAGAATTTGTAGTTTGTTAAATCCTGTATAATATTTATTTAGCCATAGTCTATAATGTTTACACAGAAAGCTATTCTGGGAAATGCTGATTTTTTATTTTTTTTTCTGACTGGATGAAATGAATTATATTTATCAGGAATTCCAAGAAGGAGGAATGTTTGGCAGCCTGTTTTCTCAGATATAAATAAAGCGTTAACCAAGACAACATGCCTAAATTAGGGTATGTTTAAAGGAGGTAAGAAGGAAAGAACAGCTTTTTATTTAACACCACACAGATCCTTTTATGTGAAAACCATCATGGAATCGTGGAATGGTTTGGGTTGGAAGGGATCTTAAAGCTCATCTTGTTTCATCCCCTGCCTGGGCAGGGACACCTTCCACTATCCCAGGTTGCTCCAAGCCCCATCCAGGCTGGCCTTGGATAGGGAGGAAGGAAGGATATTGGAAATACCATGTAAGAGAATCACAGAACAGCAGGTATTGCACCACTAACTCTTTGGGAAGGGTTGGAATTTCAGGATGGAGCTAACTGTAAAATGACAGCTGTGAGACCCTAAAATGGGGTTTGGCTTGTCCTCCAATATCCTGGAAGTCTGACATCCTAGGAGATGTGTTTTTTCTGAGGACCTTTAGGGGAAGCTGAATCTGGTGTGGTGATGTGTGTTGAGGAAAACTGATGCTCCAGTGGGAAGACACAATAGCTCCACATGGCTCACGCATCCTGCTGAACTGCATCCATTTGAGAGAAAATATATAAAGAACCAGGAGAATTCCTTAAGCTATGGAATGTTGACTTTTCTGAAAGGCTGGTTTTCTGGATGTGCTGCTGGGATTGCAGTTCTTCTGATGAAAATGGAAGGAAGGGCTGTTCTGAGACTGCCCAGCACAGGGAGAAGAGACTTGGGGGAAAGCATATCAGAGCACTGCAGGTGGAGAGAGGGACTCGTCTTTCTGTATTCTTTCTTCCTGGACTCTTCTAATCCCTGCTCAGCAGGTTTATGGAAGGTAGTTTGATTTACTCTGAGTGGTGCAGAAACAACAAAATGCCCAGGAGGTTCAATAACAACTTTTACTTGCCAGCATTGGAACATCCTGCCAAAAGGCACGTGGCAAACTTTTAACTTCTCCAGACACAACAGAGGACTTGCCAAAGCATTGACTGGAATTTTTTTGACTGGCTTCCAGAATATTTTGAGAAGAAGAAGGTAGAACTGGACACAGCACTTGCAGTGCCCAGCACAGGGGAGGCATCACCTCCCTGCTCCTGCTGGCTACATTAGTCCTGTGACCGGCCAGGTGCCCTTGGCCACCTGGGCACACAATGGCTTCGTGTTCTTCCCACCTGATTCTTTAAGCCAACTGTTCCTCCAGTCCCTACATCCTCCTACCCTCTCATAAATCAGTCTGATGGCAAACTGTTTATGCTAATGTTTTAGGTTAAACCCAGCCTTTCCTCTTTGCAGTAGCCTGTGCTCTGAGATTATAAGTTTAACTTCCTGCAGGAGAGTGCTGGGGATGGATCCAGGACCAGGCTCAGGCTGCTCTGCACTATGCTGAGACACAGCACTTGCCAAAAGCCAGGTCACACAGCCAGCTGCACAGAGCTCTGCAGCAAAATTAAACAATCATAATCCCTGAATGGGGCTTTTAGTGATGGGGAATCTATAAATGCCACAAGAACAGAGCAGTTTAAAAACCTGGATGTTAAGTGGAGCTGGAATGGTAAAACAGAGCAAGGAAACTCAGGTTTGCCCAGATATCACATGTGTGTTTTCAGACAACTCCATGTGTTTTCTTGCCACATCAGTGTGGTTTAAACACAACCTTGTGCCTGGAGCAGTGGTTCTGGTGGTCGTGCTGGAGCTGGCAGTAAACAGCCCTGTGGCAGGAATGTGAGAAAGATCAGGAAGCAGCTCAGGATACAGTTATCAAGATATATGTGCTCTTAGGAGGCTTGCTTCTCTTCACAAATGAAACTGGGACTGCAAAGTGTGATTTATCAGAGCTTTGGAGAATGAGGGCTGAGGGAATCATGCTGTTTCTGCAATTAGGTTTTAATAAATAATAATAATAATGAGGCTTTACTTTTGAGCCAAGAAAAGTCTCTCTACCATAGGCTTGCTCTTCATCATCAAGGAAAAGATGAAATAGAATTGAATTCCAGAAAAGATACATAAATTTCTTGTGAAGCAAGTAGAGAGTAAAGAAAATAGCATTGAATTAAGTAAAAGATTGGACAATTCTTGGGTTTGACCCTTATTTTCCTAGTTTTTAGGCCAACACGATTGAATTTCCCCAGAAATCTTTTACACAGAACTTCCTATGGATCATCTCTTTGTGCAAAGCAGTCTTTGTGAGAAAGTAACACAGACATTTTTTTCAAAAAGCCCTAATCATAAGAGAAATTATATTTATTACAACTAAAGTCGAGTCTCCTTTGGGATGGACTTGGAGTAATGGATGGTTGGGTCTTCTAATTTATCTAAGTCGTGCAGCATTAGAAAAGCAAATTCAACATATTTACACACGAAGATCTGTGGTCATTTTTTAGAGGGCTGACGTGATCATACATCAAAGGGACTTGACCTTTGGAGCTCCCTGCCTATCTATCAGTGGGAACCAATGTCTGCTTCCTTCGGAGACCAGGGAAGTGAATGTAGCACGGAAAGGAAAAGGGAATTGAAAAACCCTGGAAAGACGAACAGATTTTTTAAAATTGTATTTAGAGTTATTCATTTTTTCCCCCACATGCTTTGATTATAAACTTGATAAAGAGCAATGAGTCAGAGTGCAGAGGAGCAAACATCAATTCTCTTTCTCTTAAATGGAGGTCAGGAACTGAATGCACTCGATGTGTTTGGTTTTAATTCCCTTCATGCCTCTGATGATGTAGATTACATTATGCTCCCCATAAACCAGGCTGTTCACATCCTAGTCACCAGTTCCTCCCACACTGGCCACCATGAAATGAGGGCTTGGCTGTGAACCCTCAGATAACTGATGCCAGATTTAGATTTCCTTCCTAAGGACTCAACAGAAATGTCACGGGATTTGACAGGAAACAATCCCTTGTTCTGCAAAAGGGGCCATTTCTAACTTATTTTCAGTACATCCCAAGTATTTAGGTCTGCACTAGTTAAAATCTATGGGAATTTTGTCTTGAACAGAGGCAGAATTGGCACCCAAGGGTCTGTTTAGCTGTTAGAGACCAGCAGATACTAAAGGCATTAATCCCTAAGATGTTATTTGTATTTAACATGGCAAGGCTTAGGTAAATGTTCATTTTCCTTCCTAAAGGTAAGGTATTAATGTTATTTTTAACTGATGTGAGATGTATTCTCTGGGCACAATCAATTTTCAGAACCCTATAGAGCAGCTAAGGGCAATTCCATTGCTGGGCAGGAAAATCCCCCAAACTGCCTGGGAAAAGCAGAAGGCATGTTTTAAATCAAAATTAAATTATTAGTTTATAAATTAACACTTAAAAAATGTAGAACATGAAAGCATAAATAAACTTAACAAATGCAGAGCAGTGCTGAATGCTCCTGTGATGTGCTGCTGCTTTACTAGAACTTTACTAGCGCTTGGTACAAGGATTGTGCTACTGCAGCTGGACTCGGGTGAGGCTTGACACCTGTTAGTGCCTCCAAAAATTGGAGGGGGGCAAAAAAACATGTCAACAGTAAAAAGTTCATCCTATTTTTTGGGTGTTTGTTGCAAGGTGGGAGGAACAGCTTCCTTGTGGTAAGGGTGCTTTGAGTTTTTTCTTTCACTCCTGCCCATGGGGAGCTGTTCACTTCCCTGTGACTCTGAAATGTGATGTGAGGAAGATTTTGATTAATTTTACATGGACTTAGAGAAATATCAATGGATTAACAGGCCAGTTCTTAGGTTTCTCTTCACTGCTCTTGACATACACATGCAGTGGCCTGCTAAGGGGTGGGAGAAAAGGATTTTGCTTCTTTAATTTAACTGAATATGAGGAGAAATAATTATTTTAGCCCACTGTAAGGGCCATCAAGCATAGGAACAGGCCCAGTAAAGTGGTAGAGTCATCATCCCTGGAATGTTCAAAAAATATGTGGATGTGGCACTTGGGGACATGGGTTAGGGGTGGGCTTGACACTGCCGGATTAATGGTTGGACTTGATGATTTTAGAGGACTTTTCCAACATTCATGAATTCTACTCCAGACATAAGGCAGCTCACCAGACTTGAAATCACGACTGAAAAGCTGATTAAAAAAATTCCCTTGCTGATCATGCCTAGGTCAAATTCCCTGGAACACAGGGCAAATTCTCCAGAGCCAGTTTCCACATCTGCCACACACATTGGAGAATGTATGGACAGCACAAACCCATTCAGCAGAAGACAAACTGTGCTACTCCTGTGCCATTTATCATTTCAGTTGAGCTCTGTATTCCTGGGAGACTCCTTTTAAAATAGGAGGAATTGTAGAAATTAATTTCTCCTCTTGAGCTGAACTATAAAAGCCTGAAGAACAAACAGAGTGTGGCATTTTGTGTTCCTGAAGCACAGCCCCACTTACCATGCCGAGAAATATCATTTCCTCCTCTCTCAGTTTCTCTGTTTCCTTGCGCTGGCGGTACCCACGCCAAACCTGGATTGTAAACAAAACTCTAATGAGATAAATGGGCCTTGGTACAGCTTCCTTTCCTGGGGCAGACACAGGAAAAAACAAATAAAGGAAGGAAAGGCATAATATACAATTGAAACTATTGCTTTTTAACAGGTTGCCATCTGCAATTTTTTTTTGACAAATTCTGAGCTTTGTTATCCCCTCATGCTGCTCTGGGTGGCTTCTGAAAACTGTCACTGCTTCAAGAAGTTTAGACATAAGATTTAGGCTGAGCTCCTGCTCTCATCAGGCTGAATTGTCTGAATTATTCATGTGCAAGAACTCTTTGTGGAACTCAGCACTGACCTCCCTCTGTCCTTTTTTTCTAGATATGGAATGAACTCTTCCCCTGGAGATCACAGAAAAGGCATGAATTCAGAGATGCACTGAATTCCAAGGGGAGGCCAGAAAGAGCAACTGAGGTCATAAAAATCAGAATGGAAAAACAACATGTAAGTTACAAAGTCATCCTGCATTGCCAGTGGACTGGTTCCACTGATCTCACATCTAGGGTCCTGCCTCATTTTTTAATTGGTTTAAATGATGCATTTCCCCTTGCTGGACACCTAAAAAGGACCATTTCAGAAAGCTTCCCATCCTGTGAGCTGCTCTCCTGACCAAAACATTGTCAGAACTGCTGCTACACAAGAAACTCACCTTTTGAATGCAAGTGGCAGCAAGGTCTGGATTTTTACTCCTCCTTCTCTCCCTTCTTCTACTTTGTCTTTTCTCTTCAAAGTAAATTCTCCTCATGAATGCTGCTCGAGCACGGCCCTGGCGAGCCCGTTCTGCCACCTGGATCACTCTAATGCCTTCTTCAAGTGTCATGGCTTCAACAGGAGGTTCCTTCAACAGCACAGCCAAAAAAAGCAATGAACAAAGGAAAGTCATGTTTTGTTAATTGCCTGCCCCAGTTAGAAAATGATATCTTGGGAAACAAAGAGCAGAGACTACTCATGAGGAAAACTTGCTTTGCTGGGAAGCTGCATGGCTCATGTAGACCTTTTGAAATTGATCTAGCTGAGCAAAAAGACACAACCATGGGGCTTCGTCCTTCTAAAAAGAGAATTTCTTAGGCTTGGAATGTTTTTCTTTCCTATTCTGAAGGGAGGGTTTGGGATGTGCTGCTGGCATTGCAGTTCTTTCAATGAAAATGGAAGGAGGGGCTGCTCTGAGTCAGAGGGGAAATATGGATCAGAACAGAAGGGACTCCCCCTTCTCACTGCTGAGAAACCTCATGCTCCCCATGGAAAAGCTGAATTAGTGGCTTTTCTTGATGTTTATCTCCCAACTGGAGGCAGCTCATATTTAATTATTACATTTATATTGTGTGGCACTTGCTTTCAGCAGGGCTTTCTAGGACAGAATTACACAGAATAGATTTCCTGAACATAGTCACACAAATGATGTGCAGAGCAGATTCCTGAGATGAACTCCACTGGTTTTGGTTTATGTTGGACTGCTCCTAAAGCACTGCCACAGACACTGGTGAATTCCAGTTGGTTACACAGCAGCCAGCATTTCCTGAGGGCGATGAGGTGCAGAAGTGCTGACAACCCTGCAGCAATCCCAGTGGTAAGTGAACTGGAAGTGCAGCACAGGACACTGATTTTACACTGGGTGAGGTTATTTTACTGCTGTTTGCTGAACCCTCTGGCTCCCTGTAGCAGCCTGGCAAGGGACAGCTGGACCCTGCAGAGCCTGGTGCTCTGCCTGAGCTGCCTGCTCACTACACCTCACCCCCAAGGGATGCCATGCTGGAAAGGGACAAGAGCAGAACTCTGGGAAGCAGAAAGTCTCCAGGATAAACTGTGCTGAAAGAGGATCTGCCCAGAGCAAGGTCTGGTGAGCAGAAGAGCAGAGAACTCACACAGAGCTGTCCTAAGGAGTAGCAGGGCAGTGCTGCAGCTGCCCAGCAAAGCCTCCAGCTGGGAAGCCTGTGCTCTGTCTCTGCACTCTGCCTGGGGCTGCTTCCATCCCTGGAGACTTTCCCTCTGTTATTTTGTGGGATCAACAGGCACAATCACTGCTGCGGAATTCAGGGCAGCAGTGTGACTAAGTGGGCCATCAGCACTGTCTCTTATGGCTACAACATCACTGAATCAAAGTTATCCAGGCATGTGGGCACAGTTGTTTACCTCACAGGTCAACACGTCCCTCCCAAAAGGTCAAAAGTATATCAAATCCAGAGCAGCGTTCACTGCAGCACTAGTGTACTTGTCTGTAATGACTTCTGCTCTGCCAAAACTCACTTTTCTGCTCCTCCCAGCAGCTGCAGCTCTGTAGCTGCACGGGGAAAACTGCACTCATTGTTCAGAGGTTATAAACAAGTGAATGCCAACAGTTGTGCTGACCTGAATTTCGAGTTCTGCCCACTCCAGTGAGGAGTCCTAGGCCAGGACAGCTCGGTTTCAGTTGGACTAATTGCATGATGAGGTTTAGTTAGACAAATAAAGCATTGATTTGGCCAAAGTGCTGCTCTTTCTGACACTCTCACACAGCAAGCAGAGTAGAATCAATTCAGTCTTATCCAGACTTGAGATGTGACTGGATACTGTTTGACAGGGAAATCTAGGGTTTCTTTCTGCTTGTGCCTTATCTGTAAACACACTTTTACTTCCCCACTGCTGTAAAAGCACTTCTCACTTCAGTGTCTCGTGTTCAGACACATGTGGCTGCAAACTAAACAAATCAAATATGATATGTAGGTACTGGGTACATTTACCTCTTCTATCAAACCAGCGTTCAGCAAAATCTCCTGCAGGTATTGCTCCCTCTCCCGCAGGGTTCTCAGGTTTTCTTTAACAAAATACTTTGGGATGGGTACTTCTATGTCTTCCTGCAGGAAGAAAGTCACAATATGCTTTTTAGGACTGTATTTAAATCATTACTGATTAACTGAACACATTTACAAAGCAATAATATAAGGACAGAGGTAGTTGAATATTTTTTGAGTATTGGGGAATTTGACCTTTGTAACAGCTGCTGTTACTTTTCAATTACTTTAGGCCTAATTCAACAAAAACAAATAAATCAACCCAGTTCGTGAAACATGTGAGCCCAGAAATCTTTCTTCTCATAATGGCTCAATTATATTATCAAATTGCTAAAATATTTGGCAAGGTTGCTAGAAATTTAAACAAGATTTCCACCGAGCTGAATACCTTTGGTTGTGTGATCATCCCACTTCTTGTTTTAATCAACAGGAAAAACAGATCTGTTCTCTTGCCATTTTTTTACCATTATAAGGAACTAAAGCACAATTCTAGGGTTTTTTACAGGTATTTTGAGCTGTGGACAAATGTCTGCTTGTGACTGTGGTATCTCAGACACTTCTTAGAATCAGACATGACCAGAAAGTGCCTGTCTTTACTAATTTCTGTAATTACAAAGATGTAACTGATTTACATTTCTCCCAATTCCATTCCCCATTCCCTCAGCTGCACACTGAGGGACACCACAAGAAACCTTCCAAGTTGGGCTGTGCTTATCCCCGATGATTTTTATCAGTGCAGAGGTCTGGTCTGATAAAGTTTCTAAATATTTGTTTTGCTAAGCTCCCTGTTTGCACCTTCTAACAGCCCTTGGTAGTTGATGGAAATTATTATATGCTGTACTCTGAGTGCAAATCACTCCGGGTGGATTAAAATCTGGAGATGCAACAAATCAAGGGGCTTGTCTGGACACTCTTCTCTAGGATGAGAGCATTTTTAGGTGTCCAGGGAGCAGAGTCAGTGTAGGAGTATCTCTGTTGTCTCAGCTAGCCTTTAATTCCAATTGATTCTGGATTGTGACTTTTACTGACTGGAAAAAAGCCTCAATGCCAGGCTGGAAGGGGTGGGGAGCCTGCTTCTCTTCACAATCTCTATTTTGGGGCCCAGCACTGAAAAGTCAGGCTTGGGATGTTTAACCTCAAATCAAAATCGCAGCTTTTTAGCCACTCCCAGCTCCACATGGGATTTATGGATCCAAATACCTTCACAATTACCCCAGGAAATGCAGTGACTGCCTGTTGGAAGGGAGCTGCACAAAAGTACAGAACTGGAGAAACAGGAAAGCTTGGCCTGGCAGTGACATAGTACAAAATAGGCAATATCATCACATAAGATACAAAATGTTGTGTCCTCTGCCTTCAATCCTGCAGGATTTTAGCTTTGATAATAAAGGGAAAGGAATGACTGGAGATATCCCTTCCGGGCAGATCCTTTGAGAAACAGGAGTTATTTCTCCAGACATTTTGTTCTGTTATCAAGAATATTTTAATATTTTATTAAAAAAACACCCCATAAATCTGTATTCTTATCTAGTATGGAAGATGTTTGAAAAAAACCTGAAATCTCCTCAGTGACTGATTTCTTTTGTGGTAGGTAGGTATGTTAATGCCTTCTTAAAATTAAGGTGTGGTGCAGGAATTTGAATTTATGCTTGCTTTTGAGGAGATGTCAGGCCTGAACTTCTCAGACTTGCCAACTTTTTGCTGCAGATGGATTTACTGCTGAGTCATGAAAACAGCAGTGCTCAGGATTTCAAAATATGATTTGAAGGATTATTTTCTCCAGAGATGTGTTTATACTCTCTCAGTTTAAAACCGTGATTAATGTTGAAGGCTGGTGGAAATTCCTGGCAATTCCTCTCCTAAATTTGCAGATGTGCAGTGGCAAACAGAAACATGTGTGCAGATCTCAGAATGATGGTATAACCACATCGGGCAATCAGGATTCTAAAAAAGCAGGAATTTCAGCTGGTTTTAGCAAAGCAGCGGTACCTGAATGTGACAATAGATGGAGCTGTCTGCGAGAGAAGTAACCACCTTTGCCAACTCGTTTTTCCTGCGGCTGTTAAAGCACACACTTCACCTCATTGTCATATTCACGGTGCTGATTTCACCGTGCCACGGAGGGCGGGCTGCACTGGACTCTACTTTAGTTATCAGTGGCCCATTTCCTATCTCACCCCACATTAAAATCCGGCAGAGTCAAGCTCCTGGCACGTAGCAGCAAAGCTATGAAGTTATTACTGACAGAGAGTAGGTTTAGACGGAATATTGGGAAGGAATTGTTCCCTGGAAGGTGGTGAGGCCCTGGCACAGGTGCCCAGAGAAGCTGTGGCTGCCCCTGGATCCCTGGGAGTGCCCAAGGCCAGGATGGAGGGGGCTTGGAGCAACCTGGGATACTGGAAGGTGTCCCTGCCTATGGCAGGGGGTGGAACTGGATGGGCTTTAAGGTCTCTCCAACCCCAAACCATTCACGAATTCTATGAATACAAATTCATGTTGTAATATGGAATGTAATGTGAAATGTGGAATGGGTCAAATTGAAAGGACCACAAAAGGTCATCTGGTCCCACCTGCTCCCAGGCAAAGACCTCCTCCCTTGCTGAGAAAGGTGAGTGCCATCTGATGCCAGCAGTCCTGGCACTGCACAGGCCATTCTGTTGTCAAAACCCCCAAAACTATCGTGGTGACACCAGCTGGGGAGCAATATGCTCCTTTCAGTATTGCTGCTTCCAGCTGGAAGTGTCAGGAGAAAATAACTTGTGCCCCAGAATCCCTTATTAAATGTCCCAAAGCCCTGAAATCTTTTGAGATCACCATCAGATTACCCTTTCCCTGCCCTCTGCATGGAAGATCACGTCGGTGGGCTGTGAAAAACTTCTGCCCCAGAGGGGCAGAAGGCTCTCCTTAAGGGCTGGGTTTGTTTGATACAAATAAAGCACCTACAAATAAAACATCCACAAATAAAGCACCTACAAATCAAGCCCATCTTTTTGAATTAGCTCCTCATAGAGGTGGCCCTACCGGGACGCGCTGGAGATCCATCAGGACACCATCCATGTAGTGACACTCACAGCTCTCCAGGGCCACCATCTCTCCCTTGATCTCCAGGATGCGGCCCATGACCCCGTCCAGCACCTGCCGAACTGCCGCCCGCTTCTGCTGGTGGATGAGGTGGTCGTAGGACTCCTCCAGCTTCCGTAAAATCTCCAGGTACTGCACATAGGTAGTGGCCAGCAGCTTCCACGCCTTGTCCCGGTCCTCCTGTGGCTCCAGGAACTCCTCTCTCTCCCTCTGGAGCATGGCGTCCAGCTCTCGCTGCGTGTCTGCCCACAGCTTGACATAAGTGCTGGTGGGGAAGAGGACACTGTGTCAAGCTGACATGAAAGCAGAAGTTAGGCTCTGTGGGTGTGTATTTCTCATGAAGCAAGCCTGCAAGTGCGAGCCATGACATTTGTAAGGACATTTATACATTTAACTACAAAGTACTTTGAAAAC
This sequence comes from Sialia sialis, assembly GCA_009812075.1. Taxonomy (NCBI): domain Eukaryota; kingdom Metazoa; phylum Chordata; class Aves; order Passeriformes; family Turdidae; genus Sialia; species Sialia sialis. Next base: position 1,807,833 of record VRYO01002326.1, read on the forward strand.
CATTAGCAGAAGTTTCTGAGTTTGTCTTAAAAAATGCTGTTTTATTAAAACAAGCTTAGAAGTTTAAAGCTTTTCAGCTTCATTCTAAAATGCTTGAAGCATCCTTCAAATGCTTGAAGTTACAACCCCCAACAGTGCCAGGAGTTTTATTCAGCTGTGCTAATAGAGAAGATGGTTTAATTGAAAAGGGGTCTCCCTCCAATGCCTTTCAAGAGGGGAAGGACTATTTGAGGCTCTGCATTTTTGGGATGAGGACCAATTTATGTTTCTAAAGCTGTGCTACCCTTCTGAAGTGGTTGCTTGGAGTAAACTGCAGGGTAAGGATGGGGTCGGTGCCAATGCTGGAGTGAAGCTCTGGGCCCTAATTCAAATGTGAGGTGAGGAAAGTAATTTGATTTATTTCTATGGTAGCAACTGTTGCACTCCAAGGAACTGCTAAATATCTGGTCTGGTGGTTATGGAATTATGTCGCATGGAACTGTCACCTCAGGCCATCTCCACTGCCAGGAGCAATAATGCTGCTTGCTTGGCAGTTTTGGTAGGAATAGGTGGAGTTCTGATGTGAGCATGGACTGGCTGTCAGTGGCTTTTCATGGGAAAAGCAGATCAGAATATCCTGGGGGATCAGCCTAAAGGAGCAAGAAACAAGCAATGAGGATTTTATTCAGAGAAGGGATCCAACAGCAGGTTTGTGATGGAAAGGTGCTAGTAACACCTGCAGCAGTGAAGACACTTTCAGGTCCTGTTCTCCTTTGCCAGATGGAGACTCTTGGCAGTGATAAGTGTTAAAAATCCTACATCTTTGAAAATGCCTCTCTAGGAACACGGCAAGGAAATTCCTTCTGCACTGAGACTTGGCTGTGCTGGGAGAAAACCAGTTCATTCACACTGTCATGCTGAGGGAAAAACAGTGGCTATGGAAACAGGGACAGATTACTTGCTCCTTAATCCCAGGAATGAAGGCTGTTGGCCTCAGTGGTGCAATCCAGACCTATCCATGTGCTGAACCAAGCTGCTGTTCCTAGAACTACTCAAAGAGGAATGAGAACAGCAAAAGGCCCTGCCTTTATCAGATGAGCTTTGAGAGTACTGAGGGAGGGCTGGTGTATTTATCCTGAAAGCTGGACAGATGTTAGCATTGTTTGTGCATGATAATAAACACTGGAGCTCCGTGAGCTGATCTTATCATTCCGAGTCCTGGAGGTCAGAGTGACCCAAGGCTTGTGCTGCAAGAGGGACGTGGGGTGGGACAGGATAAACTCCAGCCCTCAAATGCCCTGAGCATGGGGTGCCCTGCACGCCCTGGGTGGTGAGAGAGCTGTGGGACTCCCCTCTGCAGTCAGCAAAAACACCAACAACCCCAACCCTGCTATTGAATTTGCACCGTTAACATTTTAAAGGGCATATTCTACTCTTCAGCTGACCTGGCCTTCTGCAGGATGCAGCTGGCCTTGCTTTTACTAATGCTTCTGCAGCCCACCCAGGTCTTCCCCTTCCTTTTTCTCCCTACTTCATTTACATCCCATTGCACCACCGTATCAGTCAATTGCAGCAATTAACCCAGGTGCAGGAGATAAACAGAACAAACCTGGCAGAGGGGAGAAGATGGGGACGAGCAAGGCCAGTATAAGCTGGAGCCAGGACACAGAAGGATGTGAGGCACATGGATTTTCCAGCACAGGAGGAAATGGTGTGATGCTGGATGTTCTTTGTATGATTTCCCACAAATACTGGAGAGGTTGGCAACCTTTGAGGAAGCCCAGCCCTGTGGGGTGTCCCCACAGCCATCCAGCTGATTTATGAGCCTTGGAGATCCTTGGGCTGGAGCCTTTCCCGTGCAGGTTACTGCTCAGAGACGCTGCGACCGTCTGCTCCGATCTCCAATAATCTCCCTCTCTGCCTCCTCTGACTGAGGAATGTCAAGTGGTTCCTCCTGCTGAGCCAGCTCATATCCAGTTTCTTTTTCTATTGGGAATGGCTTGTGCAGGGAGGAGGGGGCTGGAGTGCTGTAGCCCTTTGGAGGATGTTACCATGAGGCACTGCAGATAGGACATAATTGCTTCCATAAAGCATTAGTTTATCAGATAAGCACTGGGATGATTGCAAGCACGGATGTTAAGACCGGGGATATTATGGGATGATTGTGCCTTCTGCAACAGCAGTGTTTTGGGTAAATGAGGGCAAAAGAAAGGATGGGCCCACTGGAGAATGAAGTGCTGAAATGATGTGAAAGTGATATATTTGGAGCTGACAGCCCTGTGTACTTGCTGTGTTCAGGGTGACTGACACCCTGGGGTTCCTGATGCCCAGGTTTCTTAGGCATGGGATAGGGGTATCAGATACTGGGTAACAGAAATCTGATTTGAGTGTTGCACTGCTTCACCCTGATTAAAAACCAGAGGATGCATCCCCAAAACAGCATTTAAAATTGTTATTTCAGGTTTTACTGGTGCCCAAATGCAGTCCTTCTGGACTGGTCTGAGGGATGAGATGTGCCTGGTGTTTAGAGCTCCTTTTGGGGGACTTGGGTGAGAAGCAGAGGAGCCCTTCAGAGACAAACATGCTCACGGATAGGCAGGAGGAGCAATTTCAAGGTTATGCCTTAGTGCCCTGCCTCTCGTTGCCTGTGAATCAGACACTGTGATCCCAAAGTCCCTATCGGAATTTTTGCCTATTTGCTCAGAGTCCCTTTGCATTAAGTTGTGAACTCACTCAAAATTGCTTCCACAAGCTGCAGGGGGAGGACAATGTAGCCTTGAATGCACTGTGTTTTTATTTACAGTTGCTACTCTACCTTGTAGGTTCAGCTCTGCTCTGAGCTGTGTCTGTGCCCAAGGATATTCCATCAGGTTTAGGTTGGATTAGAGCCTCTAACTCACCTAGTGGTGCAGGTAGTGAGCCTATCTTTCTTATTCAAGTATTAAGATTTTAAAAAAATATTAAATCCTGGAAAAGAAAGCTGTCTCTTGATCTCTCTGTGCATAGAGCACTGACAATAATGCTACAAATTGTCATAGCAACTCCCAAATAGGGGTGTTATGGGGAAAATAAGCAATGCTGTAATGGGATGAGGAAGAAACACATCAAGTGACTGAACTCCAGAGTCCCTAGAGTGATTTCTGGCAGCTCACAGCTTGGAGGGAAGGTCAGAGCTTTAACTCCTCACTGATGTCCCTTCATTCACTCCAACAAAGTATAAACTGAGTCTAAAACATGAGCTTAAGAGGATTCTTTTGCCCATAGCCTCATTGCCAGTTCAGATCTTGCTTTTCTGCTCATAATAAAGCCTGCTCTCCTTATTTTTAGATGAAGCTTAACAACACAGGTTTTTTTCTCCTGCTGAAGTTACAAAGAGATGTTTAAAATCCTGCCAAATTGTACACGCCTTGTTTTAGTATCGTAGGGCCCTCTAACTCTGCATGTTTGCTTGACCCATGTCTCCTGACACTTGGAAAATCTTGCTGGTTTTGAGTCCAGCTGAGGTGAGCCTGCTTACTGGTGTTGGACTGGTTTTAAGGCTCAAGCATGCCCTTCTTGGAAGGGTTTGTGCTGAGCATGCAAACTGTCCCTCAGGCCACTGCTGAGCCAGCAGAATCTGGCATCAGTGGGGTTACCTTTGTGCGGCTTTCCCTCCTCCCCTCAGAGTATCTCTGTGTTTTACTCACTGCCAAAGGGAACACTATTCCTGTTATTCCAGGACATGGCACAGAGTGTCTCTGGATTTGTGTATAGGCTGAGCCCTGGCTTCTTTGATGCCCGGTTATTCCTCAGCAACATCTCCTGCTTTCCCATGCTAAAGCTGCAGTAGTGTAGTGCTGTGTGGGTCTCTATCCTGATGGATGAAAGGAAGTGGAAGGGAAAATATTTGACTCTGACTGCAGCTTTCCTCAGCTCGTTTGGAAACTCCTGTGTGATTAAAGGAGTGCTAAATCGTGTGTGTTAAAGTCCTGCTGAAGGAACCTCTGCTGCCACTGCAAACCCACCTTGTATTTCTTTCTCAGAAATGAGACTGGGCTGTGCTGGGGGCTGGACAAAGTGCCACAGGGTTTGTGAGAGCAAGGGGATGTGGAGCAGGGCTGGAGGAGCCTGGCACAGAACACAAGGGCAGAGGGGACCGAGACGTGGGGCTGGTGACAAGGAAGTGCAGGCAGGGGCCACTCCTCAGGGTCCCCTGGCCACACTCAGAGCCTGACAGGTCAGGCATTGTGCTAAGCCCGGGGCAAACACGGGGGAGGGAAACCCTGCCCTGCAGCCTCTGGAAAATAAAGAAACAAGAGACAAAGGTTGGGAGGGGAAAGTGAGGCCCTGAGAGGAAAAAGGGGTTTTTAATGCTGCTGCTTTTCTTTTTTTTTGTTCTCTCTTTCTAAAAATCACCAGGCTTAGGATGGCTGCTGGCTGCTTCAGGTCAGCAGTTCCCTGTTCCCTCACAGGTATTGCGTGGTGATTACATTATAGGAGTAGCCCCCTCTTTTCTCTTTTGTCCCATCATACGCAAACATTTTTTGTGTTGGAGAGGCACAGGCAGAATCAGAGATCAGTGTGGCCTTATGACAAAACCTGCCTGAGTTCAAGGAGTATTTAGACAAAGCTCTCAGGCTCAGGGTGGGTGTCTGTACGGGGCCAGGAGTTGGATCAATGGCCCTGGCGGGTCCCTTCCAACTCAGCAGTGATTTTGTGAACCAAATTGACTGAAATGTTGTCAGAATTAATTGGTGATTTCAAAGCCTTTACCCTGCAGTCTGGAGCAGTTCAGGCTCATGAGCCTGTTTAAGCCTGCCTTGCTCCCAAAATAAGATTAGTCGCACAATTATGCCAAACTTCTCAGCTGGTGGTGAATGTGACTCTGCCAGATGACTTTTTAAGCAGGCTTGCTCCAGCCACGATGTTTTACAGAGTTGGAAGCATTTGGGGGAAAATAAAGGCTAAACCTCAGTAGGCTTTGGTTGTGACAAGAGAAGAAAACACACAGCCTGCTGGCATTGTTAACGTGAACAGCTCTGTGCTTCTGTCATCTCCAATTTCAGTCCTGGGTACTATGACAGAGAGTGAAGGGGGAATAAAAGATTTGTGTGGCAGAAATGTAATGGGAAACCACAGGGAAGGCGAGGAAGCAGCTTCATGCTGCAGCAGCAGCAGCACACCTCAGCAGGTCTCAAGCACCTGCTCCAGCCAAACTCACAAGGCTGGCAGGAAAAAGAACAGTTTTCTTCTACTTTTCTGACAAAACCTCATTTTCTACATAGCAAAGCAATTAATGTGTGGGAAATGCTATTTTGGGCTGTCAAACACTCCAAGGGCTGCCCTCTTGTCCCTCAGGCTACAGCTCCTGCCTGGGCTGGGGATGCCCTTCCCTCTGGGGTCAGCAGGAGAATCCTGCCCTGGGCAGCAGGAAAGGGGGAATTCTGCTTCACTGCCCTGCTCAGGTGAGACCCCACCTACAGAGCTGCCTCCAGCCCTGGAGCCCAGCAAAGGAATGACCTGGAGCTGCTGGAGAGAGCCCAGAGGATGCACCAGGATATTCAGAGGGATGGGGCAGCTCCATGGGGGAAGGCTGAGAGAACTAGGAATGCTGGAGAAGCTTTGGGGTAACCTAACTGTGGCCTTCCAGTACCTGAAGGGAACCTGCAAGAAAGATGGAGAGAGGCTACTGACAGGACAAGGGGGAATGTCTTCCCACTGCCAGATGAGAGGGTTAGAGGGATAATGGGAACTGTGTCCCTGGGAGGGTGGGCAGGCCCTGGAATAGGGTGCCCAAAGTAGCTGTGGCTGCCCCTGGATTCCCAGCTGTGTCCCAGGCCAGACTGGACACTGGGACTGGGAGAAGACTGGGATAGTGGAAGGTGTCCCTGCCCACAGCAGGGTGGGGAAGGAGATGGGTTTTCAAGTCCCTTCAACCCTTCCCAAACTACTCTGTTACATGAACAGCAGCCTCCTCTCTTTTGCAAGCAGAATTTTGCCTCCAAAGCAGTATCAGCCTGTAACACACTTTACTGCTTCTGTCAACAAAGTTTATTTCAGCTTTAATCATCCTGGGCAGCTTTTTTCTTTTTACCCTTCTCTTTCTTAGAAAGGAAGGGGTAATTACCCATCCAGCTGCCTACAATTCCATGCAGAAAGGGCTGTGTCTGGGTGCTGCTCTACCCCTGCCAGGAGCAGGAGGCTTCAAGCTCCAAGCTGACACCATCTACTCAGTTTCCTGAAAATTGGGGCCTTTTCTTTCCCTGTTTTCCAGCACAAGTGCTGCTGGGATATTTCCACTGACAATGCTTTTTCCCAGAGGAGACACTGAAGGAGTAATACACAACATCTTTCCCTACCTGCTCATTAAGGATGAAGGGAGGCACAGGAGGGAGTTGCAGCTTTGAGTCTTAGCTGTGATCAATTTGATCCTGTCTCTGATTTCCTGCTTTAACATAAGCAAGATGATGTGCTAATGCTCACCAGGGGTGGAAAGAGGGGCAAAGATGAATCTGCGACTGCTTGGGAGATGTATGAGAGAGAACATGCAAGGAATGCCCAGGAGGAAGCTAATAATTGTGGCGTTTGGATGGAATCTGAAGAATATGGCCTGGGGCCAGACGCTGAAACGAGGGGATAAAAAGAAATATTCAACAACAGCCCAATGGCTGAATGAGGCTGGGGCCCCGTGGGAAGAAAATAGGATGTGATCACAGCATCAGAAACTGCATCGTAATGCAGCCACAGACTGTGGGGGGGAGAGGAGAGGGGATTAGAAATTGCACTGACATTTTTTCACATTTGAGTTTTGCAACCTTAATTTTCTGGAGCTGAGCCTTGGGGATGTGATGTAAAACACAGCTCTGCTTTGGTTGTTTCTGTTGGAAGCAGGAAGGGAGATGCTCAGGATCTTGTCTTAGATCAATATTTAACCAGTGAATTAATATAAATTCTATTTGTGACACGAGATTAAATTTTAAAGCGCTTTGATTGTTTAAAGCTCCTTGGTGGCAGTGGCAAATGTCTTGTAGCTGATTAAAACCTGGCAGGAGTGGTAGCACTGCCAAGACTCGGCTTTGAACGTGTCTGGACTAGGGCTGTCAGGGGCAAGGTAAGAAATCACTGGTCAGGATCCCAAGGGTCAAGGAGAGGGTAAACAAATCCATAAAAAAGGAGGAAACACAGCAGGAAAACATAAACGCAGCAGCATCTCTGTGAATCTCCAGTGTCTGGAGCAGAAGGTACATCTGCATGCAAATGCTGGGGCTGAGTGCTTTGGGAAGTGAGATACTCCAGCACTTTTCAATCACCCTACCCTTAATGGCTCTGCTCCCTCCAGAGTGTTGAGACTGTCCCTAGAAAACACCAGGCATGTCTGGACATGCTTACTTTTCCCTTGGCTGCCTGCTGGACTTAGTGACCCTAAGAGAACACTGCTGCTCCCTGAGCATCCTCTCTGCCCTGACATGGAGCTTCCTGAGGCAGTGGAATTAAATTTTTTGCTTTAGCCCACACCTCTTAGAGTACCTTGAGGATGGTGAACTCAAAGTTTACCTCAAGCTCAAGGAAAGCTGTGTAACATTTCTATTTCTGAAAAAACAAAGTTCGTTCTCCTTTCATGATTAGCTCTTTGCTTTGCTGCCCTCAGGCAGCCTGTTGTAATTTTTGTCACATGGCCTTTAAAATACCTTGGGAACAGCCTCAAGTTGCGCCAGGGAAAGTTTATAGAATAATGGAATCATGGAATGGTTTGGGCTGAAAGGGACATGAAAACCCATCTTGTCCCACCCTTGCTATGGGCTGAAAGGGACATCTTCCACCGTCCCAGGTTGCTCCAAGACACGTCAAACCTGGCCTGGGACACTTCCAGCAGTGGGACAGCCAGAGCTTCTCTGGGCACCCTGTGCCAGGGCCTACCCACCCTCACAGGGAAGAATTTCTCCTTAGTATCCAGTCTTTACCTGCCCCCTTGCTCAAGGCCATTCCCCCTTGTCCGATCACTTCATACCTGTGTGAAAAGTCCCTCTCCAGCCTTCCTGTAAATCCCATTTAGCAAAAATTTCTTCACGGAAAGAAGAGGATGGTAGAGTCCCCATCCCTGGTAGATTTAAAAGCCATTTGGATGTGACACTTGGGGACTTGGGTTAGTGGTGGCCTTGGCAGTGCTGGGGAATAGGTGGACTTGTTGATCTCGGAGGGCTTTTCCACTCTAAACAGCTCTGATTTATGGTACATAGCCAGCATAACCTCCCTACAACCATGTTAACAGTAGCCTCAGTAATTTAAATTTGAGATCCAAGCCTGACTCGTGTTTAGGAAGGGCTGGATTAGCCCAGCTATAAATCCTGTGCTGTGCACAGCTACAATGTCCCTACAGCAACCTGAGCCAAAGAGCTTCAACACCAAATTGGAGTCCCTCACCAGCACCTTGCTCAGGAACAGGACTGGAAATGTGTTTCTGTCACGTGGCATGGACACACAATCATATTTATATGGATTTGCTGTTCAGTGCTGGCAATGCCATAGGAAATGCTAAAAAGCCCTGTCTCTATTAAAATTAAATTCAGCCAAACCAGTTGAAGCACAAGTATTTTTCCAGCTATGCTCAGTTTAATGCCTTTGGTGTTAATCTGGCTCAAATAACAGCAGTTATGATTCAGAGACTGGGCAGGAATGACAGATTCCAAGATAACTCTGAAGAGGAGGTCAAACGCTACTTTTGTGGGTTTTTTTTCTTTATTCTTTTACCTCTTTTGAAACTTTCTTTTAAAGAGCACAATTCAGATAACTCTCCACTACCTTGTGAACTTCACTTAACTGAGTCCATGACTGCTAGGCATGATTTTACAAGCTCAGCTTTGGATCCACCAGGGATCTAACCAAGCTTTCCTCCAGCTGGAGGCTGTGCTGGGTCTGTCCTTGGACACTGCCCTGCCCTTAGGGATGCTGGTTTTTATTCCTCTCACCCCACCTTCCTCTCCTGAATCAACGAGCTGCCTGGCTGGAAATTAGTGGAGCTTTCACTGTAATCTGGCTGGGGCTGCCCATGTGGGGAGGCAGGAGAGGAGAAAAGAAGGCTGGAGAAAACAATCTCAGGGGAAACCATATTGCAACTGCCTGAAAGGTCAGCTAGGGCTCAGCTGCTTTTCCCAGGCAACAAGCACTAGGATAAGAGGAAATGGCCTCAAGTTAAACCAAGAAGGTTAGGATTGGGTATTAGGAAAATATTCTTCACTGGAAATAGCACTTAAGCATTGAAACAGGCTGCCCAGGGGAATGGTGGACTCACCATCCCAGGAAGCAGATGTGGCATTTAATGATATGTTTTGGCTGAAGGCTGGACATGGTGATTATGCAAGTCTTGTCCAACCTTAATACCTCCATGAAACCCAAGGTGCTGGTGACACGGAGAGCTGCTCTGGCTCTGAATTTGGAAGGATGCTTTAGAATCTGAGGGAGTTTTACCTGACAAAAACCCAGGAGTTTGAAAAAAGGACACTGGGCAAAAGAAACAGAGGGCTTTGAGATTGGTACCACTCATGCCAGAGGAGGGAAACCATGGGAAAGATGCCAGGAAAGGCTCTGCTCACAACCTGCTGGGGTTGGATTTGGTCAGGTTTAAACATGAAGGGAGGAGCAGGAGGTAGCAAACCTCACCCTCCCCCAGTGGTTTTCTAACTCTTTTTTCTCTAATTTGTTGAACTTGAACAAGTCATATCCATCTTAGAACTGGGGAAAAAGTGTTGCCAAGCTGGGCTGTGCTGCTGGAGCTGGAAGCAGGAAAACAGCACAACACTGAGGGGATAATATCATAGAAGAGGCTCCCAGTTCGGCTCCCAGCACTGTAGCACAACCATACTAATAAACATTAATAATAATACTTGATTAATAACAATAATAATTATTAATAATAATACTTGGTTAATACGTGGGCTTGGAGAGATGTTTGTGGGGGAGTGGGCCCAGCTCCTTGCTGTGCTCTCATCCAATGCCGTCATTGCTGTCTGGTTATTGCAGACGAACTTGAAAAGCCGTACTGAAATTACCGGGAGAAAACAAGACACGACTGTGCGAACTGTGGGCTGTAAGAGCGAGGACCCTTCCGCGCAAAGTTGAGTGGATAACCCTGATATTTGCCTGGTTTTGCCTGGTTTTCCTGTTGCGCTCCCGCCTCCCCCCGGGCCGGGTCTGAGCCCTCTGAGGGTATTCTGCCCCTCAGCCCTGCAGTACTCACGCCTGAGACATGCTGAGCACCCAGAGCCGGGCCGGCACCGAGCCTGAATCCCACTGGGACGACACCGAACACCTCCCTGGAGCCCCAGGGCACCGAGCCTGAGTCCCTCTGGGCCGGCACCGAGACCGAGACCGAGACAGGCCCGGGCCCGGCCCGAGGCGGCGCTGAGGGAGCGGCGGCTGCGGCGTTACCGTGGACACGGCCCGCGGGGGGGCCGGCCCGGCTTCTCCGAGCAAAGAAAGGCAGCTTCAGGTTTTTCCCCTTATTTTCCTTATTTTCTTCTTCTTCTTTTTCCTTTTTTTTTTTTTTTTTTAATTATTATTATTTTTTACCTACCCCCCGCAAAATCACAGCTTGGTTTGGAAGGCACCTTAAAGCCCATCCAGTGCCCCCCCCCTACAACGGGCAGGGACACCTCTTGTTACAAATACATATTTATAACCTCCTGTTATAAATACGTACTGTGGTATTGGTTTTTCACACATATCAGGGTAAATACTATATGTGTGGTGTTAAAAGAATTTTTTAAAATATGGTTTTCTTTGGGAATAGCAAAAGCTAATAAAGTGTCTTTGTTACCTACTTAGTTAAATAACACCCAGTAAAAACACCCACTACTAATACACTGATTACCAACACCAATCGTCTGTAAGAATTAAAAACCACAGCCCAAATGAAAACTAATAAGAAAAATAAATGGAAACCGCAGCCAAAAAACACACATACTCTAAAAAAGCGAAATCAAGGAATGGCCATATAAAACAATTCCTAAAATATAGAAAATAGTTTATAGAAAAGTTGGAAAATGTATGGTAAGTCTATAAATATACAACAGGCTAATATATTTAAAAAGTGCCTCCAAAACAACAAGTGTGCTTCTAGTTAAATGCCAAACACCCAACCATTATAACCTTTTGCTTTATTGTTTGGCTCTTACTGTCTTTTATTAAACCTTTTGAAATTTACCAAGAAAGCAAACCTCATTTTTCACGCTTCCATTATCCCAGGTTACTTCAAGCCCCAATGTCCAACCCGGCCTTGGGCACTTCCAGTGATGGAACATCCACAGCTTCTCTGGGCACCCTCTACCAGGGCCTCACTGCCTTCAAAGTGAAAAATTTCTTTTGTATCTGATCTAAATCTCTCCTTTTTTACTTTAAAACCCTTCTCATTGTCAGTATCATGCTGCCCACCTCTTAGTTTTGTTTTTGCCCCAAGAGTTTCATTCGCCATTAGTTTCCTTCACCTCTCTCTTTCTTTGCCTCTCTTTGTTTTCCTTTTTCTCCCTTTCGTATATATTCCTTCCCACACCCCCCTTTTCACCTTTTCCTTTATTTTCCTTTCTTCCCTTCATGTATTTTTCCTTCCCCCCCTTCCTGTATTTTCCTATTTTTCCCTTTTCTCCCCTTTCCTGTATTTTCCTACCCCTTTCCTGTACTTCCCCCCCACCCCCTTTTAATTCCCCTTTCCTATATTTTCTTTTTTCCTGCTTTCTTTTTTTTTTTTCTTTTTTTACTTTCCCCCCCCACCCCGTTATTTCCTTCTCCTACCAAGGGCTTGTCCCTGTAGCATTCAGATTTTTCCTCTTTTCTTTCCTTTCTTCTCCTTATTTCTTTCCCTAGGCACCTATAGAGGCAACTTTCTAGTGCTCTTCCATTCCCTTAACACTTAAAAAATAGTTTAGAGGACAGGATTACAGCACAGATTTTGGGGGGGAAATGCACTCATCCATAGAGCCAGTGAGAAGGAAAAAAGCAAGAAGTTTGGGACAATGAGTGCTTAGCCACTGATTGTATTTTTTTGTCACAAATTTCTGTGTCTGCATTCCTTTTCTTCATTTTCCTCAATTTTCTTTCCCTATTGAAGCCCCAGCTCACATAATTAGGTGAGACTCTTGGCTATCAAGTTTTGGAAATAAAGTTTCTAGCCCCCCCTGGTTTTGGAGGAAAAGCTTGAAAGCATGAATCTTGAAGACCATTATAAAAGCATCTAAGGATATTATTTTTCAAGCCATATGATGACTATGCCCATCACATAATTTCTTTAAGTGTATTGGATCAGCTGGGGGGGTTTTAGGAGAACTTGTTGCAATTTCTTCATGCTGAGGTTGGAAAATACTGTAAAATCAGCTTGTAATTTTCAATGTTAATATCAAAGTGTTCTTCATGCTGAAATTTAATATGGGAAGTTTGTCTACTTCATTCCAGTGCCTGATCCTCATCCATGTGCAAGTCAGGAGGGTCTCAAAAGCAGTAAGTAACTTGTATTTTGTTCCTTTCTAAATAAAATATTCCAGTCTTTGCAACCTAAATAGGAACCTTGCATTTTTTATTTCCATTAATGCTGGCATCTGTACCCACTTTTTATGCCAAACTGCGATTTTTTCAGCCAAAAGTTTTACCTGCAGAGTCCCAGCAGTGCTGTCTCCATCAGCGTGTGTGGTTTTGAGGACTGATTTACCTACTGCATGTGTTTGCAATAAAGAAGCAGGAAGATTTCTGAAGCAATTGAAATGGGAAGACCAAGATGGCTTGATATGATGTGGATGTTAATTAATAATCTGAGTTTTCTGCCCTCTGTTAGCAACTCGGTGTCACAGTGCACAAGATTATTGTGCTGGAAGCTGTATTAATGATGAAATAATGCTTGTTGCTCACTTTCCCACCTGCCTTCTCCACTCTCCCCCCCAAAAAAAGTTGGAGGAAAGCAAATGTCTTCCTTTTAAAAATGGGAAATTAAGCTACAAAGAAGTGATGTACATGAGAGCACGAAGGGAGCCTGAGGGAATTTTCATTTTCATCAGTTTATAAAGAACTTGGGAAAAAAATGAGTTGTGTTGCTGGGAAAAGTCATGCAGTGAAATTAATTATGAAATGAGTAGAGTTGATTTTAATTTTTTTTCATGGGAAAGGAGCCTGGTTTTGAGCTGAAATGGGAGCTGTGTATATGAGTGAGAAGAAGTACTTGGTTTAGTCTAGAAAAATAGGCATTTATAAATGGAGAAAGAGGGGAATGGGAAATGTTCTGGTTTCCAGCAGGTTTCCAGTTGAGTCCTTGAACTTTTTAGTAATTTGAATTGAGAGGACACAGGTCTGCCTGGGCTGTGATGTCCTCAAAGTTCAGCCTGGAGAAAAGGAGGATCAAGAGGGACCTTGTGGCTCTGGACAGGAGAGGACAGCCAGGGGGTTTGGGCTCTGCTCCAGGGAACAGGGACAGGAGGAGAAGGAACAGCCTCAGGCTGGGCCACGGCAGGCTCAGGGTGGACACCAGCAGGAATTTCTCCATGGGAGGGGTGGTCAGGCACTGGAAGGGGATGGGGTCCCCATCCTGGAGGTATCCAAGGATCTCCCTGGATGTGGCACTCAGTGCTCTGGGGTGGGTGACAAGGTGGAGATTAGTCACAGGATGGATTTCATGATCTTGGGGATCTTTTCCAACCAAAATGACCCTGTGATTGTGTGATACTGCAGAATGAATTGCAGCTTTGGTCCAGCAGACCACTCATGGCCAGTGAACACCATGAAGCATCTCACTCTTTCCATGCTGGAATCACACATCTCCGATAATCCCTGCAGGCTCCAAACAGTCTGAGATGTCGAGGTAAGACCAGAGATTAAAGGGATTTGTAGTTGTTATCCCACTCATTGTACGTTTTTTGTACAGCATCACTGGCCACTTCCTCATCCAGCTCGTGTTGCATTAAAAACTCCAAGTGTGTTACTTGATCTATCCAGCAGGAACAGGGGACGGGTTTTATACAGCCTGTGCCTTTTGGCATCTCTGATTCCTCAGGCTCTTGCAAACCCGAGCTTAAAAGTTCTGCTGCCTTGGAAACTAGGTGCCATCATTAAAAAAAAAAAAAAAATCTTTTATGCTGAGCTTAAGAGGTGACTGAGAGCCTGCAAAGGGGGTAAAATATAAAACTGGCGGGTCTTGTTCCTCTCTCTACATGGGTCCCTGGCAAAGAGCTTAGTGCACCTGTCTGTTATTGAGTAGGGCTTAGGGAAAGCAAGCAACGTAATGGGAATTATGTCCTGCCTCTGCAACTTGTATTTCAAAGCACTTGCAGAGCTCCGGACTGGCCCTTGAGGCACAGGGTGGAAGGTGGAGTGGATTTTTCATGACTGTTGCTGGCCCAGAGAGATGCAAAGGGAGAAGCTGTGAGTCAGGGCTTCCTCCTCCATCCATAGTGAGCTGAGGCTTTGCAAGTCAAGGATTCTGATTACTGTGTGGCCACAGGATCAAGTGTGACAGCCTGGGATGTGCTCTGGGAGGCTGGTCAATCACCACCTGTGTGAAACTTAACAGAGGCAAGTGCTGGGTTCTGCACCTGGAATGGGGCAGCCTTGGATGCACTGGGGAACAACAGGCTGCAGAGCAACAGGGATATGGAGTCCTGGTCCATGTCCAGCTGGATCTGAGCCAGCAGTGCCCTGGAGCCAGGAGGGACATCCCTGTCCTGGAGGATCCCCAGCCAGGCTGGGGAGGGATTGTCCTGCTCTGCTCTGGGCTGGGGGTGGCCTCACCTCCAGTGCTGGGGGCAGTTTTAGATAAGAAAGACCTAAAGCTGTTTTAGAGAGCCTTGAAAAGAGGCACAGAAGATGGTGGAGAGGATGTAGAAGGAGCAGCTGAGGGCACTTGGCTCATTCAGCCTGGAGCAGACAGAGGTCAGACCTCACCAGGGCCTGCAGCTTCCTCTGAAGGGGCTCTTGGGCACAGGGTGGGATTTTTGGGGTGTCCAGGGCCAGGAGTTGGACCTGATGATCCTTGTGGGTCCCTCTCATCCTGGAGGGCTCAGCAGAGGAGCTCTCCCACAAGGGCCAGTGGCTGTGACAGCTGTTACAGCAGGACAGCTGGCTCCAAATGGGCACCTGGTTGCCACTGAGTTGCACAGCAAACCTCTGAGTCTGGAAAGTGAGAAGAAGTAGGACCTTGTGGTGGGCAAACCTGGGGAATTGTTGCTCAGAGCTCCACAGAATCCCAGAATGGGTTGGGTTGGAAGGAAGCTTAAAATCATCCCATCCCACCCTCTGCCATGGGCAGGGACATCTTCCACTCTCCCAGGCTGCTCCAAGCCCCAGTGTCCAATCTGGCCTTGGACACTCCCAGGGATCCAGGGGCAGCCACAGCTTCTCTGGGCACCTGTGCCAGGGCCTGCTCATCCTCACAGGGAACAATTCCTTCCTAATATCCCATCTAACCCTGCGCTCTTTCAGTTTAAAACCATTCCCCTTTGTCCTGGCACTCTGAAGTCCCTCTTTAGATCTCCTGGAGCTTCTTTAGGGCTCTAAGGTCTCCCTGGAACTTTCTCTTCTCCAAGTGAGCAGCCCCAGTTCTCCCAGCCCGTCTTTGTAGGAGAGGTGCTCCCTCCCTCTGGCCATGACTTCCTTGCAGATGGGTGTTTGGTTTTCCTTTAGGCTTGGACAGAAGTGTTTAAAGGAGCTCTGGGTGGCTCTTTGTGAATCTTGGGGACTTGGGTCAGCCTCATGCCCTTGACTGCTGGCTTCCATCTCACAGTGACACCCAGCAGGGGTGGCTCTGCCAGCTGGGCTGCACTGATCATGTCATGTAGCCTCGTGACCAGTGGCTGGGCTATTTTTTCCATTTAACATTGACTCCTGGATCTCCAGGAGGTTTGCTGCTTACTTCCAGGCTAAGTGAAGGGGATTTGTCAGCACTCAGGTCTGTTAGGCTTTGATATAACAGCGTGTTCATCAGGCCCGAGCGTGGAACACAGAGGAGGAGGATTGCAGCAGAATTAGAAGGTATAAAGTTCAAATCTAATTTGAAGAATTTTTCCTCTATCACTTAAATGTGGGAAATGTTCCCGTGGCTTCAGGGATAAAATGTCACACTTCATAAGGAGCATGCGTTTTAAATCTCAGCCAGATATTAAGTGCCGTGTGCCGCACTCCACTTCTCTCTTTGTTAAAAAGCAAAACCCCAAATCATCTCTCCTGAAAGAGTGTTGTTTGATAAAATTAAAGCTTTCCAAAGAAGCTGGTTCAAAAAGTGCCAGCTCTGTATCATTATGACACAACAGGGAGCGGATTGATTTTATTCTGTATTGACAACAGTTCGTCAGCGCTCAGCTATTTAATTATATAGGATGCTGCTCCTAAAGATGCCTATAGCATCAAGAGAGCAGTCAATACAGACTGGCAACACACACCAGATGTTTTTTGGGTGAGAAAGAAGCAGAAAAAGGGATCAGACTGGGGCTTCTGGCAATTATCCAAGTAATTTGTAAGCAGACGTTTTAGGACATTGGTTGGCTTGAATGTTTTCCTTCAGCTCGGGAGTTTTTAATAAATTCACATGAACCCTCTGTCAAGCTTTAGTCACTTATAGGGGTAAAGTTCACTTCTGTATCATCCTGCAACCCAAATATTGGAAAGAAGTAGCATTTCTTGTGAAGATATATTCAGTATGGCATGTGGAATGACACTTTTAGACAGACCCTTTCCAGTTCTGCTAAGATATACAGATCCTCTGACCACTTCCTTGCTTTACAAGCTCACTATCAGCAATCTGAAGTGCTTTATGTGCTTTTCTCATGATTTTGATGGAAAAATGACAACGTTTGGCTGTTAACACTGGCCTGTGAGCACATTAATCGCTGAAAGCTTCAAGAAATTCTCATGTAAACACTACACAGCCTCAGCTGCTGTCTGCTCCCTCCAGCTGCAGAGGGATTTTAGCTGACCCAAGCCCCTGTGTCTCATGCTGTGGCCAACAGGAGGTTTGGTGGGACCAGCTGGAGAGCCCCAGGTTGGTGAGAAATCAGAACAGCAACCTGAAATTTGCTTTCCATGGCCCAAAGGGGAGGAAGATGCTGGTCTCTGTTTATTCCTGTGCTGTTTGATGGTCTTTCTGCTCATGAAAAAAGACCTGTGAGGTGTTACCATGAATTTACAGGGCATTAGTCTGGGCTTCAGCCATCCTACTCCATGTGCAAGGCACAGAGGCTGCTGGAAAGTCCTTTGTACTTCCAGCTGGTGTCTCTGAGCAGGACCAGAGTGCAGAAGACCACAAGTCAGAGGCAGTGGAAACAGCTCAACCCTTCACAAGTCAAGTCTGCATGAAGAAGATCCCCTTCCAGACCTGACTGAGGGGAAGCATTTGAGCTCTGGGACTTGAAGTGTGTAAAGCTAGAACTGAGAGTGACTCAGGGCTAGAGGAGAAAGGGATGTTTGCCATCTGCTTTAGCAGTTCATTCCCCAGAAAAGGAGGAGGAATTCATCTGCTATTCGGGCACGTAGTCACTTGCTTCATTGTATTTTGTTTTGTTTTCCCTCCCACTCTTCAGTAAAACACCTGTTGAGTTAATCCTCTTTGACTCAGCTCAAAAGCAAGGAAGTCAAACTCCGTGAGAGGCTGAGCAGCTCAGCTCTCATTTCCCAGGTTCCTGAGGGGGGGCTCTAATGGCTGTGTTTTGAAGGATTCCAGAAATGAAACTTTTAAAGGGAGAGCACGAGGTGAAGGAATACCTAATTTTGCTGGAATGACTTGAGTCACAAAGTGTTAGGAAGGCAGAGATACCTTTGTCATGAGAAAGAACTCGCAGAATACAGTGATTCTGTAGGGGGCCACAAGCCCTCAGCAGCTGAAATTTGGTGACAACCTTTGGCTCTGCAGATGTGCAAGGGAAGAAGTTCCTCCAGAGGGGCTCCTCTATGTCCTCTGAGCTCTGGAAGAGCCTCTTGCTCTGTTGGCCCTCAGGATCCAACCTTTAATGCCGAGGATGAGGAATTTCCCTCATCCCTCCCCCATAATCTCAGTGAGCCCAGGCTCTAGGGACGTTATTTCCAGTATGTGGTGACTTAGTTTCCCTCTGGGGTGTCCCAGAATGAGTCAGGTTTAACTGATGAAGCAAACCCAGCAGAGTGTGCCCTGATCATGAATTAACTGCAGCCAGAGCTGAGGGGTTAATGAGATCCCAGCCAGAGCTGAGGGGACAATACGAGCCCATGTCACATGTGCGTCACTGCAGCGTGGAAATGAGTGAGAAACCTCTCACTTTTTTTTATTCCTCTTCCCACTTCAGCTTCTTAAATAATGCTATAAATAAACAGCCCAGTGTGAGAAAAAAAAAAAAAAAGAAAAAAAGAAGAACAACGGACTGCAGCTTTTGAGGTGCCTGTGGCAGGATGTTTTCTTGCTTGTCCTGTTTCTTGTAAACACTGTGATGACTTTTGTAGCCCAGATGTAGAGGCAGCCCTGCTTCATTGTTCGAACACCTGCTGGCTTTTCAAATGGATCCAGTGCAGCCCATTGATAAAAATTCAGACTCAGAGACCTGCAGCACCAGGCTGAGCTCCTGTAGATAGCTCCAAAAAGAAAAAAATCCTTGAGGATCCAACATCCGCCCTGCTGTTTTTTTCCCCCTCTATTATATTTGATTGGGAGGGGAAGGGAAGCATAAGGTTTTTTTTTCCTCTGCTCTCGTTCTCACAATAGCAATAAAAACAATACTCCTTGGCTGAGAGGTGGTAAACTGTGAGAAAAAACAACAATAGCTGACTTTGTGGTTGTGTAGCCAAATTTATGAATGAAACTTGTGGGTGCAATTTAATTTCCAGGCCTGGCTTTGCTTTTGGTGTTATGGAATGAAATAAAAAGGCCAGAGAAGGCACAGCTCATAAGTACTGCAGGGTTGTCACTGGGAATGAGCACAGGGAAAGGTGGTTCTGAGTTGGAGAAGGGTTTCTTCTGCTTCCTGCATCACAAAATATGAAACAGGTGAATGGGCTCAGTCAAACAGTGGCTTTGCAGCATTTTCTTTCTTTGACACCAGCGTGTGGTGGTGGGACACCTTTGAGGCAGCAGTTCCAGCTCTTCCCAGGTTGGCTATGTGGGGGTAAGTGAAGCAGGTGGTCTCTTGCTGGGATAGGTCTGCTTTGTGAGGTGCACAAGGGCTACCAGGTCTGGGAGGAAGGACGTAAAGTTGGTGAAAAAAGTGCTGAGGATACTTGTTATTGCAGATAGAGGTCAGTTCTTTGCCCAAACGTTTCTTTGGATGGGACTTGAGAGCTAAAACCTGCTTTTTGGGGAGAGCTTTTTATGTCTGGAGCCAGAGGTTAGAGTTGAGGTGTTCAGCCAGGACTGTTTGTGTTACAGCAGCCTCTTCTTTCCCAGGAGATTTGTTCTTCACAGTGCTCAGAGCAAGATTTTTCTTGTGTTGAGATCTCTTGCATCCTTCCCCGCTCCTCACGTGTCCCCCACCTGTGCCTTTGGCTGCAGGAGCAGAGGGGACATGCTGGGTTTGTTTCCTGCTGCTGTGAGCAGGGATTTGGAGCAGATGGGGCTGTGAGGATCCCTTCCAGCCTAAATGACTGTACACTCACCCTGCCAAGAGAGGCAGATGCCAACAGCAAGTCCTCACAAAGGCCTGCAACCAGTCAAAGGCGTTCTCCCCCACTTCTGACAATGAGATGTGGGGCTCTGAAGGAAGCACTTCAGCCCCAAAATGATCATTCTGCCTGAGACAGGTGAAACCAGGTGGCCAAGCCTGTGTGTGCTGCAGCCCGATGTGGCCAGTCCCAGATGTTGTGCAGAGAGGAAGGCAGGGTTTGAAGGATTCCTTGCTGGGAGGGTCCCTAGGAGAGGGCACGCTGCTCCAGCTGTGGGATGAAGCTGGAGGGACCCCTCTGCTCAGCTCCTCCAGCTCTCCCTGCTCCATGGAGACCCAGGGAGGGAAGCACCTCAGGATAAACATTCCTCCCTCTGCATCTGCTTTCCATTAAGGCTCCCCTAAAGCTGCTGTGTGCCAGGATCCAGCTGCCACCCCATAGGCACTGTGGGCACGAGCCAGCTCCTGCTGGACCATGGGACACACGGGGATCTGGCAGTGGGACAGGAGAACCTCCCAGCAGCCAGCTCCCGGCAGAAATTTGGCTCTTAAATCCAATTATATTTGCAGACTGAGCCCTTTTGTCCTCACTGCTGTCAATGTGTGCGCAGCCTTTGCTTTTTGCCCCCCTTTTTCCGTCGCTTCGGGCTTGTTAGTGGCTGTGTATAAAATCAAGGAGCTGGAAGGTTCTTCATGTCCTCAGCGTTGTCCTGCACGCTCTTTCCGAGGGGAATGCCTGTTTGCTGATGTCACCTTGTGTGGCTCAATGTCAGAGCTCTGCTCCCCGTGCTGGAGAAGCTGCGCTGACCACGCGAAATGCTCACATGAATTTTTCTAGCCTGCACAGGGAGGTGTCCTTGATGACCTTTTGCGGTAATTACAGCAGTTTGGAGATGTTTGCTCCAGGCAAACTTCTCTCTAAGGTCCTCAGCCTTGTGCTCTGAGTTGTTTTGGATTTCCCCTTCCACGTTCTTCTGGAAAATGGCAGTGTGGCCTCTTACTTCCCCCTAAAATCTCTCAGTCGCTGTTGGGAGGCAGCAAAAGCTGCTGGGGATTTTCACAAACAACCTGAATATGGGTTTAAGGAAGCATTTATATTTCCTATTTGTGTTTTGCTTTTAAACTCTGACTTCCAGAAGCCCTTTTTTTCCCAAGAAAAACCCAGACAATCCGACGAATGTTTCTTTCAAAACGTGTGAAAGATGAAGGATGAGGCGTCGAGTTTCCTTTCAAGATTCTGAGTGAAACTCAAGCCTTTTTGAAGTGGTATACTGCAATTGTAGTTTGCTTTGCTTCCTGCTCCTGCTTTGGGCACACCTCCCATTCGTTGTGTGTGGCTATAGGCGCTGGGGGAAGTTGGAAGGCCAACAAAAGGCAAGGGGGCTCTAAAATCTTATTTCTTTTTCTATTTAGAGTGCTGCCAATGAGACGTTGCATTTTATTCCTTCCTACCATCGAGGCACAATGTCTCCCCCAGCATCGATGGAGGCAGGGAGGGGTAGGGAAGGAATGGGAATAGATTTCATGCTGGATGAGTCTCCAGTTAGGAGTCCAGACTTACTGGATAGGGTAAAAAAAAAGCTTTGTTTAGTCTGCAGTCAGTAGTTTTAGCAGGAGCCCTGGGCCCAGAGCTGGGAAGCTGGGTGTCCTCTGCTCAGGCTGATGTGATTTACAGCATCGGGATCTGACTGTGGGATTGGCAGAGCCAAAGCAGAGGGAAAAGTGTGCTGGAGAGCTTGTCTCAGTGCCAATGGGTGGGAAGCAAGGGTAGAGTTCCTCATTCCTCATGGCCACATTTCTCCTCGTGGCTGGGTCCATCTTTCCTGCCTCCCTCTGTGATATCTGAACCATTTGCCAGGCTGGAATTGTGCTCGCAGAGCTGTCTGAGGGACTTTGTGATGCTCTGGGTGAGGATGAAGGAATATGAGGATGGCTTGGAGTCGGCTGGATGGTTGGGATGCCGTGAGTGATGAAAGTTAAGGACATTCCTGCCTAGCTCTGGCTGCCTCTGTGACAGCAGGAAGCACCTCCTGAGCCTCTCCTGGCCTAATTCCTTCAATAAATAGGATACTGCCAGAGCAGGGTTCCCCCAGCAAGGCTGTGGCTTTGTTACACCATGGTCTTGCCAGTTCCTCCAGCAGTGTCAAAAAACTCATTGCTTTTGGTGCCAACACCATCAGAGGAGCTGAGTGCCTGAATTTTCTTGGCGCTGTTTCAGAGGAATATCTGTTCTCCTTGCCTGATCAACATATCTGTTAATTACATTAAGGTAATCTGACTCTGGGCTCTTACAAAAACCTCCCCCTGCTGCTGAAGGTGGTGGAAACCCTCCCAGAAGTGAGCAGGGAAACAGCACATGTGGGATCAGGGGGTGGCTGAGGGATCTGGGCACATACAAGCCCTGGAAAACACCCTGGATGGTAAAAATGTGCCAGCTCTCTGATATCCTGGTGTTGGTCTCACTGGCCTCCCATCCCCGTGTGGCTCCAATTCCAGAGGCTGGCAAAGAGCATGCAGTCCCTAAGAGATGCAGCTTGCATTGCTAAAAAAGCCTGGAAAGCTGGAGAGCAGCCTTTCCTTGCCTTTCAACTCGTGCCTGGCCCAGGGAGGAGCAGGATTTAAGCACGTACCTAGACTGCAGCATGTGCTTAAGTGCTGTCCTGAATGGGGACCCTCTTGAGCTTTAGCTGAAGTGCTGTTCTGAACCAGGGCCAGCAGACTGTGGAAGTCACCTCTTATTGCACTACTCCACTGTGTTTGTGCTTATTGCAGCTCTCTGGCTGTTTACTACAAGGAGAAAATCACTTTATTTACTTGCAGCTCACTCAGTAACTGAGAGCAGGCAGGTTGGGAGAGTCTCACATCAGCTGGGAGCGAGACATCTGACCTTGTCTCTTGTCTGTCTTGTTTCTATGATCCTAATTCTGCTCTAAATTAATTCTTTTGTTTAGCTGCTGGGTTTTTTTTTTTCCTCCTTTTTGTTTTCGCATGAATGCTTGTCTCTATATTTAGGTCTGCCGGGGCGGGATGTTATGAATAATTGTTGATTGATATTATTAAACACTAACACGCTTGGCTGTGTTGCACTAATGATGGGGCTTTGGGGATATGCAAATCAATTAATTGCAGTAATTGCTGTAATAGCTGTTTTGGAGGAGGCTGTTGAAGAGCCCTTGGGAGAGCGGACAAAGACGGAGACGTTTGGAAGTGCAGAGGAGAGGGGCTGCTCGAGTGTCATTGCAGAGGGCTCCTTCAAGTTGCCAACTTGTAAAGTTGGGTTTGTTTTGCTCTCCAAAACCTGCTCACACCAAATCTTCTCTTGCTTTGTTTCAGAGTTACCCCAGTGTGGACTTTTCTACTGCGGTGGAGCTGAAGAAGCTCAGGGATGAGACAGAGCCTTTTCCAGGTAATCTCTTGCCTTAGAAATCTGGGAGACCTCCCTGGAAAACACCCGAGGGGGGAACCAAACATTTCTGAGGCTAAACCTCTGTGTCACCTCGCACTCAGCAGCTTTGGTTTGTCAGCTGATTCTTATTCACATCAAAGCTCTTTCTCCCCTTCTATGGCAGCATCACGGGGCCTCAGTGGGCACAAAGGGACGTGAGGTGCCTCAGGAGCTGTGGTGGGAAGGCTGTGAAGGGAATGGAATTTTGGGTATTGTGAGGATGGGGAGGAAAAAGTCTCTTCTGGCTTCTTCCCTGTGCTATATGTGCTTTCCCTGCCTTTGTGTATTATTGTATATTCTTTTGTCTGGCTTTCCATATGCAACGTGCCGTGCCTCAGTCTCCGTGCTCCGGGGCGGGTGTTCAATGTGGTGCACAGATGGTGCTCCCAGAAATCCCCTTATTTGCTAATGGGATTTTGTGCTAAGCGTTTCCACTGTTCTTTTCAAAAGTCCCCATGTTTGTGTCAATATGCCCAGACCTCCATCTTGCAGAGACACCCTCTCCCATGCAGCTGAGAACACCACTTTATTTCTTTATTTGCCTCTTTTTTTAATCCCTGGGAAGGACGTCAGGACAGCTTCTGTGGGAGGCAATGGTCACAGGACCCAGGCAGCTCTGAGATCACCTTGCACAGTGAAGGAGGGTCGGGATAATTGGGGTTGGAAGGGATCTCTGGAGATCCTCCAGTCCAACCCCCAGGTCACCTGGAGCAGGTGACACAGGAACACATCCAGGTGTGTTTAGATGTCTCCAGAGAGTGAGACTCCATGACCACCCTGGGCAGCTCTGCCAGATGTCACAGCCCTGCCAGGTGGCCTGGCCAGGCCGATTGGAGCACTCCAATGTGCACTTGTCACCTTGCTGGTGGCCCTGCCCTTACATTTTGTACTGAGGTGTACTTACCTATTCAGCAGCTTCCCCTGGGGGTCTTGCAACATTTCAGTAATGCAGTGTTCAGCTATTATGCAGCTATTCCCAGCTATTATGCAGCAATTCCCCTCTGTGCCCTCCATTCTTCAAGCAGTGCTCAAAATCAGGATATAAATAGCAAAAGCCTGGAATATGTTGCTTTTGTTACCAGAGGCCTTTCAGAATAGGTTAGATGTGTGCCTGACAGGGATAATACAGTGCTAACTCTTCCAACGGGGCACAGAGCTGGACTAGGTGACCTCCTGAGGTCTCTTCCAACCCTCATTTTTCCATCCCTGCGTGACATCCCCTGCTAGTGGGTAAGTGGAGCTTTGTTTTGTGTCACGCTGGCTGGAGCGAGGTCAGGAGTGTGTGTCAGGAACTTCCCTGTCTGTCTGCTACGCCTCATCCTGCGTCAGGCTCTTCTCCTGGACGCTTCTTAGGCTCCTCTGCCACAGGAAGGTGAGTCACACCAAAGCAGAACTTCTCCTGGAGCTGGCCAAGGGCTCCATGTGGTTCCTGTGGAGCTGAGCTTTACCAGATAAAATCTCATCGCAGCCCTGGTTCACAAAGTCTGGGCAGCCCAAGGCAGGAAAACTGCCAAGGACTGTTCCTCTTGTGGTACAGGGCCACTGAGATGGTGAATTTGCGATCAGGAGCTGGCAATGGCTCGCTGACCAGGCAAAGAGAACCAGCTGTGGGATGCTGCTGTGTGCAGATTGTTCCTTAGAGCCCCAATGTGCTTCTCTGAGCATCCAGGACTGTGCTGTCCTCCAGAAGGGGGTCTGACATTCAGGAAACCCTCATCTTCAGCTCTGTGCCTGCACCAGATTCCAGCTCTGGGCTAACAAAGTAAGAGTTGTCACTTCCACCTGGAATCTGTCTTAAGTTTTGTTTGGACCATCACTGCACCTTTTGAGCATCTGGCTGGCATGGCGTCAGTCCATCTGTAACTACTTTGTCCAAAATTTAGGAGCTATGGGGGCTTGTGGAGTACAGCCCTCTGTGTCTCAGAGCTCTCCTTAGCAGCAGAGTTTGGGAAATAAAATTTTTTAGGTCTGCAAAAGCAGGGAACCAGCATGGACACTTCTCTTCAGCGGTGCCCCGCTGCGATCCGATGTCTCTGCGGGGAAAACAGCTCTTCAGAGGTGTTGGCTTTCCCTGCCCATCAAGAGATACCTCTTTGCCTTGTGTTTTTCCAGCCTCTCAGCTTTGCTGATTTTATCGCCCTTCTGATAAGGGTGATTAGATCTGATTTGTTTGAATTACAGCTCGGCTGCTTTCAGCTCTCACAGACACAACACGGTGCTGCGTGGGCTTGGAGCAGGGAAGTGAGGAGGGAGAGCCTTTCTCCCCCTCTGGTAATAGTTAGCAGATGTGATACCTTTACCAGGTCGAGGATCTGAAATCAGCCAGCAGCAGGAGAAGCACTGTGCTGGGCTGGCACTTGAAAGCCGTGCAGGGAGGGATGTGGCAAAGGCTGCATCACCTCGAGCGCAGCAGCAGCTTTCACAAGCTGTGGGATATTTAAGCAGTCCTGGTTTGCTGGTTTGGCCCCAGGAGCTGTTCTTTACCTTTGGAATACACCGTTAGTGATGTCTTGTTAAAAATCAAGGCTACCCATGGCTCACTTGTTGCTTGGAAGCTGTGAGCAGCCAGTTTGTCAGTGTCTTGTTTTTCTGGAGGTGTGATGCCCCATTTTTCCCCCTTTTTAGAGGCTCCTGGACTACTAGAAAGACTTTTCCCCCTGAGCTAGGTTTTGTGTAAGGTTGGTGCCCTGCTGTGAGCCACACCATAATGCACACAATATTAAAACCTGGCTTTCTGTGTTATCGGGAGCATTTTTTTTCCTAAAACCCTTGCAGTAGCTTTCCAAGGTAGTTCAAAAAATCTGGGACAGGTCAGACAGAAGACTATGCCCTTGTGGCTTTGTCCTTTGATCTAGGGGCTGAAAATCTGAAAGAAGACATGATTCAGCTGTGGGTTTGGAGCTGGTTTGGGCTCTGGGAGGAGCCTGACTTCTGGCTGCAGGTGCAGCTTTTCTGCAGAGCTTGGCCAGGAGCATTCCTGCCTCCTGCCCTCCTCAGTCCCCTGCCTTGCAATCTCTTCTCCCCAGTGACTGAGATCATAGTGGTAGAGCCCTGTGGGTTTGTTCTTTAGAAAAAGGCTGTGCCTTAACTTTGGCTTGGTTTCAGTGAGAGCAACATGCTTTAAAAGCCATTCCTGGGCTCCAAGCAGGCCTTGGAAAAAGAGCTTCCCAGGTGTCTGGCTGAAGGGGTGGTCATGAGATGGTAAGTGGTCACTCCTAGCACGAGGGCAGAGGTCTGCAGGAGTTTTTTTAAGGAGACAAATGGATGTGCTGACAGCATGCCAACAAAGAACAAAATACCAGGGAATACTGGGATGAGTCTTGAGGAGTTGTTGTGGGGGAAAGGTGAGTGAATTGCATCTTTAAAAGCTTCCATGGGGAGGATGTGGCAGCTTCACCTTAATATGGAGGTGTGTATTGGGAAGGAAAGGCTCTTTTCATTGCTGCAATGAGTGGTGGTGATGTGATCTAATGGTGGTCTCTTGGCAAAAGTCGTTTTCTCTTTCCTCTGCATTTTTCCCCTTTTCCTTGCTCCCCTCACCTCCAGCAAGGTGTCCTCCTAGGTCAGGTTTAGGGTGAGAGTAGGGAAGTCCGTGTATTCAATTTAATGAGTGGTTTGAGTGCATGCAGTGACAGCAGTGTGCATAGGGGAGACTATAAATAAATACCATGTATTGCACTCTCCTTTGCTTCTCTCTTATGCCCATGGCACATTTGTTAGCCCCACAGGCAGCAAACCCTTCCAGGTGATGTGTGCCCATACTGAGAGTCCCTGTGAGCTCTCCTGCCACTGCTCTTTGCTGCCCAATGGCCATGGGAAGAAAACTGCAATGCTCACAGCATGCCTGCTCTCTCCCACCTCCCCCCTACATCTCCTTCCCCAGCTGATTTGACCAGGTCACTCCCCAGCTTTGATTCTCTCCTCTCACTAAAAGACCTCCTGTGGCTGCATTGTCTGGAGAGCTCTGGTGGAGGTTTCAGAGCTGTACTTCTACCTCAGTAGAGAGCAGGCTCTCATTAACAGCCTCAGGGAGGGTGAACATTGCTGCTGCCTTCAAAGGAGGCGCTGAGCCAGCTCCTGGCCCCTCTGGATGGAGCTCTGCTGAAGGCATCAGCAAGATCAAAACATCAGCTGGGGAGAGCAGAAGGGATGCAGGTATTGCTCCATGAGGCAGGAGCTGTCTGGCTTTGTGGCTCCTGGAGACACCAGGTGTGAGTGAGGAAATGATAAAAATGCCATGGGCCCAGCTCTTGGGAGGGTCGCCATGCATGTGCTGCTGGTTATCCTAAATTCTCCTAAGACTGCCCACACCAGTGGCAGCTGGCAGAAGAAATGTACCCACAGCTGCTGTCAAGGAAAACCAGGCTCAGGAGCCAAAGCCCTCGTCCCCGTGCTGATCTTCTCCTCTCTGAACACCTCTGCCAGCCCCTCTGTCTCCTCCCTCAGAGCTGCACCTTGGTGGATGAGCTCCAGATGGTTGGATGGAACCTTGCCAAGCATGAGGGGCTATCAGCAGAGCTGGGGATGACTGTGGGCTTCCTGCTGGGAAGTACGTGGAGATCTGTTGGCTCCTTAATTTAGGCCCCTACAAAAGTGCTCTCCCAACTACTTTTGGCTTTCCCTTTAGCCTAATGAGTTCTCCCTTTTCCAAAAAGTCTGAGACCAGTCAGTCCTGAGCATCTCTTTGTCTGATTCCCCTTGTCTGGAAGCGTATCCGAGGAGTGCGGTGGGGTGGAGGTAGATTGGACTTGGGCCATCCTTTGGCTCCTGCCATGAGTGCATAAACTTTTATCTTTTCAATGTTACCATTAAGAGGAGTTGAAAAAAAAAAAGAAAAAGGAAAGGAAACTAAACCACAAACAACAGCATTAAAATAATAATCAGAGCCTCATGAAAGCACACAAAACCCCAGCAAACCCTCTGTGCTTTGAAACTTGAATCTTATCTCCCCCTGTCAAGGTTAATTGTTGCTGGGTTCAAACCATGGACAAGCTTTCATTAAGGCTCGAGATGGGAGCCATGGCTGGGCTGGGTGTGTTGGAGCTGAGTTGAATTTGGTCCAGTGTGTTAAGGAGGGAGCCACATCTGTAGCTACACAATTTCATTGGAGTCGTTGGACTTAAGTCTGATCTTTAATGTTTCTGGACTGTCTTCTCCCAGGGTTATAACCTGCGGAGCTGCTTTAAATGTGGTCACTTAATTTCTTTCCATATAACTTTATTTCTTTCCATATCACATCGAAGACTTGAGTATTGCAGTGTGATCAGATCTAGAGAGCTCAGGAAGAGCTGATAAACGTTCTGCTATAAAAAGGCCCTTTCAGTTTATGTGGTGGGGAGCAAATAGTCTGTCCTGGGAAGCAAATCCTCCTCATTTCTCACTTAATCAACCTCCCAAGAGCCAGACACTGCTGGTTTTCTCTGTTTTTGGATTGCTGCAGAGTTGCTATTGCAGCCCAACTTGTGTGTTCAGGGTCCCAGCTCTTCTGGTTGTGGCTGTTGTTCCTGCAGCTCATGTTCTTATAAATGGATGCTTGGAGGAAAAGGGCTTCTAAGAGCATTATCAATGAGGAAAACACATCACAGCATTAAAAACCCATTAATGAAAAAGGCAAAATGAGTGTTGGAAATAGTTTTATACCTCCTTGAACCAGAAAATATAAAGATACAGCAATAAAATGGCAGTCCCCTCTACCCCCCAGAGTTATGGCTAGATTAATTTGGGAGACAGGTTTTCACATGCAAATATGTTGGGATTATGGTTCTGCTTGGGTAAATTAAAGAAACTGTTCCTAATGCCTCAGTTTGATCAAACATGAAAGGGTTGTCTTCACCCATGCTCTGTTTCCTGGGATGCTCAAGCAAAAACAGTGCTGAGGAGATGTTGGATGGAAAGAAAATGAATTCATTTTCTCACTTTCAGCCAATTTTTTTGAGGTGGGTGAGAGAGTTACTTGTGCCATTGCTGGAATTTTCCCCAGCGTTTGTATTAGAACAAGCAGTATGGAAAACAAGCTTGTTTTGGAAATAAAAGGGGTGGGTTTTTTTGTTGTTGGAGTTTTTTTTCAATTTTTAATGACTTTTATCAGAACTTTGCAGACTTGTGATGCCAAGTAAAATTCATTAATTTCTCTCAGCAACTTTGCAAAGCATCTCCTAAACTGGTGATTTTGTAGGGCTGAGCCTTGGGTGGTTTCTGGGTTCTCCTGGTGCAAAGCAGGGAGCTGTGGAGCTCTGGGATGTGCAGCCACTGTGTGCCAATGGCTTGAAGGAGCCCAGGTCCCAAGAAAGAGTGCACAGTGCTGCAGGACTGGCTGTGCAGGATTGGCTGTGCAGGATTCCTCCCTGGATGTTTGGACACAAGGACCCCTCAGACACGGCTGATGGGCTGTGGCCAGCCGTGACTTGACATGATTGCTTAGCATTCCATCCCCACCTTTCCCCCAGCCCGCTCCTTTCCTGTGGCTTGTTTTCATTTCCTTGCTAATTCAAGCATGTCTGATGTTAGCAGGAGGAATTTTTGTGCAGTGCATAGGTCAGGGAGAACTGACTGGGACTGGATTTTGCAGGTGACGTTCATTTGTAGAGCTGGGGGAGCAGGACAGCAGAAAGGTCACGGAGATGGGAGCTGGGAGAACTGCTGTTGTGCTTGGTGGAGAAGCCTGGGAAGGGGAATGCAGTACTGGAAATGAGGTTAAAACACTTGTAAATGGGTTCAGTCCATGGGGATTTGTGTTACTTTCTGCTGCTGGACACACAGGAGCGCCTGCTCCCTCTCTGTGGTCATCAGCCCCTGGCACTGTGTGCCCTCACATGCCATCCTTGGTCACCACACAAGTGCTGGTGATAAGCAGGTGTCCCTTGCTGGCATGTGGGAGGAAGAGTCAGCTTTCCTTGGGAATGCTTTCCCCAAAATCTGCTGCAGCCCTTTTGTGGGGCTCAGCCCGTTCCCTGTTGCTGTGGCTGACAGAAACCAGACCCCTCACTTTTGTGTGGACTCTATCCACCAGCAACCAGCTGGTGCTGGTATTTGATATCAGCTGGGAAAGCCATCAGGAAGCTTTGGTTGTTCTTTTTTCTGTCCTTTTTTAAAAATTTCCATCACTTTCTCAGCCCTGCTCCCCACTCTCTGCTTGGTCTGTGTGGTTCCATGTGCACCCAGCAGGGACCCACACAGTACCAAGCTGTAGGAGCATCCCTGATGTGTCTCACCTTGGGCAGTCTGAACTTGGCAGCATTTCTATCAAACTGGAGAAAAAAAGCTCTGGAACAGGCTTTTTTTCCTCAATCAAATGCATTTCTGTGCCTGAAAGTGGGTGCATGTTCAGTTTATTAAAAGCAATCCTTAGAAAGCTACAAGCTGTAGCTTTTAAATTTCTAGTGTGTTTGTTTTCACGAAAAAGAAAAAAAGAAATCCCATGTTTTCTTCATTAATGGATGGTATTTACTTTAAGTACAGCAGAAATCTGATGTTGAGCTTCAAACTAAGTAAATCTCCATTTATTAAAACCCTAAGTGCCTGTGTTTCCAGATTTTTTCACGGTACATTTAGGCTCTATGCTGGAGACTCAAGGCTGAGCAGCCTGAGCTCTGATCCAGCAGGAAGGGATCTAACAGTGGGGCTGACTTTTGGGCTGCATTTAAGGCTGGTGCCATGCAGGGGTGTGAAAAGCCTTTCATGTGGCCACAGGAGGACTCTTCAGAGACCAGCCTGTGTGGG
The DNA here is from genome assembly GCA_009812075.1 of Sialia sialis. Classification (NCBI taxonomy): domain Eukaryota; kingdom Metazoa; phylum Chordata; class Aves; order Passeriformes; family Turdidae; genus Sialia; species Sialia sialis. The sequence continues at coordinate 1,838,541 of VRYO01002326.1, forward strand.
GGAAAATCTGGGAGCAAGGCAAAGACAGGGATCCAGCCTGTTAGAGGCACCAGATAGGGTTTCATTTCTGGGGGCTGGTTCCTGTGCTCTAAAGCAAACAAAGCCTCGGCTTTGACTTTGCTGGTTTGGTTTTGCCTTTACTGAAAATGTGTTGCTTTATCAAGCAGTGCTGGGAGCCTCCAAAATCTTGGTTTGCAAGAGGAAACTTGAGCAATTTTTGAGAAGTTTCTGTGTCCGCTGAGGAGGGACCCTCTTAGCACCAGTGTCTCCATCATTAGCAGATAATTGTCCCCTTCTAGAATCAGATGAAGCCTCTGCACTTGCCTTTGATTTTGTCCAGTGTCAAATGGGTACTGAAAGGCTTTCCCTCATCTCCAGAGGTGCTTCATTGCAAAGGATCTCAAGATGAGATAGGTTAATAGCAACAGTGAAAATCCATGCCCTTAGCACCTGGTGCTGGATTAAGGAGGGTGCCCCATTTTTAGAAGAGAGGAAAGCAATTTCTCCTCACTGGAAGGGGCTCTCTCAGGCCTTTTAGCAGTATTCTAGTGCTGATATTATATTAACAAGAATTAGAAATAAGGAAGCTAAGAGTTAGTCCAGCAAGGGATGAGACCACCCCAACCAAAAGTTCCAGAAGCATTGACATCTCCCTGCCCCTCCCAGTGTTCAAAATATCCACAAAACTTCTGTGTGCTGTGGGAAAAATATGTTAGGAAATGAGCAGATGCCACAGGTGATGGTCCTGAGGAGCTCTTTCCTCCCTGCAGCCATCTCACCCTTCTGGAATAATGTTCCTAAATAAATCACATTAAATTCCACACCTTCTTCTCAGGTAAAACACTCTGGAGTGATAGGCATTAGCATAAGAAAAGCTAATTCCCTAACTTATCTCCAGCGTGCAGTATAATTGATTTCATCAAATAAAATCTGCCTAATAAAGCTCTGGAAGTGGAGGGAAAGCTACAATTTAATTGTAGTTCAGCCAAGAATCAATTCCTCACATTCTGTGTTGTTTTCTGACAATTCCTGTGGGTTGGTGAGGGCCAGAAAAAAATGGGCGTTTTACAAATATTTCTGTCCTCTGGATCACTGGCATTTTATATCCAGACTGAAAATGAAAGGAAGTTTTGCAGATTGGATCAGTAAGGAAATGTCAGGGTCAAAATGTCCAGAAATGAAGTTAAAGATGAGTTTTATCTGTAAATTTGTATTTTAGTTCATCCTGTTGCTTCCTCTGAACACAGAGTTAGAGGAGAAAAAGGGATCAAGACTAACTTATTTTGTGATGTTTTCATTTCAGAGACACAATAAAAATGTAAAGAACAATGAGTACGAGCTCAGTCCTCGTTTGCTGAGTAGTTTGGGAAATATTTTGGATAAGACATCTGCAGTGAAATCCTGCAGTCATTCATGTTGAAAGATAGTCAGCTTTTCTTTGTTTTCAGTTTGGAATTTAGTGTCATATCCAGGAGGAAAAAAAGGATGGATTGGACCACATTTATCCCACATTTTCAGAGATGCCTGGGTGGCTGAAGAGTGGTGGATGGTCTGGGTGAGCAGGTGCTGCATGGGCATAAATTGCCTGTGTAATTGTTGTAGGAGTCCAGCCCAGCCAAAATGCAAGATATAGGGTTGTTTTTTTTCCTTTTGAGTGCTTGTTTTAGGAATGGCTTAGATCTCTCCAGTGGGAATGTGAGGTGCAACTTTTGAAAGCTTTAGTTCTTCACCTTGTCTCAATCTGTTGCTGCTTTTCATGACCAGAGAGAATGCAGAAGATGTTTTGGCCATGTAAGAAGCCTTAAGCTCTTCAGAGGAAGATGCAAAGGGAAGTGGCGAAGTGACAGCTCCTGTCTCTTCTCCTTAATCCTGTCAGCCTTGGGACTTCAACATGGACTTCTGAAATGGCAGCATCATCTTGATTTGGAGCTCCAGTCCAGGTGGGTTGAACATGCCAAATGTAGCAGCCTGGGTTCAGCAGGGATTATTTAAAGCAGTAATTACATGGCAGGCTTCTAATTCTGGAGATCACTCACGTTTGTCTTCAGGCTGAGAGGCTGCAGAGATCAGGGAGGTTTAGGAACGGGTGGAGGAGGAAAAAGGAGTGTGCTATCCAGAGCCTTGCATTTCCCTCATCCACCATGCACACAGAGCTGGGCTTCACCAGAGATACCTCTCCTTACTCCTCTGTTTGCACAGCTGGGTTTGAAGCACGCTCTTGTAGCACATACCTTCAGAACAGATATTATCCCTATCTATCCATCCTCCCCCTGGTGTTCCTCATGTGCAGGATCAGCAGCCTGCAGCCCATCCCTCCAATCCAGCCTGAGGAACGTGGCCTTGAAACACACCCTTCCTTCCCCAGGTCAGGCAGCAGGACACTGGGAATGGGGGCTGGAAGGTGCCTTCAGCCAGGCCTGCATCCTGAAAGAGGTTTCAGTGTGCAGCGAGGAACAGTGAGGTGTGACAGGGCTGCCTTTGTGCAGCTCATTACACTCCCGTCGCTGATTTCTAAACGGAGTCCTGGCGCTGAGACAGACCAGGTTTGCTTTTACTAAAAACAGAGGGGTGGGTTTTTTATTTTTCTTGTACCAAAGTATGTAACTTTAGACGGCCATCTCTGTGCCTGGTCACCTCTGAGATTTTTTTTATTTTTTTCCACTGACATTCACCTTGATAAGCTACAAAGAGGTAAAAACTACAGTGGCTTGCTGTGTCTTGACTAGTGTCTTGCTTTGATAGAAATCCTCAGGGTAAAAAAAACACCTTGTGCAGCGAAAGCAAAGGCTGAAGCGGCTTTCATGAAGCAGGCTTAGTTCCCCTGGAGGACTGACATCCCCATTTTTGAGGCCTAATTGCATGAAGTCTCCTGTGATAATTTCTTAGACAAGGATGAAAAGTAGCTGGAGGCAGCCTCTGGCAGTGAGGGGTACGAGCCCAGCGGGTCAGAGCAGTGTCTTGATAGGGCAACAAAGAGATCCAAAGCCTCGGACAACAGTGATCCTGTCGGATGTGCTTAAAGCCTCTCTTCATCCATTGCTAACACAGAACCCTGGGGGTGATCAATATTAAAATGCTTCCCTGGAAGGTGTGTTTCCTCTGCAATTTGGGATGATATTGTGATGATAAAGGAGTGCTTTTGTATGAAGTGGTTTGGAGCGGACACAGTGTTTTGAGAGCCCTCAGTCTGACACAGGGCTGATGACATCAGCCTGGCCACACAGGGTGATGGCAAGGACCCATCAGCAGCACCTGCCTTTGTGTGCAGGGACCACTAACCAGGCTCCCTGCAGCAGGAACCTGAACGTTTTTGTAAGAGTGGTGGGTGTTTTGTACCACTTAATTAGTAGTTTTTCTGGAGTCTCTTCTGCCTTGACTCAGAGCCCAGGATTAAAAACAGAAAGGAAATGAATTTTCTCCTGTTTGCGCTTGGATGTTTATTAAATCTTATCAAAAAGTACAGAGAATTCAGCAACACTTCCAGCTACCAGCTAAAAGTGAGCAAAATGGAGCCAGATCCAGCTGCTACAAGGTTTCTTAAAGCTTAACAGTCCAAGAGAAAATTACTAACAACTATATTATTTATACTTTTGACCCAATAATTAACTTCTCATGACCTGCAGTGCAGCACTAACTGTCCAACCAGAAACTACTGCCTGAAACTATGGAGAAAAAGGAGACCCCATCCAAAATCCTCCATCTTGTCCCATATCTATCACTATGTTATAAAATCCTCAAATTTAAAACCCCTCACCATGTGAAATCACACACTTCTATTTAACTACACACCTGTGACTTTAACTCCATCACTCAAATTTGGAAGCCTTCTCCAAGGCCTCAGATCCAAAGCAGTGTTCTCCAGGGGGTCAGTGCCAGAAAGCACAGAAAGCTCAAAAATCCCAGGTTTCTGGGATCCAACAGGTTTTGTGTTCTGGCTCTCCTTTTCCACTCCATATTTCAGGATCAGGCGAGGCTGTGCTTGTTCCCTGTGTGTTACCCTGCTCCCAGCGTTCCCCTTCCTTGCTCTCCCAGTGATCCCTTGTCCCAGCCCCTGGGCTGAGCTCATAGCAGTGTGTGGGGTATTGATTTCTGTTCCACAGAATGATAGGCTTCAAAGGATGGCTGGGCATAATGAGCTGGGCAGCTGCCAATAGCTCCATGTCACCAGCAGCTTGTGGCTCTCCATGTGTCAAAGCTTTGCTGCCCCTCAGTACTTCAGATGGCTTTGTGTCTCTAAGAGCAGGCACAATGTCTCAGCTTCTTGGGGTGCGCCTACATCTTCTGAACCCTTTTTGAAGCTATTTCTGCATTTGATTTGGCAGCCTAAAGCCCACAGAAGGGAAGAACATAGGTTTGGAGGCATGCAACCCCTATGTTTAACTTGGACATCACAGCCCCCTCATGAACCCGAAGGAACAAGCAGTTTTGAAAGCTCTCTGCAGCATTGATTTCTCATTTTCTGCAGCATCACTTTGAAGAACAAGGGGCTTTGTAATGTAGTTGTACATTATTTTTGTAAGCATCTAAGTGCTTCATAATTTAGCCCTTCTCACGTTTTTCAGCTGTGCAATAAAACATTTGTGAATATCCAGGAACGAGGGTCCTTACAGATGGCATTGGCATGCACTAGGCTCACATGGAAACCATCACATCACCTGCAGGAAGAAGAAAAAGAAGGTAGGAACAAGTCTCAGAATTTCCTGAACCTATGTGGTAGGTTTGAAACTTGTGGAAAGGTTTTAAAGGTGGTAACTTTGCTTCTTGAATCCTCTTCACTCTCAGTAGTGTTGTTTCTGACAAGGCTGGTTGATGTTGAGCTGGTAGCATCAGGTCCTACAGGATTCCAAAAGCAGCTGTCCCAAAGTGTGAAGTTCCACTTGTAACTTGGAGAAGACCTCAGTGTCGAAATGTATGCAAGGGATTACAAGCCCCACTTGCCTCTTGCTGGTGAGAGCAGGCTTATGTCATCCCAGATACTTTTTGAGAGTAAATAAATGCCTTTGTTTCACGTTATTTCAGAGAAGCCCAACAGGAAATTTGCTCTGTTGACTTCAATGACCTCGAAAACACTCGTAGCCATTTAGTCTGGCTCATTCAAGTTCTGTGTGGATTTGTTATGGGGATGTAAATGCTGGTTGAAATCTTACAAAGATAAGTTTTTCTTGAGTGGGAAGGCCAAGAGACTGCAGTTCAGTGAGTAAACACAGGAATCTTTACTTCTGTCTGCACACTAGGATTTCTAGCTCGCTGTTCCTCCAGGCTGAATGCCTGCGAATCCTTGAAGGTAAGGCAGGGCGTGGTGGTCCTTTGACATAACAAGTCTTGAGGGGTTGAGATACCATCAGCATATCCCTGTCTGCTTAAATTAGCTGATGCAGAACTAACAGTGGTCGTATGACTCAGGGTATGGAGTAAATACCAGTCACTGCTGACTGTTGATCTTTGGAGCAGAGGAATTGTTTCTGGCATGTTGACCTGCCCTGAACTCCTGGGCAATCCTGGGAGATACTGATAGTTACAGCCCAAACACAGTGAGCAGCATCTTCTGCTCTGTGCAGACACACTGTGAGACCAGTGCTGAGTCCCAGGGACTGCCCTAAATCCATCTTTGGTTTGCTCTGACTCCCTAGCACGTCCAAGGCACAAGGAGCTGTTCTGGAGCTCCTTGTGGTTGTGGGCACCAGATGTTTGCCCTACCACAGCTGGCCATCCAGCTACCCAAACACATGTCTGTGCTCTTAAGTACTTCATGCCAAATCCTGGAGGATGAGCCAAAATGTCTTTTTATCCTGGGAAAGCCCTTAAAGTGTGTGTAATGTCTGTTTTGCAAGACCAGTCACCATGTGTGGGCCTCTTGCTCAACAATGGACTGCTCGGTGCACGTCTTGCACTTGAAGGTGCCTTTTTCCCCTCTCCTTCATCCATCTGCATTCATAGCTTGTTGGGGGATGCAGAGGATTTAGAGGGACTGTCAGAAGTGGCAGCTGGCCTGGTGGTCATGCTGCTATCACCTGGTTCCCTGTAATAACCCATAAATTACCCTCCCTCGATTCTGGAGCCAGCGGTGGGTGTGTGCTGATTGCAGCGCTGGGTTTGACTCATCACTGCAGCTTGGCTTCAAAACCAAATGTATCCTTTTCTTTTTCGTGTCAAGAGCGTGATTAAGTTCTCCTGTTTCTGTGCAAGAGCTTGGAGCAGCTGCCTCTGTTCTCCTCTGGCTGGACTGAGTTTCTCAGGATACAGGAGGGATGCCAAGAAGCAATGTCTCTCCTGGGAGAGGGTTGGAATGAATCAATGTTAAGGGAGCTCCAGCAGAAAGTTTCACCCACAAAGGGTGGGGAACAGCAGCTGATCTAGACCAAACGATGACTTAACCTTGAAAATTAAGATGTTCCTTCAATTTTTGTCCTGCTGGAAAACTGAAAATATTTCCATGACGATACTTCCATGAAACCCAACTTTTTCTTTGGCAGAAAACCTTTCTTCTGCCTGAAATCTTCCTGTTGGAATGTTCCCACCAGCTCTATTGGTGGGCTGGGAATTTTCCAGGATTAGCCTGAAGTTTCAATTAAGGAGTTGTTTGGGGCTTTTTGGTTTGTTTATTTGTTTGCTTTTAAGGCAGCCAAGCAGAACAACTGCTGGCAAGAACTTTAGTACCTGATTCATCCCTATAAAATTCTCTGCAAAGTGAGAAGGCATTTGCTTTTAAAACTGAATTTCCTCTGCTACTCCAAGTAAGAGTTAATAAAGGACTTAGAGGTGTTTGTTTCATTTTGGGTGCCTAATCAGTTCTCAATTTGTTTCAGATGAGCCATGTTAAATTTATCCCATGACCCTGTAATTACAATCTGTCTTCCATCCCTTAAATAGCCACTCTGTCTTTTCAAGCATTATTTTGGTTCACCTTCCTGGTATCCAGTTTTAAGTAAATATTTTAGGCTCTGAAGAGCATGGTTCTCTGCTTTCCGCTCTCCTGGCTTCCTTGAGGACAGCAAGGGCTTCACCAATTTCCACTGATGGGCTTCAGATCAGCTCCAGATTTCTTTCTGGTCTTTCATTCTGGTGGGGAACAACTTCTTGGCTGTTTAGAGAATGGAAAGGAGCCTGAGGGAATCTCCTTTTTCTCTCTGACAGTGGAAAACGGGCACATTCTTTCTCCTTCGTGCCTTGGTGCAGCTGAAAGATGCTGGAGCAGACCCTGGAAAAGGAAGGTCCTTCAGAAAGAGGAGAGGATGGGCTCATCCTTCCTGGAAAGGGTGGAGCAGGGTGGCCTCTGGCTCTTCAGGATGTCATGGAAAACCACCCATCAGATCCTGGGGATGACTTCAGACTGGCTTGAGGATGGAACACCACCAAGGAATGACGTTTCACTTGGATTTTTAAAGTCCTAGGCAGAGCTTCTGCTCCACTGAGCTCATAATTTTGGCTTTCACTGCTTGGCCACGAGCAGTGTGCTTTGAAATAGAACTGTCCATGAGGCAATACTGGGGTTTTTCACACCTCCTTCTCCATAGTGCCTTCCCTTTCCTGTATTTCTTGTGCTCCTCCAGGCTTTATTGCACTGGTCAGGAAAGATGGAGCTGAAATAGCCACAGCTTTACTTTGAAGACTGCTGCGTTAAGAAGAGCTACTTAACTCCCTTTCTGTCAAGCTTATGATATTAAAATCAATAATTTTCCCTCTTTTCCAACTGCTTTTAGTGGTATGAGCTGTGCAGAAAGGACTCACATAGTGTGACTGCAATGCATTTGGCACCTGAGCAGAGAAGGGACAGGTCTTCTCCTTGCTTGGACCTCTCCTCATGGCTGGAAAATCTCCAGGGCTAGTTTTGCTCATGTTTTTGCTGTTCTAAGTGGAACTGACTTACCAAAAGGAGTGTTAAGATGGTCCTGCAAACACAGAGGGGTCAAGAAGGTCAGCTACTGTGATGATGGGTATTTTTTGGGAAGGAAAGATGTGTCCATTAAAAAAATCCTTGAGTTTCCACGTGCATAATGCCTAGACCTGCCTCAGCAGAGGCAATTCACACCAACTAGGTGAGAAATGATTTTCCAAGGACATGTAGGACAGGACAAGGGGGAATGGCTTCCACTGCCAGAGGGCAGGGATAGATGTGATATTGGGAAGGAATTGTTCCCTGGGAGGGTGGGCAGGCCCTGGCACAGGGTGCCCAGAGAAGCTGTGGCTGCCCCTGGATCCCTGGAAGTGCCCAAGGCCAGGCTGGACACTGGGGCTTGGAGCAACCTGGGATGGTGGGAGGTGTCCCTGCCTGTGGCAGAGGGTGGAATAGGATGGGCTCTAGGTCCCTTCCAACCATTCCATGATTGTCCTAAGCTCTCCAACCACCTGCAAAGCCTCTGTGAAGAGACCGTGTTTTCCTTCTGTCTAAAGGAGGGACAAGTAAAGCCCTTCCCAGCACTGGTTTCTTCGAGATGGCATTGCCTGGCTGTGAATATTCATGTGCAGCTTGTTTCTGCAGCAAAAGTGTGAGCAGGGCTGTGATGCTGCTAATTGAAAGTGAAAGTGTTAATTTTCACACAGTTGTAAAAGAAATCCCAATTTGTGAAGATTTCGCTTGAGTCAGGGGTGAAGTTCTTGTCACTTTTAAAAGGCGCAGATGGGAAATGCTGAGTTGGAATATTCAGCCCCTCTTAAAATACTTTATTCCATCAGAAAGATTCTCAGGCTCTCTCAGCATGTTACTTTGTCAAACTCACCTTTTTTTTCCCTGAGAGAGGTTGGAGTCTCAACTTATTATTCAACTTTCTATTGCAGCTTTGTTTAGTGGAGTTTATACATTCTTAGATCAAACATTATACAATCTGACCAGGAATCATGCAATCACAGTGGGAGATGGGAAGAAACAGCATAATTTATTTTATAAACAAAGGCATCATCCACATTAAAGTACCAGTTGGTTAATAAAATGGGTTTTAATGCAATAAAAAAAATAAATATGCAGCTTTCCCTGAGCTGTGTTTAGAAATAGTTGCACTCAAATGAGGAATGTGGTGCTCATGTCTTCCCACAGAGGCTGCCTTCATCTCCTGAAAGCAGCTTCCCTGGCTGGTTTTGTCTGGGAAGGCTGGAGGGATTTCACCAGCTCCTTATTGTAAAATGGAGTGGATAATGAATGCCAGCAGAAGGGCTAAACTCCATTTAATGTTTATCCAGAGAAGAACCAGCTGCTCTAGGTTGGGAACACTCACAAGCTCATGCTAGGAGAGCTCTGAGGAGCCTTAGCAGGGACACAAAAAGGTGATGTCCAAGCATCAGGAGATGTTGTCATTACCCAAGCAAGTTCTGGAGGATGCATTCATCAGATCCTTGTGGGACAGCTTTGCTGGTAAAGTTGGAACTTTAGAAAAATGGTTAAATTGCTGCACTTGGGCTGCTGGATGGGCAGAGAATCCTCCGGAGTGTTTGCTGGATGACCAGCCTTGTGGAGGAGCTGGAAAATTTGCTGAGTGGGGTTTGTATGGAGGGCAAAGAGCTGGTGGATCAAACTGCTGCTTCTGGAGCTGACCCTGGGAAGGAGGAGAGGTGGGGGAATGTCCACTTTTTCTGAGGATGTATTGCAGTGTGGGTAGGGATCTGGGAATTATCAGCTGGATCCAAACTTGCTTTATTCAACAAACATTTTGACAGCTCCTGGAAGAGGAGAAAAGCCAATTTCAGTGAAGGTAGTGGTACAGTGAGCCAGGAGAAGATTTCATCCTGGAGCTGCAGTGAGTAGAACCTGGACGGTAAACCGAAAGCTGCTGAGAGTTATTACACACACATGCACACAATAGAGCTCAGAGCCCGGCCACTGAGACCTTCCTTGGGGATCCATATAAAACACATCTCACAAAAGCTGCCCTGTGTGCAAGCAAAGGAACTCCTGCTAGTGACGTTAGAAATGGTAAAAAAGAAAACCAACAACCTCACAACCCCTTTTTTACACACATCCAAGTGGTGTAACTCTTATCTCTTGGAGATACCAGCACAGCTAAACAGCACTCACCATATGGGACACTAAAAATGCTGCCTGGGAAGGGCTTTTCAGTGGCTGCTCTGAATTGTGCCAGTGTAAAAAATGTCCCCTTTGTCGTAGTGGTGAATGAATCTTCTTGTTCCCCTTTTTGCCTGGATTTATGTTAACCCTGGCTTCCAGCCGAGTTTGATCTGCTCACTTTATTGTATTGCAAACAGTAGTCAATGGCTCTTCAGCTCGAGATCGCCTGGATTTATTTTCAGGTCAAGTCAACTCTCCTTGACCCAAGTCTGAACCAAAATACATTCCCAGAAGATTCCCCCACAGGATATGGGATCCAAAGACAGAGTGACATTGTAATGAGTTCAAGGTTTTGGCTCAGTACAACAGAGCCCCTGTTGGTGCAGGGAAGGCACTGAGCAATCCTTATTTCAGCAGATTTTGTCACCCATCACTCACTTTCCTTCCCTGAGCAGTGTCACACCACGGAATCCCAGGATGGTTTGGATTGGAAGGGACTTTAAAGCTCACCTTGTTCCACCCCTCTGCCATAAGCAGAGACATCTACCAGACCAGGTCACTCCAAGCCCCAACACAGTGCTGGTGTTTGAGGTCTGCAGGGAAGGCAGTCCTTAGAAATGTGTTTGCACAGCTCTGACATGCCTGCGAGGAATTTGCTGTGCAGGCTTTAAGCAACTGATGAGATGGTCTGCATTCTTTCATCATTTTTTATAAAGGAAAAGTGGGATGTCTTTTGGGAACTGCCTGGCACAGAGGCAGAACCAGCTGATACTATGTCGTGAAGTGTAAAACAATCCTTTGAAGATCTGGGACAAAACCAGAATGAACTCATGGATTTAGCCTGGGTGATAAATCTTCCTTCAAAATAAGGCAGCCTTATGTTTGGTACAAAAGACTGTTTATTTCTTCTACAGAAAAAAAAAAAAAAAAAAAAAAAGAAATGGTGTAATCAGCTAGGATTAACTTTCCAGGGGCCCTGGACAGAAGCTAAAGCCCATATTGCCTCCTTCTCAAGCTCACATTGGATAATTTGAGTAGTTTAAAACCTCTCTGGCTTCCTATGGTTTTGGGCTATGAGCTGCTGCCGGTGTGCCTTGAACCTGAAGCCATTGCTAAGGACCTCAGCAACAGAAATTAAATGTCCAAGTGTTTGGCTGGTATGAACTGCCTGTTTCAACATGGACCTTGGAAAAAAACAGGGCCTTATTTCTGTTTTCCATCTCAAGGAGGTATTGAATCCACATGGCAAATACACAACTGAGGTCCAGCTGACTTAATGCTTCATTAAGAGCCTTTGTGGTTCAGGTGTGCTGCCTTTGTTGTTCTGCCTGCTTGTAGTTAATGTTTCATCAGCCCTTTTTTTATTTTATCTGCTCATGCAGTGACCTAGGAGCAGCCCCGCGTGCAGCTTGGTGATGCTTCAAATTTCACAACCTCGTTGGGCTGGATGCTGGGAAAGCTGTCAGTGAGACAGCGGGGCAAAGGGAAGGAGGAGAGTGGAATTCCTGCAGGAGCTTGTGTGTGTGAGCTCTCTTGGGCAGAGTGGTCCATGCACTGAGTGATAAGCAAATCCCATCTTTTCTGATGGGTCAGGTTGGGTTATCAGTGCCTGAGCTGGCTGAGAGTGACGGGGTCAAACAGGCATTGATTGTTTTATGGCGCAAGACCGCTCAGCGGGCCCTGTCATCTTGTGTGGGGAGCTTCAGTGTCCTCTCCCCTGGTTCCTCTGGAATAAACTCCTGTTGATGATGAGCTAGCACAGGGGAAAGTCATGGACACAGGCAGTTCCTGTACACTGAGTCATGTGTTTCCTAAATCCTTCCTGTAGCTATTCTGTGTTTTTCTGCAATCCACAGGTTTCTCCTGAGGAAAGACACTCCAGAAGACTGGTAGGGAGGAAAAAAGGAAGAAGGATGCTCCACTTTCAAAGGAACACAAGATTTGTGTGGTTAGGAGACAGGTGGGAAGCCAGAGGTGGAGTGTGACCATACTGTGGAAGCTGCCCCATGGGGAGACCTTGCTGTGTGCAGGGTGTTGCCAGGAAAGGTCTCTCAAGGGAAGCAGGATGATTTTTCCCCTCAATATGATGCAATTTAGGCAGGAGTTGGGGCTGGATCTGCAGCAGGACCATATGGCACATGCCTCCTGGAGAATGGAGACCAGGCATGTTGGGAGCCCAGGCTGCACAGCAGCTGGAGCAGGGCTTTGGAGAGCCCATGGTTTGCAGTTGGCTACTGAGTTCTCCCCAGACCTTGAGTGTCTGGCTGGACTGAGAGTCCGGAGAGCTCAGCAATTTCCACTGCTGAGCCAGAAGCAATCCAGAAGGAGATGACCAGGCAGTTCCCAGCCACCAAACATCAGATGAAAGCAGCTGTAATGTCTTTGTCTTCTCACCTGTTTGCTGGTGGGCAAACAGCGACTGTTCACAGTAAAAAATTACCCTTTGTGTTCACTCACTTAACATTTTCAAGGAGTTGTGGCTAAATGGAGGTGACCTTCACTCTCAGCTCCCATGCAATGGCTTAGCTCCAAGAACTGCTATCAAACCATGCTGACTTTCAGCAGCTGGGACTTGGGTCCTGCGTTTAATGTCCCTTCCTCACAGCTCATGCACTCGGTTTTCCTTGCCAAGATTATATTTGCTTTCCTTCCTCAAGGACTGTTCTAAATATCAGACTTTAAAACAATATGTCTTTTTTTCCCCCTGCAGAGAACAATATGATATGCCACCGTTGAATTAATATGTCCATGAGAAGTGAATATAATCTCCCCACTAGATCCCCTTTCCAAAAGATTTATGATTTAATGAATTTTTTATTTCTTACCAGCCTGTAACATTGAGTTGTTTTACACCTAGCAGGGCTCTTTCCCATGGAAGCAAGAGAAGGTGGGGGGGATCCCATTGTCCTAATTTCAGCTCCTTGCTCTCCCCTCTCTGTCCCCAGCCTTGCTGCTGGTGCAGATTTCCATAGCATGGCTCCCATCAAAACCCACCCTTGCCATGCTCACGTCTCACTGCTAATCTGAGAGTGCACTGTGAGGACAGGAGAAGTTTCTGAACAATGTTTATGTAAAAATCAATGTCTCTGAAAAAAATCTTCTTTGCTGCCTGCTTAGCTGCTCCAGGCAGGATTTCTGGTTCAGGGTTGGATGCTATCCTCCTCATGGTCACATTCTGGCACACTCACAAATAAATAGCAGTAAAGCCTCTGACAGCAGATTATGAAGCAGTAAATAACATTCATTGGTAACACCTTTATTTAGTGGAAAGAGTAAGATGGAAATGAACTGTGAAGGGGAGACCCATCTTCTGTAATTATTGGCTACACAGGTAATTTCCTAATTCTACCACCAATTGATTGCTCCTGAAAGCTCTCATTACATTGAAAATAGCAAATCGATTGCTGTGCCAGCCCTTTCCTCAGTGGATCCTGCTGGAATTGTTGCTGTGTTATGGCTTGGCTTTGGGAAAACTTGCTGGGATTGACAGGAAATGTCCTGCCATGCAGGTGGACAAGACTTAAACCTTCCTCCTGCTGTGTCTCTCTCTCCTTTATCCCTGGGGCTGTCCAAGGAATGCTTGGATGTGGCACTCAGTGCTTAAAGCGGGGATGGGTCACAGGTTGGACTCCATGATCTCAGAAGCGTTTTCCAACCTAAACGATTATGTCTGTGGGTGGACAAAGGCAGAAAATGGTTAAAAGCCTGGGTGGCCCAGCTGAAGAAGGCCACGTGAAGCACTGTGTGCTCTGAGTTGTCTCTCTGAATCAGAGCTGCTCACCCTCACTTGTCAGGAGGCGAGAGCTGATGGCAGTGTCCCTGGGCCTGGAAAACACACATCTCTCCCGGCAGCTTTTCGCAAAGCTTTCAGTGTGTGCTGCCTCAAACTGCATATGCTGGAGGCCCGTGACGGCCCAAGAAGCTCAGCTTTTTGCTGGAAAATCTTCCTCTTCAATTTGGTCCTTACTGTTGTGGTGCTGAAGCTGAACATGCAGCCTTGGAGCTGCAGCAGAGATGGAAACCACCTCCCAAGTGGCTTTTTGCAATAAAAATATAATATCTCGTGAACCTTTGAACTAACAGGTGGGTGGTGTGGAGGAGGAAGGGAAGTCCTGAGCTGTGATTTCTCTTTTATTGCTTGCTTTAGTGGTTTAAGCTAGGCTAGGGGAAGCAGGAGCCTTGCCCTAGGATGGGTTGTGGTTGCCCTGGCCTCTCCGTACACTTCTCTTCCTTTTTTCTCCACTTTTAAGAGGTCAGTTTCTTTCTGCCACGGTTTCTCTTTCCCACCCCAGAGCAGCTTCCTCAGCTTGGGGCACCTCTGGCTGGCTCCATCCTTGTTCAGAGGAGGATCCTGGTTTCCTGGAGCTGCCTGTGATCACAAGAACCTTTCCTGCCCTGCAGTAGGAGGCTGCTTCTCCCTGCTCTCTTCCCCTTGCTTTCCTCATCCTGCTTTTCTTCCGGACCGGACAGGACAGAGCTGGACAGCAGAGCAGCCCCGGGGCTTCCCTGTGGCTGCTGGAGGCAGGGTTTGGCATTAAATGACCCGATTGTTCCCTGCTGCTGGGGGAAGTGAAGCCTCTTTTTTCTTTCCTCTCATTTTCTCATTTTTCCTCTCTTTTTCTATTTTTCTCTTTCCAGCACCGCACCCACTGCCTGCTGAATTGCACTCGCTGCTGTCTCAGAGGTGACTCCTGATGCAGCCATCTGTTTATTCCTTGTGTTTGTCGTCCATCCATCCGTCCATCCATCCCATGAGGGACGTGACCGGGAGAGGACAGAACTCTGGCTGTCTTGGCACAGGGAGGAAGCAGGCACTGCGTGTTCATCCTGCAGGAAGCTGGGCATCACCTTGGGATACACCTCATGAATCACAGCCTGGCTTCCTGCAGGGCTGTCCCGGGCTCTGTCCTGACTGGGTTTGTGCTGCTGGCACCGCTCTCTGTCCGTTCGTGAGGCTGCTCCCACCTCGCTCCTGCTGCACACAAACCCTCTCTTGTGCAACGGGAGAGATGTTTTCCCCTTTGTCCCACTGTGATCCTTGCCGTGCAATCAAAATGCTCCCCCACCCAGTACAATCTGCACTTTGCCTTCTTGGCCTTCTTTCTCACTCCCAAACCCATGTCTTCGCAGCACTCGAAGCTGCCAACTTGACTTTTTTACTGTTTCGTTTTGATTTCTCTGTTGATTTGAGTAGGCAGGGCTGGATGTCAGCTTCCATCTGCCTTCCAGCTGGAAAGGGAAGCCTTAAGAGAAGGGGAGGGGGCTGCTTTCAACCTGTTCCCTGATTTCTCCCAAAATCAGTAGGGAAAGGCTTTGAGGACAAGGAGAAAGTCAGGATTTTTTTCTCTCCCCTACCCCCATTAGTAAAAACTTGTGTTTTTGGAGGAAAAAATAACATATTGCTGTAGTTCAGGCAGTTAAACAAAATATAAATGCAAAGCAAAGCAGTTAAATAATGATCTGGCTTTCAGTGCTGCATTTTGCCCAACACTGACGTGTTGCTACAGACTCCTCTATAGCGGGGTGAAAGCTGCAGAGCTTTGCTTTCCTAAACCATAAAATGGTTTGGGTTGGAAGGGACCTTAAAGCTCATCCCATTCCACCCGTGTCATGGACAGAGACTCCTTCCATTCCCCCAGGCTGCTCCAATCCCTGTCCAACCTGGCCTGGGACACTTCCAGGGACGAACACCCACAGCTTCTCTGGGCACCCTGTGCCAGAGCCTCCCCACCCTCACAGGGAAGGATTTCTTCCCAATATCCCATATAATCCTGCTCTCTGGCAGTGGGAAACAACTTCCACTTATCCAAAGTCCCTCTCCAGCTCTCTTGGAACCCCTTCAGGCACTGGAAAGTGCTTCAAGGTCTCCCCAGAACATTCTCTTTTCCAGGCTGAACAATTCCATTTCTCCCAGCCTGTCTTGTTTCAGGGAGTGATGGATCACCTGGACAGCTGCATCTCCAAGGAGCTCTGGCCACAGCAACTGCAATCACATCTCATGGATCACCTGCTTGGATTGGTGGCAGATACCAATTAATCATGGCAAGCAGGCAGCTTGCCTCGACCTTCTGCTGATTTTATCTGAGGTTCCCAGCTCTGCTTGCTCTGTTCTAGGGAGGTGGTTTTGTATTGTGCAGGTTTTTAATGCCTGCACACCAAGCAAAATCTAGTTTTTTTAAGGAAAAGGGAATTGGCCCTGGCTGTCCTATGAGGAATGTGCTCCCTACAAAATGATACCTGAAAGGAGGAACTGGGAGATGGCAGCAAGGGCTCTGAAAAAATGCAGGAGAAGGGAGGTTGTCTGTAACTCCTGGATAGCCAGCAGCTTTATGGTGCTGACTGGTATTTTTGGAGAGCTGTGGAAGACTTTGCACTTTTGGATGTTATTTTCTGGCACACCAAGTAAGGAAAAACCACTCCACTTACTTTTTTGGCCAAGTGACCAGAGTGCTGCTAGAGTGCCTTTAGTTTTGATGTATTTTTTTCCCTAGGATTTTCAGAGCCTGATTTAGCCAAGTTGTTCAGCCCATACTTATTTTTAAACCTAATCCTGTCGCTGTCTGACATCACTGTGCTTCAGTCTCACCAGCATCTGTATACTTGGGCAAGCACAATTCAAGCAGATGCTGAAACACTTTGCTCACTGACAGCTGGGAGGACCTCACCCAGGAAGAGTGGGGTCAGGGAGGGAGATGAGGCACCTTACATCCCACCATTTCCATCCATGGGATGGTGTTAGACTCATCCCTCTGCCTTTTCTCCCTGGCACCCAACCAGAAAGGACCTCAAAGCCCATCCAGTGGCACTCCCCTGGGACACCTTCCCATATCCCAGGTTGCTCCAACCCCTGTCCAGCCTGGTCTGGAACACTTCCAGGGATGGGGCAGCCATAGCTTCTCTATGCAGGGCTTTACCTCCCTCCCAGGGAAGACTTTTTCCCAATATCCCATCTAAACCTACTCTCTCTTTCAGTTTGAAGCCCCTTGTCCTGTGGATATGGGATTTTGTGTTTTTTTGGGAAACAAAATACATGTTTTCTGGGGGCAGGTTCAAGGCTAAACTTTAACCCTGTCTCTTCCAAAAAATCGTGTTTCAAAGGTGTCAGCTAAGCTGTGTGTCCTGGCTGGGCAGTGGCTCAGCCATGCTGAGGTGATTTGGGAGCTGTAGGTGGGTGGGGGCTCAGGGGGAGGGTTTGGGGCCCACCCCTGCTCTGGGAGAGCAGGAGATCCCTGGAGATCCTGAGATCCTGCTGGAGATCCCTGGGAGCTGTCAGTGCTGCTGTCAGGTGGATGGACACCTAATCCCAGCATTTTCCCTGGGATAGACAGCCTGACTGCCCCCCTTTCCCTCACCTTCCCTGTGCTCAGGAGCCGTGCAAAGGATTTTCACTTCGAATCAGTGACTCCCTGGCTTCTTGTTGCTTTTCCTTGGCATTAGTTTTTCCTGCCCTGGGGTAGGGAGCAGAGGCAAGGATCTGCTGCCTCCCCTTGCCTTGTCTACCTCAATACTTTATTGTGGCAGGGAAAAAAACAAATCAAAATATTACACAGCTAGAGACAGGCTGTTTAATTCCCCGCCCCCTTACATCTGTTCATCTGTTCTGTGGTTTTTTTCACCTTTTAAAATCTTTATTCTCTCCCTGTTTCCTCTGTTTTCTCTTCCTCCCCTTTTTTCCTCCCTGTCCTAGTTTAGGGCAAATTGGGCAGAAAACCTCTGAAGTGTCCCCCCCCGCAGGAAGCAAACCCAAGTGGCCCCTTCCCCAACTGGCTTGGGAAGAAATTTCCTCAGAGAAAAGTGGGAAAAACCTGTTTATTCAACAGGCAAAGCACTGCCCAGCACAAAAAAAACCCCAAAAAGCCCAAAAACAAACCAATACTGAACAAAACCTCTTGCTGCTCTGAAGAGGTGACAAATTCAGAACTCTCCTGTTGGTTGTAGCTCAGCTCAGTCTGTTCTTAGTCCCTCTTCACCACCAGAAGCTCAAGGAGATAGAAGAGGAAGAGCAAAAATGTGCAAATGAACAGGAATCATGGAAGAAGCATAAACAGCCACTTGAGAGTGGTGTCTACGAAGGTCCCAGTGAAGCCACAGATGAATTGCATGCTCTCCAACTACAATATCAAGTTATTTTGCAAACAGAAAAGAAAAATTGATTGTCTTACAGAAACAGCTGCTACTCATATAGCATCTATCATGAAATACCTTGATGAACAGAATGCAAAAATTTACAGACTATGAAGAATTCATGTCTGAGGATCTATTTTCAGACTTGACCAGCATCCTAGACATTTATAAACAGAAAGCTGAGAATCTCCAATCACTAAAAAGGTGAGGATAAAAATATTGCGTTTCTGAAGCTCAGGTATGGAGTCTTTTAAAAGGATGGGTACTGCCTGTGTTTATTACTGAAACTGGTTTGAAGTGGAAGGAAGTAGTTAGGAACGTTGTTTTGTGGACACTAATACATTAAACACATTAAAAGATTAAACAATAAATTTGCATTTGCTTAAAAAACCCACCTATACCAAACAACAAAACCGCTTGCTGCTCTGAGGAGGTTACAAATTCAGAAAGTCTCTCAGTCTGTTCTCAGTCCTTCCAGCATTGGAAAATGTTGCTGCCAAGGCCAGGCCCTGGTGGCCACAGGTGCCGGCTCCTGGTGCTTCCCCTGGTTCCCCACTCCAGAGCAGGTTCAAAAAATTCCAATAAAAAAGGAAAAAAACCAAAAACAGCTTTCTGGGGAACTTCTCTGCTTCAGTTAGTCAAACACTAATTAAAAGCAAAGGGGAGCTCTCTGTCCACCACAGTGACACAGTCCAGGAGACCAGGCATCAGAACTCCCATCTCTGTGGTTTGAAAACAACCTCCTGAGACTGCTTCTCCTTCCCCCACCTTTCAGTCTCAAATCCAGCCTTACAGGTACAAAACTTATTTCTGCGTTAAACAGACGAACGTGGATACAATTCAACACCACAAAGTGACCCCACCCCTTATCCCCATATTGTCAACTCATTACTAAAACGAATATATATATTCTAACTCTGCACACACATATATATGGTATATAGCTATGTATAGACAATAACAGTAATGCCCAACAAACAGTGATATTTGCATATGGTTCTCACCCAACAATTAGATCTCCCTGAGGTACACATCATGGTGTCCCATCTTTCTGCATTATCCACCATGTGCAACCTGGTCCCTCAGCAATGACAGCCACACAAATGGGTTTGTCTGTACTTGAAGCAGAATTGATCCAAACTGTCTCCCTCAACAAACCTCTGGCATGCACTACAAGGTTTTATATCTGTCTACAATGTGCAGGGGCTCAGATTGGGCAGGGCCTGCTCAGTTGATGGAGCCTTGGGTGTTAACTAACCAGTTGGCCTTTGCTAGATGCTGCTCCCAGTTTTTGAAAGCTCCCCCACCCAATGCTTTCAAGGAGTTTTTAAGAACCCATTGTAGCTCTCCACTTTCCCAG
>VRYO01002326.1:1859021-1883961 GCA_009812075.1 Sialia sialis
TTTTCTCTCCTTTCCCCTCTATCCTTTTCCTGTTTCTCTCTTTTTCACTCCTTCTCATTTTCTCTTTCCCAGGCTTCCATCCCTCTCCTTCTCCAACTTTCCCTTCTCTGTTTCTCCTCCTTTTGCCTCCTTCCCACTCTTTCTCCTTTTTCCTCATTTTCTCCCTCTCTTTCTCTTTCCCTTCTTTTTCTTTTTCCTCTTTTCTTCTGCATTTTCTCTCCTTTTCCTTCTTTTTTTCTCTCATTTTCCATCCTTTTTCCTCCCTCTATTTCTCTCCTTTTCTCACTTCATTTACTCTTTCCCTGGCTGCCATCTCTGTTTCCCCCGCTTTTTCCTCTCTCTTTTTCCTCTCTCTTTTTCCTCCCTCTTCCCCCTTCCCTCTCTCCTCTTTTTTCCTCCTTTAGTTTCCTTTTTCCTCCCTCTCTTTCTCTTTTTCCTCTTTTCTTCTGCTTTTTCTCTCCTTTTTCCTCATTTTCTCTCCCTTTCCCCTCTATTTCTCTTTTCCTCCTTTTTATTTTTCTTCTTTTTCTCTCATTTCCCCTTTTTTCTCTTTTTCCTCTACCTCTCTTTTCCTCCTTTTCATTTTTTCTCTTTTCTTCTACTTTTTCTTTTTCTCCCTCTTTTTCATCTCCTTTTTCCTCCTTCTGTTTCTTTTTCTCTCCTTCTTCTCTGCCCTTTTCAGTTTCTCTCTTTTTCACTCCTCATTTTTCTCTCCTTCTCCCACTTTCCCCTCTCTATTTCTCCTCCTTTTTCCTCCTTCCCACTCTTTCTCCTTTTTCCTCATTTTCTCTCATTTTTTCCATTTCTCTTTCCCTTCTTTTTCTTTTTCCTCCTTTTTCTTTTCTCCCCTCTCATTTTCCCTCCTTTTCTTCCCTCTATTTCTTTCCTTTTCTCTCTTTCCCTGACTTCCACCTCTCTTTTCCCCCTGCTTTTCCCTCTTTTTCCTCCCTCTTCCCTCTCTCTTTTTCTCCTTTTTCCTCATTCACTCTCATTTTTTCCTCCCTCTCCTTCTCTTTTCCTTCTTCTTTTTCCTCTTTCTTCTGCTTTTTCTCTCGTTTCCCCTTTTTTCTCTTCTTTTTCCTTGTTTTCTCTCCCCTTCCCCTCTATTTATCCTTTCCTCCTTTTTATTTTTCCTCTTTTCTTCTGCTTTTTCTTTTTCTCCTTCTTTCTCCTCCCTCCGTTTCTTTTTCTCTCCTTCTTCTCTGCCTTTTTCCATTTCTCTTTTTCACTCCTCATTTTTCTCTTTCCCAGACTTCCATCTTTCTCCTTCTCCCACTTTCACCTCTCCTCCTCCTTTTTCCTCCTTCCCTCTCTTTCTCCTTTTTCCTCTTCCTTTCTTTCCCTTTCTCTCCTTGTTTTCTGTCTTTCCCTTGCATCCATCTCTTTCCTCCCACTTTCCCCTCTCTCTTTCTCCTCCTTTTTCCTCCTCCTCTCTCTTTTTCCTTTTTCCTCATTTTCACTCATTTTTTCTCCTTTCTCTTTTCCCTAATTTCTTCTGCATTTTCTCCACTTCCCCCCTTTTTTTTTTCTTTCCTTTTTCCTTCTATTTCTCTCCCCTTTTCCCTCCCTCTATTTATCTCCTCATTTTCCGTCTTTCCCTTGCGTCCATCTCTCAGTTTCCCCCGCTTTTCCCTCTCTCTTTCTCTTTCTCCCCCTTATCTCTCCCCGTGTCCCGGTATCATCCCCGGCTGCCCGCACCCCTGGCTCCCGCTCCCGTGGCTGGGCCGGGCTGATCTGCAGCCGCTCCAGGGCTGTGCCGAACCGATCTGGAAGGCAACCGGCGCTGTGCAGAGCTGATCCCGGCCGGTCCCGAGGCTGGGCTGGGCGGATTAGTGTCTGGAGCCGCCCCCGGGAGGCGGGCTCCCCTCACGGCCCACATAAGGCGGCGGCGGCGGGGCCGCGCTCACTCGCCCGGGCAGCGCTGCCGGTAGGCCTGAGGTAAGGGCGGCCCTGAGGGAGCCCGGCCGGGGCTGCGGGACCCGTGGGGCTCACACTCTGCTCGCCCCGAGCCTGCCCCGGCTCCATCGCGGCCCTCCAGGCTGGAGTGGGTGGGGGGAGTCGCTTCACGTTGTCCCCACCCGGGTCTGCCGTGGCGGGAGGGTCTGGAGAGCTTGGCGTGGGCACCGCTCCGCTGTGGGTGCCCCAGGTGCGGTCCCGGCCCCGTCGCTGCCTCCCCCCGCAGGTGTTGCTTGTTTCCTTCAGCTCGCAGCTGCGGCGGAGTTTGAATGTGCCGGGCTCGGGCTCGCCAAGCCCCTTGCGGTCATGGGTGTCCTCTTGTGGTGGTGGCCATCTCCTCACGGCGGGGGTGAAGGTGTGCGAGTGACAGCCCGTCACTGCCAGTCAGCAATCCTGGCTTTTTCTTCTCCGTTTGGGAAGGGCAAAGCCCGGTTTGCCCACACCCCTGAGCAGTCGGGAGAGCAGCAGAGGGCTGTGGGGTGCCCTGGGAAGCTCCCCAAGTTGTTGAGGGCTGCGACACTGCCGTGCCGGGCTGCCATCCTGGGCAGGGATGCTGGTGCCTGTTCCCTCTGTCCCATCCTGCAGGAGGTGGGATGGATGGAGAGGGTGCAGTCCAGCAGGGTTTTGGGTGCGTCTCCTTTCCTTCGTGTCCTAACTCCTGTAAACCAGCAGCGACTGGACTCGGCACACGTGCCTTCCAGGTGAAGGGGTGATGGCCCGCAGGAGTTTTGCGGTGTCGTGGACACAAATTACAGTCCCAGCTTCCTTGAGGAGTTTATCAGATGCTGCGCTGTCTGCAGAGAGCACTGAAGGTGTTTTTGTAGGAGCACGGAGCGGCTTTATTGAGGCTGTCTGGTGGGTTTCCCCCCGTAGCTCCCAGCTAATCTGGTGAGAAGCAGAGCTCAGGTTACAGCAGCTAATCCCAGACTACAGGCCGGGCTGCGGGGCTGTAATCTGTGAGCACAGCCCTCCTCCCCGGCGGGACTGGAGCCTGGGAGGCCGGCTCGGTGTCGGGTTTTTATTGCCGCGCTGGGGATGCGAGAGGCGCAGGCAGATGGATGGATGGATGCACGTGTGTGCAGCAGCCGTGCTCTCGGAGCGCAGAGTCGGGCTGAGCATCCTCCGTGCTCCCTAACATCCCCAGGGCGCCTCTGAGCCAGCAGCTGCGATTGTGGTGGCCCTGGTGTCCCCAGATTGGTGTGAGCCCCAGCTTCGAGGTCTCTCTGCTGCCTCTCTGTTGTAATCTGACACCCCTCAGCCAGGTTTGAGTTTCTTCTGCATAAAATGCGTGTTGTAGATTTGCTGGTGTTGGGTGGTCACAATCCTGTCCTGAATTGGGGTATTGGTATGTGGAGTGAGCTGGCTCCTGTTGTTTGAGACCATGTGCCTTTCCAGAGAAGCCTGTGCTACTTCTGTGGGATTTCAGGTGGGTAGCTGGGTGCTCTTCCTGCTCTGTTCCCCTTGCTGCTCCCAAATACCAGCAGGAGCTGGTGCCTTTGCCATGCGGCTGGAGGTTTTGTGGCTTTTAGGGAGTTTGCTTTAGTTGCTGCAGGGTTTTGAGGTACAGGGACTTGGGGGTGGTGCTGCTTTTCCCCGTGTGTGAGAGGCTTGGAATGTGTGTGCTGGGGATGCAGTGGGACCCTGGGTTAGTTCTGGCAGGAGCCCCATCCCTGTGTCCCACTTGCAGCCCTGGGATGATGTGAACATCTAGAGGATGCATCCATCCCTGCTGCCTGTAGTTCTAGGGGGGAGGATCAGCCCTTCTGTGGTGCTTAGTGTGGGTTAAATCACTCTCTGCTTTCCCGCGATGAGCACAGGATTGGGTGTCCCAGGATGGAGAGCTGCCACTGTCTCAGCTCCCTCTTTAGCCAGTGTTTGAGCAAAATCCTTGCTTAATTTGGTTTGAATCTCGGCTCCATCTTTCATCAGGCCAGCAGGATGAAAGCCACTGGCCAGATCTCCTCACGGGGCCAATTTGGGGCTGTTTGTGGAGAGATTTGATCTCCCCTGAATGTGTGCACGGCCCCCCTCATTGTTAGTGCCACCAGCTTCCCCTCTGCTGGGACAATAGTGCCTTGAGCCCTCCCGGGTAATCTCCCCCCTTATCTCCCTTCTCTTCCGTAGCCTCTGTCCCTGACAGGCAGGAGGGTGGGAGCTTTGGGAAGAGCCAATTATGCAGAAGGAGAGGTGCTGTGTCAACCAAGGGCCCTTTTTGGGGAGAGGGGGTGAGGAGTGGATATTTAACACATCCAAGCTCTTCCCTGCTCTGTGCTCCTCGAGACCCTGCAGAGAGATCCTGTGGTGGGGTCAGGGATATTTGGAGATCCCTGTTGCTCTCTGGTCACTTGGCCACACTGGCTTTGCCCCAGGCTGGGGCTGTGGTCAGGGGGAAGATGTTGTTGGGGATGCTGGAGGTGTCTATGGGGGGAACAAGGATCTATCCCTTGGAAACCCACATCTGCAGTTTTATTTTGGCTGCATCCTGCACTCCAAAACTGGCCTGGCTGAAGTGTGGTGGGCACAGGCCTGTGGCTGGTACTGAGGGTCCCGGGGAGGGGGACCTCCCCAAAAGCAGAAGGGTCATTAGCAGCCCCACTTGGGGTTTGTGTCAGCCATTAAGGTCTGATGGGCCTTTTCGTTCTGCTGGTGAGGAAGTTAACAAGTTGCTTTGTCCACTGCCTGCAGGTAGAAGAAAGCACTGAAGAGACAGCACAAGTAGATACAGAAAAGCAAAAGGGTGGAAAGGAGGCGGTTGTGGAGCCAACCATGATGGGGGAGTGTTTTGAAATCAAAGCACTCTTCTAAAAAGAAAGCTTAAGCCCAGCAGATGTACTCAGCAGTCAAGATCCAAGTATTTTTTGTTTTCCCGAAGCTATGTCATAATTGTTAAGTGCAGGGGATTCTTTGTAGAATGGAATTGGGGAGAAGGGGCAAAGGGAGGACAGAGCAGAATTTAAGTTTGGATAGGGGTACAAAGCCCCTTAGTAACCCACTTGTACTTAATGCAGCTGTAGCTGGGCTTGACAAGATGCTGACCAGAGCCTGTGGTAAATGTTTTACGGTACTGTGCATCGGCCAGATCGATTCTACTGTGCTTGAGGGAGTGCAGATAAAATGGCTTAAAGATTCCCCTGCTGAAAGTGATAGGACCATCATTTATGCCGGAGGAGACAGGTTTAGTCGCCTGACATTTATTTGGCCACGGTGTACTTTGCAGATTTCACACCTGGGGACGATAGCCAACCTGATGATGTCAGATGTGAGCTGGAAGGGAAGGGAAAATTGCACAAAATCTGCTGCTGCTCTTCTTTAGTCAAGCAGATGAGCTTTGCTAAGTGTCTTGGTTGTTTTACTCCACGGAGCTCTTTGATGGAAGATGCCTGGCAAGGGCAGGATGTCACTAAAGCGACACAGCAGCAAAAATAGCTCCATAATTTACGTAATTTCTTTCAATCCTGTCTTGCCTTTAGGTCATTTGAAGTCCAATCTGAGCGACCATGAGCGCGCTTGACTTGACTTCCGTCCTGGATTTCCTGGAGATGGCCAACTTGACGGAGATCAACTGGACGTGCAACAACGGCGAGTGCATCACCGTGGACGCCACAACATGCTCCGGCACGCTCAACAAGAGCGCCCTGCTCTACACCCTGTCCTTCTTCTTCATCTTCATCTTTGTCATAGGCCTGGTGGCCAACTCAGTGGTGGTGTGGGTCAACCTGCAGGCCAAAATGACCGGCTATGAAACCCACCTGTACATCTTCAACCTGGCCATTGCCGACCTGTGTGTCGTGATCACCCTTCCTGTGTGGGTGGTCTCGCTCGTCCAGCACAACCAGTGGCACATGGGGGAGATCACGTGCAAGGTAACTCACCTGATATTCTGCATCAACTTGTACAGCAGCATCTTCTTCCTGGCGTGCATGAGCGTGGACCGCTACCTGTCAGTCGCCTACTTCACCAACTCCAGCAGCCGCAAGAAGAAGATCGTCCGCCGCTGCATCTGCATCCTGGTGTGGCTCCTGGCCTTCTCCGCCTCCCTGCCGGACACCTACTACCTCAAGACAGTCTCTTCCAACAACGAGACCTACTGCAGGCCCGTGTACCCTGAAGAGAGCTTCAAGGAGTGGTTCATTGGCATGGAGCTCA
This sequence comes from Sialia sialis, assembly GCA_009812075.1. Lineage (NCBI taxonomy): Eukaryota > Metazoa > Chordata > Aves > Passeriformes > Turdidae > Sialia > Sialia sialis. The sequence continues at coordinate 1,865,124 of VRYO01002326.1, forward strand.
TCTCCGTGGTGCTGGGCTTCCTCATCCCCTTTCCCGTCATCGCCGTGTTTTACTTCCTGCTGGCCAAGAGCATCTCTGCCTCCAGCGACCAGGAGCGCAAGAGCAATGGGAAGATCATCTTCTCCTACGTGGTGGTGTTCCTGGTGTGCTGGCTGCCCTACCATGGGGCTGTCCTGCTGGACATCTTCTACAGCCTTCACTTCATCCCCATTAGCTGCCAGATGGAGAACTTCCTCTATGCCACCCTCCACATCACGCAGTGTTTCTCCCTTGTCCACTGCTGCGTCAACCCCATCCTGTACAGCTTCATCAACCGCAACTACAGATACGAGCTGATGAAGGCCTTCATTTTCAAGTACTCGGCCAAAACTGGCCTCACCAAACTCATCGACGCCTCCAGAGTGTCAGAAGCAGAATACTCAGCTCTGGAACAAAATGCCAAATGACTGCAATTCCAGGAACAAACTTCCTTGACTCTCTAACCTGATGTGGTTGTTTTTGTGTGTGTTACGGTTTGTTGTTTATTTTTTTGTTGTTTTTTTTTTACCCCTTCCTTTCAATATGTTTGTTACAAACGGGGCATGAATTCCAGCCTACAAAAGAGAGAGGACAAAGCGTAATTTAAGAGTAGGATCAGTTGAAAAGTGGAAGTGGTACCAAAACGAAAGCCTTTTCTCCTCCTAGCCCGGTGTGGACTCCTCAACAACGCTATGCAAATGGAAATTACTTCCTAGCAGACAAAGCCATTGTGTACCATAGATAACATGGATAAGCTTCTCCTTCCACGTCTTGATTCCCTCTTGTCTCCTTGTATATGTTTATATATATTAGTGTGTTGTATTTAAAAGCACGAGACTTTATTTTCTGCCTCTTGATGTACCTTATACGAGTGTATTTGAAAGTTAAATATATTTTTATCATGTATTTGAAGTATATTGCTGATGAGTGTATCCAGAGTGCTGTAGTCTGAGTGTATGGCTCCAAGAGGATGCTGATGAATAGGATGGAAGTGAACTCTTGGGAGCATCCTCCCTGGCTGGCACACTTTATGAACCGTGGCTTTATGTGGTGTCACACCCACATCTGGAGCATGAAATATATGTAGTGTAATGTAGCTGCCATCATGTTAAAATTAACAGTATTGTCAGAGTCCTTAACTCCTACACCCCTGCTTCACCAGGCTGTATCCTCCTGCACAGAGTGAGTGATCTTACTGCTGAGAGTTGTCTCTATTTGTAAGTTATTTTTGTAAAATAAAGATCTGAGGAAAAAAACCAAAACACCTGTGCCTAGCAGTGGTTTGACTTGCCAGCATCTCTTCGGGAAAAAAAAAAAGCCAAAAAGAAGGAATCTCAAGGCCACTCTCTGTCCTTTGGTGTAGGAGCAGATAGGTCAGTCAGAGTTTTCCTGGTGTTTGGTGGCCAGAAAGAACTGATAGAAGAATGGGAGATGGCACTGGAGCGTGGTGAGCAGGGATGGAGTGGGAGGAGTTGATCTGTGCCAGTGGGGTGGTAAAACTGATGGATTTATAAGGTAAAAGCTGCTAGGAATGATGAAAAGCTGTGTTTGTAGCTTAGAAATAAACAGAGGGAAGGGAAATACGGAAGTGTGCAGATGGAGCAGATATCTGGACTAATCCAGGTTCAGCCCTCTGTGGTTTTTGCTGGTGATGGAACTGGGGGGGTAAGCAGTCCTGACAGCACTAAATCCCTTTTTATCTCTTTGCTTTGTTGTGGATTTGCAGTGCCGTAGTGTCCGAGTGTGGGGCAGGATCCAGGCGCTGTGGGATGCCTCAAGTGGAGCTTTAAGCCAGCAAAGGACTTGAACCATGGTCATGAACACCTCAGGACAAGGTATTCAGTGTCAAATCAGTGATGTCTCCCAGCCGTGTTCGCTGCTCTGGGGCAGTGCTGCACTTAAATTCCTCTTCAATCCAAGCATGCCCTCATCCCTCTGCCATCCTAACAGCCAAACGATTTGGGAATGGCTCTATTTTGTTTTATTCTACACATTCCATTACTGTCTCCTCAAAGGTCACCCTATAAAAACAGATGTTAAGTCTGCCATCCCCTTCTCGTAGTGGTAAAAAGCACCAGCCCATTCCCAAATGGGGAGAAATACCAAGAGAAAAAGGAATTCTGGTTGCAGAGAAGTTGTCAGGATGGAGTGCAGGCACAACTTTTTGTGCTGCTGCTTCTTGTACACTGTGGGCATTTTGAGCTTCCTGTAAACCTTGAGATGTTGCAGAGCTGCAAGTTCTCACTTATGCTGACACTTGAAATTGGCTAATGCTGAGAAATTAATTCCCTGCTTTAGCTGGGCATTGCTTCCTTCCCTCAGCATCCCTGCGTGCAGCTGTGTGTCCTCCCTGAAGGTGCTGGGTACAGCTCTGGCATCCTGCTCCTGTTCCCCTGCAGGGTGTTGCTCATTTTAGAGCAGCAGAACTGTTTCAGTTCAGGTTACCTCTCGGGCAATGAGCTGTTCTCACATGGTGCTATAGCTTTGCACTTGCAGAAATTCACAGAATTTTTTTTTCTTTCCCTCTGCAGTTTGGTATTCACAGAGCGGCGTCAGCCCTGCACACAGCCCGGGTGGTGCTGAGTGTTGGGGAGATCCTGCAGACCTGCTGCTTAAACCACACTGATAAAGCTTCCAGGCCTCTTCCCTGGGGAGGTGAATCGTGGTGTGATGGTGCCTGTTCCAACAGCAGGGTCAGACAGGGAGCAGGGAGAGGTCAGGACCATGACCCTTGCTGTCAATAGTGTGCATTCATGGATCCTTTCCAGCTCCTTGATGGGAAAACTTGGAGCTGAGGACTCACCTTGTCCTGTGAAAGGACAAGTGGAGCTGGGAGGCAGCCCCACCCACACCAGCAGTTTGAGAAGTGGTAGCGCTGTCCTCTCCAGGGATTGGCACTGCTGAGTGGTCCTGAGGTGGCCATGACTCTGTGGGAACAGGGTAGTGGGCAGGGGATGCAAAATGGGTGGATGGCAGAACAATGCAGGGGGACAGGAGGGATGGAGTTTTTGTAATTGTCATGTAATTCTCATGAGGACATTGATTTCATGCTAAAAATTCTCAAAAATCAAACTGGCAGAGGTGTAATAGCTAAAAACTTGTCTGTGTTCTAGGAAGCTTTTCTTCTGTATGACACAATACCCCCACTGGTGCTTGCACTGAGACCAAAGTGTGAATCCTTGGAGACTGAAATGAGGGAATTTATCAGCAGATGGCAGGTGAGTGAAAATAGGTGCCTTCTGTGGTGTGGCTGTGACTTAGAGTGATTGATGTGATGGCTGTTTGTCGCTTTATATTGTCACAAATGTCCCGAGCCTGGAACTTGGAGTGTTCAGGAAGAATTTCTTCATGGAAAAGGTTGTTAAGCATTGGAAGGAGCTGCCCAGGGGAGTGATGGAGTCCCCATCCCTGGAGGTATTCAAGGAAAGACTGGATGTGGTGCTGTGGGCTGGGTGACAAGGTGGGGAGTAATCACAGCTTGGTCTTGGTTGGAAAAGACCTCCCAGACCATGAGCATGATTCTGTGATTGTGTTTTATGAAGGGTCCCTGCTTCTTCCTGTTTGTGCCTGGGGATCTCCCTTGTTCCTCTGACAGCTGCAGGTGTCCATGGGGATTCAGCTCTTGCCTTTTCCAGGAGGTCAAATTCACTGTGTTAAGGCTTGACTGGAAAAATTAGTGCAAATCAAACCTAATCCATAACCTGGAGCGAGTCCTCTTGCTTCACTCTTGGGCTTTCTGGTGAAAGCATCTCCATGTGCCTCGGAGGCAGGCACTGAGCAAATAAATATACATCTGCTCCGTGAGAAAGGCTTTATTTCTCTTCTTCCATAGAAAGTGCAGTGCTGCTTTATTGTTCCTTAAACACAGCTTTCCTTTTATGAGCCATAAATGACGTTCAGGTGTAGCACAGTGACTTTAAATCGGCTCCTCTGGCATTATGCAGATAATGTACTGTAAGAAACACCCAACTGGCCCCTTTCTCCTTGTGCTTATTCATGGTTTCAGTGCTGTTGACTTTAGGTACTCTTCTTTCATGAGTTCACTGAGCATAAAAGCCAGTTAAAATTCCTGAGAAGCGAGAAATAACTCAGCTGTGAGCAATATTGAAGCACATGGGGGCAGGGGCAGCACTGCCAAAGCCCAGCTCTTAATTCTGTTTCTGAGAATTTCTCCATGACCAGAGTGAAGCTGGCACTTTAAAAAGTGAAGGGGTGTGGGGCTGGGCAGGGCATGATGTGATGGGGACAGGTTTTGGGGGGAATTGGTGTGTGCAGAGCCCAGGGTTTGCTTTTAGGCTCCCTGCTCCATTAGGATGTGTGGCTGGAGAGCATCTGAGCCAGAGTCTGCTCCAACTTACACCCTGGATTTACAGTAGGATAATGCTGCTGATTTAAAAGGAGCTCTCTGGATTTATAGGGCTTTTTATAAGCAGGATGAGGAATTTTAGCCATAATCCTGTGCAAATGTAGGGGTGTGAGTGGCGACGTGTGCGTCTGCATGGCTAATGCATAGTAATACCGGAACTCGGAGATGAAATCACAGCAGCACAGCAGAGGATAACCATGGCAGTCTGCTCCCACAAAAGTACTTGCATTACAGGGTTATAATAGGATTCAAACCAGGCTCCCAAAGATCCTGCCGTGGATAAGCCAGCTGTAACTCTAAAACATGTGACTGACTCTCCAACACTCACTGTCATGAGAAAAATCAGCCTCCTTCCACTTCCACAGGTAGTTTTGTTTTTTCCCCCATAGAACTCTTAATCTCTTTGTTTTTATTGTGTGAAATACATGCAAGGCCCTAGCTAAAGGAAATGCTGTAACTCCATAGAGCCAAGGAGATGGCAACACCAGTGATGGCTCTCCAGGGAGAGCCTAAAATACTGAGCAGGATGTCACTGGAGTGAGCATCAGAGTAAGGCTTTTGGGGGACTTTACCTCATTAAACAGGTACAAGAAAGCTCTGGGAAACCAACCAGACCCTCTGCTTCTTGTCATCCTCTGGTTTGAAGCCAACTCTGATGATGGATGGTGCCTCTTGCCTTTAGGTTAAGGGGAGAAAAAAAACCCCAAGCCCCTCTCGTGTTTGCTGTCTGTACAGTGCTATTTCCAGACTAAAGAAAAAGAGTTAAATTACATTTTAACAGAACAATACTGACTACAGCAAAGGTCAGGAAACTTTTACGTAAGGTCACCCTATCGATTGCAGCAGTGAAAGGAAAGACATCAAATACTTGGCCATGAAAGGCTGAAAAGAAGTAAATTCAGCATGAGATATTGAAACCCAGGCTTCTTTCATATGTGGCAGAGCCTCTGACATAGCAGGTTTACTGTTCAAGCTGAGATATGTTGCCTTGCCAACATATATTCTGAGTTACCCAAGCAGATTTAATGTTTTTGCAGTGGTGACTTCTCCCCTTTTTTTTGTGGGGTGGGGGGAATGCTTTTCTTTTTCTTTTCAAAAAAGAAAAAATTGTTGCAGAAGATTTCAAACCTACCTAGGAAATGACCTTAATCAATTTAGTTCCACCGATGAGTATGAAAACTCAGATCTTTCTTTTTGCTTTCTCTGAACATTGTCCTGCCCGCATTGAGCAGGGTGACCGAGTCACAGCTTGAGAGAAAAGTGTGTTTTGTTTGTTGTTTTGTTGTGGAGTTTTTTTTTAATCCATCCAAGTGGCAGCTCTGTTTTGTCCAAAAGGATTGACGTGACTGACAAGTGTTTTGAATTTCTAAGCTCCGAGGTCTCCAAATGCATGAAAAGCGAATGACACACACATAAAAATGTAAATCTTTGGAAAACAAGCACCAACTACACACAAAAAATAACAATTCTGCAAAAGGGTGACAGACGCTGCATTCATTCTGGGCTCTTTTTTCCCCCTCCTCTCCCTTTTTAATAAGCCAGTGTTTCTGGGCCACCTACAGGCACATTTGTGTCTCCTGCAGTAGGGAATTGGGCTACACAATAAGGCAGAGTCGTGGCTGTGTGTCAGGGTGGGTCGCATCGCATCGTCACCAGCTCGCCAGGATCTGTTCTCATCATCTCCATGTCCATCGGGGTCACTCCCTGATCTTGATCCAGTGGGCACACAACCCTCCAGTGTCCTCATTGCTTGGGGGTTGGGCTGTGAGAGTCCCAGGAGAGTGAAGCCAGTGGACAGGAGTGTGCCTCCCACCCTGTGCTTCCCTGAGAGCAGTGTCCAAACTGTCCTGCAGCCCATTCCCTGGGGAGCCTGGGCAGTGCCCAGCACCCTCTGGGGAAAGAACCTGTTCCCAATATCCAGCCTGACCCTCCCCTGATCCAGCTCCATGGCATTCCCTCCTGTCACTGGTCACCACAGAGTGCCCAGAAGGTGTGAGAGGGAAGGAAAGGCACATTTCTGATCTCCCAAGCAGCAAGCTGGCTTCTCTCTTCTTCCAGGCATCCCATCACAACCTTGTTGTCACTCACTGTCCTGGTCCAAGACTGTCCAGCTCAGGCTTATCCATGACAACTACACAGAGTTACTCTAGAGTATATTTTAATGATTTTTGCCTCCTGGTAACATCTGAGCCCAGACCAACTGAATGCAGGATGTGACCCACAGAGAGCTCAGGAGCCCTCTATAGAATGGCCGTACTCCCTCCTGGCTCCCTTGTGGCAGGATCAAAGATGTGGGAATGCTGCACTCTGTGGAGGAGGCTGAGCCTCTGATGACACAATATGGAGCTTCTGTCCCCAACTCAGCCACCCTGTTGCAGGGTGGTGCCTTTGGTGGGTGGCAGTTTTATAAAGAGGAGTGGTGGTGGGGAGAGAGGTTTTCTTCCTGTTTCCCATCCTGTCTGTTCTGGTGAATGGCACGTTTTGGTTGAGGGCTTTGAGAGAGCAAGGGAAGCAGTCAGTTGGAAAGGCTGATCCTGCAGCTTCCCCTCAGATCAGCTCCAGTGCTCCCTCATGGCTGCTTTATGGGAATTGGCTGGCAGAGGAGAATTCATACCTTCCCTCTGCACTCCATCCATAAAACACCAGAGTGTTTTGGTTTTCTGCTTCCAGGAGAGAATAGCCCTCATTGTACTCCTGGAGAATAAAATAGGAGAGGGAGAGGGAGAGTCTTCCCCATGCACACTCTGACTCCCTTGGCTGAGCACTCACCGATGTTTGGTTTTTGGCATTATTTGAGGCTTTCTAACCCTTGCCTGAGTTGTGTCTGTCTGTGGAACAAATGCCAGGCATTCTTTGCCCAATATAATTATGGGATGAGGGTGGTGGAGCCTAGGAGATGCCTGGGAAAGGATGGAAAGTGGATTTTTCCACCAGCAGCCCTGGTAATTTGCTGTCTTCCTTGGCCACCATCTCAGCTCCTTTGCACCTGGTGAATTCTTGGCCCTGCCTCTGCCAAAGATACTTCAGGATGAAAGCCTGGATTTCAGGTTGGGAACTCCCAGGCAGGTGAACACCCTGTGTGTCTGAAAGGGGTGACTGCTTGGCTCAGCCCCTGGAAGTCTGGATGCAAACCTGAAGTGCATTAAACCTTCTCCAAGAGCAGGGAGTGGGGGAAGTTCACACTTTGAAAAGCTTTCTGAGCTTTCCAGTGTCTGCTGCTTCTACTCAGGCTGGAATCCAAAAGTGCAAAGGCCCATGAAAGTGATTAATAAGGAACAAAAACCAGACCTGAGACAGGTTCAGCTCCACAACAGCTCTGAAATCGTGGGCTTGCAGCACTCATGCTTTCCTCAGGTAGGTTTGCTCTTGGAGAGCTGGAAATCCATTTTTCATGCTGCATTCACTTCCAGCTGCCATTTGTATAAGAGTTAGGAATGTCTCCAGGTGTAAAATTTCCAGTGTCTGCTGGCATCCATGTCTTATACTCCTTTATGTGTCTGGAAAGTCTGATCCAGGCAGTTTGGGGAGTGAAGAGGATTTACTTGCAGGGTGGGTAAGTGCTGCTGTACATGTGGCCTTCTCCCTGAGCTTCCTATAGATCTGGTGACAACCTCTTTTGCCTGAAGTCAGTGAGAAATTCCCAGACACCTCTCCGCCTGGATTTTTTCCTAGGAAGAGAGGAAGTTTCTTGATTTCCCTCTGCTCTGGTTCCTGTTGGGAAGGTGAGGCTGTTTCCCATTTGTGCCAAGGAATGTCTACACAGGAAAAGACAGGAGGTAGTACAACCCTGAAGATGAATTGTTGTCACAGACTGAAAGGAAGCAATGTACAGCACCAGAAACATTACTTGAGATCTCAACAAATCCCTTCTCCTTTCGTTTGGTGAGTGACCAACCCTTTCCACTTTCCAAGCAGTTGGAATACATCCACATTGCTGGGAAGCTAAAGCTGTCCCAGCTTGCAGGGTGATGGAAGAGGGAACTTTAAATGAACTGCAGGTTTGTGTTACACATGTTGCACACTCTGTACCTTCCTGCAGGGAGACATCCTGAGCTGATTTAATCACCTTTCCCTTTCCACTGACAGCTGGAATTGTGCATTAGAGGAAGATTATAAAGGAGAACAGTTCAAAAGAAGGCACTGAGGAAACCCATCACCCCATTCCTCGTAGGAGAGGGTTGGAGACAAGTGCTGGGGGAAGAGCAAAGCTGTTGACTGTTTCCAGGATGTGTGGCTCACAGCTAAGGAAGGCTTTTTTCCCCTTTGCTGCTCCAAGATATAAATTAAGCTGCCCTCTTAACCAGAAACACATTCAGTTCTTGATTTTGAGTCAACTGAGGTGGTGTTTGAGCTTTATCATAGTGTGCAGCCTCTCTGGGTGCTCCTGTTGTTCATTTGCAAGGGATGAAGGTGAGAGCTTGGCTTTGGGAGAGCCAAAAAGCCCTCATTGATGTGGAAAGCTGTTTTTAGCAGCAGCATCTGCTTTCATTGAGATGGATAAAAGTGATCAGGTGTTTTCTTGGATTGACTTCACTGTTCTCTGCCTCCTGTGCTCTGCTTGCCCTCCTCCTGCAAACCTGAGGCTGGGAAAGCTCTTTTCCCTCCAATTCCAGGAGCCTTATCTCCGCCTTACAGCCAGAAGCAGGGCCCTGTCCTATCTGGTGCTGCAGGCTCCTGAAATCCAGCCGGGCTGGAACGAGCACCGAGCTCTCTGCTCACCTTTTCCAGGTCCTTTCCTGCTGGGGGACGTTCCTCTGGGCCCCTTGATGCACATGACAAGGGGTGATGCTTTGTAAAAGCCATTTTGTGACTGGTAAGTGCCTCAGGCTGGTGGTCCCACTGCCAGCAGCAGTGGGTTTGTAGGAAGCAGTATCTCCTGTTAGACTGTCCAACAGATTTGGGAGAAACCAGCCAAGGCACTCTTCAGGCTAAAAGCAGGTCTGTTTTTCCCCAGTTGTGTCCCTGCTGGTTTTTCCAGTGCTGTCTGTGCGTCAGGTACTGATAAAAGCCATGTGCTCCCCAGAGGGATTCCCAGGGGGATGTGCCTGTTTTGGCAGCAAGCCTTTGACTGCTGGAGTCCAATTCCTGCTCCCTGCATCTGGAAGCTTCTTGGTAGGTGATCCCAGCCCAAGTAGGGGCTTCCCATCCATTCACAGCTGTTCACAAAGATGGGGAGCTTTCTCTGTCACCCCTGGAAATGCCTTTTCCTTGTGGCCCCTGAGGCAGAGGTTGCCCCCAGCCCCTTCCAATCCAGCTTCTTGTGAAACCCCTCCAAGATAATTGAAGTCTCTTTTGGTTTACAGTGCAATCCACTGACTTTTTATTCCTCCATCACCAGCAGCCAGTTGTCTCTGTGCAAGTCTAATACAGGTTAGTAATACATCATGGAATAAAGTTATAGGTTTTTCTCCAGGGCCAGACACTTGGAAGCATCTGGTGAGATAGAGAAGTACCCAGCATGGATAAATCATGTTTAAAAAGCTTTCAAATTTTAACTGCCTCTTAAACTGCGTTTTTTTTTCTTGTGTGTATGCTTCTGCCTTGGGGGCATCTCCCCAGCTGGCTGGCAGTGAAAGCCTAGCCCAGAGGATGCTCTGCTGGAAAGGCAAGGAAGTAGTGGGAATATTCTGAATTCAGTTTTATACCTCATTTACTAGGGATTGCTTTTAAAAGCTGATTCTTCAGGAAAAAAAAAATAGGTTTCCTTTACTCACTTGGCAAAGGAAATATTTTGTGCAGTGTTCTTGTCAGAGCATCTGTTCCCTTTGTTTGAAACCCAGCTTTTTGAGCTGTGCTTTGTAAATGTTTAGTTTAGTATATTACTGGTCTAGTAATTCCCTGCTCCTTCTAAAAATAGGATAGGATGTCCTCTCAGCTCCAAGTACCTTTGCCTGTTGGGATTGGAGTTTTCCAGCTGAGGTGTCTGCTTTGGACCAAGTTCTTCTGGAGAAATGCCAGCTCAGAGTGGAACAGCCATTCCTGAGAATAAAATGGTGGAAAACTAAATAATTTTCCATGCTGAAACAAGCCTGGCTTTTGTGGAAAAGGCAAAAGGGAAAGAGGAAAGACTCTATTAGAGCTTCCCAGATAATTCCCTGAATATGCCTCTACCTGTGTTTGATTTTTCCTCTGAGCTCTCCTTAGGTTGTGCAAGCCTGAGGGCTTTGGCCACAAAAGCCTGTCCTTGGAGAACTTTATCTCCATTTGGTGGCTTCCAGTAGGATAAAAAGGGGCACTGAGCTGGCTGGAAACATGAGGAGTTTGCAGTTCATGCTACCAAATTTAAGACCATTTTTAATATAAGCTCTTTTCTTTTTAAAGACAAACCATAACCCAAAATGGAAGAAGTTATATGGATTCCAGAACATGTAAAAATCTGCATGAATTAATCACCTGGGCACACCTAAAATCATCATTAAGTTTTGTCTCAGGTTCTGGGCCCCTCACAAAAAGGACCCTGAGGGGCTGGGGCATGTCCAGAGCAGGGAATGGAGCTGGGAAGAGGCTGGAGCCCCAGGAGGGGCTGAGGGAGCTGGGATGGGGGCTCAGCCTGGAGAGAAGGAGGCTCAGGGAGCCCTTGTGGCTCTGCACAACTCCCTGACAGGAGGGGACAGCCAGGGGGATTGGGCTCTGGTCCCAGGAAAAAGGAACAGGAGGAGAGGGGACAGCCTCAGGCTGGGCCAGGGCAGGCTCAGGGTGGACACCAGCAGGAATTTCTCCATGGGAAGGGTGCTCAGGCATTGGAAGGGGTGGCCCAGGGAGGTTTGGAGTCCCCATCCCTGGAGGTGTTCAGGAAACACCTGGACGTGGCACTCAGTGCTCTGGGCTAGGTAACAGCCAAAGGTTGGACTCGATGATCTTGGAGGGCTTTTCCAACCTAAACAATCCTGTGATCATAAAACCACCAGGATGTGGAGTTGCCCACTAGAAGGACAGGGCTGACTTCATTCAGGACCCCCAGTGGTGGCAGCCAAGCAAGGAGCAGCTCCAGTGGGCTCCCAGTTCTGGAGGTGATGGACAGCTGGGAATTTTGGGCCACCTCCAGCCTGGGGTCTGCAGAATGTGCCAAAAGGGCAGTGGCTGTGGGAATACTCTGCTGAGGAATATTCTGCTGGGAATATTCTGCCTATCACCCTGGCACAGTGCAAATGGGTGCCAGCAGGAATTGTGTGCTGTTCCCCAGCCTCTGGTAGCAGTGACATGGGGCACAATCAGCCTGGGGTTCAGGGACCTGCCTGGCTGCTCTCCCAGAAAGGAATCCCTGTTGTTTTTCTCTTTGAAAGTGTAGATATTCAAAACTAAAAAAAAAAAATAAAAAAAATTATCATGCTTACATGAGCTAATGCCACAGCCTGTTGTTTTTCAGCTGAAATCTCCCACCAGGTTTTCTGCCCCAGACCTGGTAAGACAGGAGGGTGTGAGTGGGGTATTATGGATAATTTCTGGATGCATCATATCCCAGGGATTTACTCCGGGAGTGATGCAAGGGGACATCTCCCCTGGAACACCCTTTATGTTGGATTCACGAGCGATTTGCTGCGAACAAATGAGGACGGGTATGATCTGCATGAGAAAAGCTGGGAGAGGGCTCCAGCTGCAGCATCCCGCTCCATGCCCTGCCTGCTGCAGGGTGGGCTCAGGAAGGCCACCTTGGTGGCAGCCCAGCTTCCAGGGATAGCAGCAGAGGCAGCTGAGTGGCTCCCAGAGAAGCTTTGGGAAACTCGCTGGATTAACTGGTCAGGCAAACCCTGCTCAGCAAAGCCTGAGCTCATTCTGCAGGGCTTGGCCTCAGCTCAGTTTATGCTTGGGGGCAAAGAATGGCCAAAGCCTGTGCCAGGCATTGTTATCACACAGAAAAATGAGCTTCTGCAGGGCTGCCCTCCCAGGGCCAGAGGCAGGGGTGGTGTTTGGGCAATGCAGGTAGCACCAGGACTAGGACAAACCAGGACCGAGGATTTAGGCAAAGGTGTAAAAAGGCAAAAAAAAAAAAAATTCCTGTGGAGTGAGAGGTGTTTTTGACTTCTGCCTTTCAGAGGTTGGGGGCTCTGGCCACTCTTCCTAGTTTTGCTGTTTTATCCCTTCCCATGCCAGCACTGACCAGGAGAGTTTGGTACCCCAGCTGCTGTTGCCTCTGGCAACCTGTTGCCCTTGGCAACTCTCCTGCCACGATGCTTGTGCCTTTTTAACCAGTGTGAAAGGAAGGGCTTCTGCCAGGGTTACTTCACCTGGAGCTGACATTTCCCTCCTCTCTCAATTACTCCATCCCCTGCTTCTTTTCAATCTTTAGGTGTAAGCTCAGCAGAGCATTTAGCCCAAGCAGATTAGGGAAAGGCAGGAAGGGCTTCTGATTGTGCTTTATCTGCAGCATAGGTGTTAAAGATGTATTTGTGAGCCAGTCAGAGAAGAATGCTGAGGAAATCCTGTTTAGGTTAATCTTGTTTAATTTTATAATAAAAACCAGATGGCTGGCCATCTGGTGCTTCTTGCAATCAAATATCTCACAATTAACAGTAATTTACTTGCCCTGAGACTTCCATGGATCTTCATGTGCTTTTTTTCCCCCTCCAACCTGAGCCTGTGTGGTCCCTTCCCAGAGGAAGGCTGAGCGTGAGCCTGCCTGTGGAAAGCTGAATGGAGGGGCTCCTGGGAGGCATCTGCTTTCCTCCTGGATTCCCCTCACAAAAAACAGAGGTTAGGAAGCACATCTTGTGCTCTTGTGACCCTGTAGGACCCATGTTCAGGATAAGCAAAGTGAAGGACTGTGCAAACTTGTGGATGGGTCATTGCAAGGTGTATAAGTCAGCACTTATAGGAATACACAAATTAAATCTACATTTTGCACCAGGCTCTGGGATTTCTTCAGAGCTCAAAATGGTTATGCCTAAAGTGGCCTTGCTCCAGCAGTTGGAGTTGCTGGATGTAATTAAACGAGATGCAGGCCATCCTCAGCACTAGGAGAGCTTTCTGAGGGAATTAGCAGTAAAATGGGATGCAGAATAAAATCCACGGAGCCAATATAGAATCAGAGAATCACAGGATGGTTTGGGTTGGAAGGGACCTTAGAGAGCATCCTGTTCCACCCCTGCCATGGGCAAGGACACCTTCCACTGTCCCAGGTTGTTCCAAGCCCTGTCCAACCTGGCCTTGGACACTTCCAAGGATCCAGGGGCAGCCACAGCTTCTGCTGGGCCTCAGCAACCTCATAGGGAAGGATTTTTATCCCAATATATGTGAATTTTCTGTGCAGTCTTTCCTCCAGGAGTTGGAGAGACCCCGAGGATTCATTATTCCCAGAGCAGACACTGGTCACTTCAGGAACTTCAGGTCCCTTGAATATGCCTTTCCCTAACCACCTCTGTAGCTGAGCAGCATCAAGAGTGAGCAGGAATAAATGAATTCCAGATGAGAGCTCTGCATGCTGGTAGGAAGGAGCTCTCCAGGCATTCCTGGGTGATTGCTGCCTGTTTACCATCCCAATATTTTCTTGCTAGCAGATTAAGAATAAAACCTTTCCTTTCCTCCTCCTCCCTGAAATCTGCTTGGTGTGCGCTCAGGGAATCAGGCCATGGAGCTAAAGGATATATTCAGATACTGGGGTATGTTAGCGCTGCTATGCTCCACCTCCAGGTTGTTTATTTAAATACAGAGGAGCCTTCTGCAGGGCAAGAGCTCATTTCACCAGGGTTCCCAAAGGGGGTGTCAGGGCAGCAGTGGTGCTGGTAGAGCCAGCAGGGATAGGGTTTCACACTGCCCCAGCTGTAAATGATCCCATCTCAGAGGGGCAGCCCGGGAGTGGATCCCATATTCAGCCTCAGCACCTCACCTGCCAGCCCAGAGAAGGAAAACACTGATAGTGGAATGGCAGGAGCACACAGGCCAGTTAAAGGGTTGTTGTTATTAAAGCTTGTTAAAGATTAATAAATATTATCAGAGCATTGGGAAGATGCTGCATGTGATGATCCAGGAGCTGTGTGTATAGAATCATGCATGAGCGTTATTTCTAGGCAAGCACTGTTCAGCTCACAGTGTATTTTAGACCTCTTTCCCCCTTTTCTTTCTCCTTTTTTTTCCAGGTGAGACCAGGACAGACTCTTTGGCGCTGCTTTCCCCTCACCTAATGGAGGTCTTTTGTTTGTTTGTTTGTTTTCAGAATGTCTTTTTTCTGAAGAAGGAGAAGAATGCATGGGGCTTGGAGCAATCTGGTGTAGTGGAAGGTGTCCCTGCCCAGGGCAGGGGATTGGAATGAGGTTTTTCAGGTCCTTTCCAACCCAAATAATTCTGTGATTCTATGATCCAGTGGTGGCACATAACTCCACAGGGTTTTCCTGAGGGATGTGATTACAAGCTTTGTTCCAAATCCAGTTTTCCCACCCACCCAATGATTTATGTGGAGTAGATGGAGGCTGTGGGACTCTCCAGGTGGGGCTGCTGCCACATGAACACCTCCCCATCCTTGTTCCTGCATCTGGCATGGCACAAGCACCCACCACAGGTGATGTTTGGTGTTGGCTCTGCCCAAGGGTGTGCGGAACACAAGGCTTGCTCAGTCCTGCTCCTCTCCCCACCATTTTGATGCTTGAAATGATTGACCCTGCAGGTGTCACCACCCCATTCCTACCTCTCCCCAGGCTGCAGAAATCCTGGATGCCCAGCACACCTCTGGCACTGCTTTGAAGGGTCCTTGCTACCCCTGCTAGACAGGGGAAAGCCAAGAGGCACTGGAGACAAATAAATGCTGCTGAATCAGCCATGCCAGGAAGCTAACCTTGTTCTTGAGGAGAGCTGGATCTTGCCAGCACAATAGCTGGATTACAAAGCCATTTCCTCCAATTACCTTCTCTGTCAAACCTCTGCGTCGTCTGGCACTGGGAGAGCTCGGATTCAAATTCATTGTAAATCGGGGCGACGACACCAGAGATTTCTAAATTAATATCCTGCCAGGAGGAATTGAGCTTGTTTTTTCCAATCATGTCAGTTCTGATTCCTTTGCTTGTCAGGGAAAACTTGGGCCTGCCATCTGTTTTCAAGGGCACAAGGTAGGGGAGCTCTGGGTTGCTCAGCCCAGTGTGGTGAGCTTGCAGTGCAGCAGCTGCAGAGAGCTTTGGGGGGAAAAAGGGAAAAAATAAAGTAAAAGAGCTCAGTGGGCCATGCTTGGCACCTGGCAAAGAGCATAGAGGGAGACCAGAGGCACAGGGTGCTGGTGAGAAGGAAAAGGAGGTCATGACCTCTTCCTTGGAGCAGTGGGAATGTGCACAGCAGAGTGGACTGGGATGAATTACTGCCCTCTTCACGTCTGCCCAGTAGAGAGTCATCAGCCATTCTGGATGCATTAACCATGGTCTGTTTGCTCCACAGGCTGGATTAAACATATTCAACTGAATGCCAAAGGACTCCTTTGCATTGCAAAACCCACAGATCTTAACATTTCCAGGACAGGAGCAGCTCCTATGGCACTGAGCTGGGCTCTGTCTTACCCTAAAGGGGTTTGTAAGCTGGGATGGCTTTGGGAAGGAGCTCTCCACAAGTGATGATGGGAATGCTGTGGGAAGGAAGGGTGTGGAGGAGTAGGGGAAATTAGGATGGTCTGTCCTGTTGCAGACAGACTGGGACAGCCTTCAGCAAGGGGAGGGTTCAGTGGCAGGGAGCAGCTCAGTGCCTGGCATGCCTCCTTCTGTAGGAACAGATTTGGGGCGATGCTTTGTGTCCCTCCTTTTGGTTCCCAGGGCGTGGGGGAGCCTGATGGGGTGGCC
The DNA here is from genome assembly GCA_009812075.1 of Sialia sialis. Lineage (NCBI taxonomy): Eukaryota > Metazoa > Chordata > Aves > Passeriformes > Turdidae > Sialia > Sialia sialis. The sequence goes on from VRYO01002326.1 coordinate 1,881,258, forward strand.
CAGAGCTGAACCCCTCCAGCTGGTGCCTCTAGGGCTGCACAGCTCCTTTGTCACATCAAACGCTGTCCCTGGGCACCCAGCCAGGGTGTCACCCCTCTGCAAAGGCCCTGGGTGCCAGCATTACCACCCAGCCCTTGGGAAGGGACACCTGCTTCCCCTGGGCATCACTGCCATCAGCTGCAGCTGCCAGCCTGGGCACTGTCCCCGTGCCTAGGGCTGTGTCCCTTCCCTCTGAGCCCCCTCCAGCTGCAGGCAAAGTGTCTGTGGCAGGCAGTGCTGTTAGTGCCAGCTGGGAAGGGGGAGGCTGCTGCTGTGCTAGTGGCAATTTGGAGAGGATTCCAGACCTCTCCCCCTGAGCTGTTTGTACAAAACCATCTGCCTGGCCCAGGCACCCAGCTGGGATCTGTGGGGAGCATGGTGGAGCTGGAGAGACACAGCCATGGGTCATATTCTTATTCTTCAGTGTTATCCCCACATCCTCAAATGGCTGCACTGCTGGAAGGAAGGAAGATCCTCTGCCTGGGAAGATAGGCAGCTGGGGAGGGGTTGGGGGCCAGCTGTGTGGCCACCCCATTTTTATTACCCCCTGAACACCCAGCAGCCACTCCTTATCTCTGCTCCCAGTGCTGGAGTGGTCCCTGCCAGAGGATGGAGCTGGAGAAACCTGTCTGTGTCACCCCTGGCTGGGTGCTGGGGACATTCCGGGTGCTGTGCTGGGAAATGCTGCTCACGGCTCCTGGGGGCTCCCTCAGCCGGGGCTTTGTAAAGCCCAGCAGATGTGGCACGCTCACTCTTCAGATGGCTTCCGAGGAAATTTGCACTTCAGTGGATGTGCAGAAAAATGGTGTTTTCAAAGTGAAAATGAAATGGAAACCAGCCTTCCCCCTCCCTCCCCCAGCAAAGCAGCGTTTGCAAAGTGAGGCCTCTGTTTTGAGATGTTTGAAGCACACAGACGTCCTTCTTTCTGCTTCTTCCGCTTTGCTGTTCTTTTCTTTGCTTCTATTTCCCCTATTTTCTTTATATCTCCAGTCCATTCCCAGGCAACTCTCAGCTTCCCTTGTCACTCAGAGGGTGTAGGGTGTCAGGAGAGTTGCTGGAGGGTTGTCTAGTGTGTTAAATCCTGCTATTTTCCATTTTCTTGGGGGTAAAATGTGCTTAGAACTGAAACTCTCTGTAGAAACTTTCTGCTTTTTCCATAAATCAGGCTTTATAATTTATGTCTGTGAGCCTTGGGCCTTGCCTTGCATGGGAAGGAAAGGGGATGGCTCCCCAGAAGCCCATGAATAGGGACCCTGCTTGCACTAGCAGCTCCATAAAATCCTCCAAATCCTCAAATCCTATTGCACATCCTTCCCTCTCTGGCTGAGGAGATAATGGGGGATCCGTTTGGCAAGTGGATGTTCAGGACAAGGGGCAGAGGATTCAAATTGACAAGAGTGCAGGGTTAGATGGGGTATTGGGAAAAAGGAGGGAAAATTTGGGGAAAATGAGGCACTTCATGCCAGAGAAACCATGGTTTCTTCATCCCTGGAAGTGTCCAAGTCCAGCCTAGATGGGGTTTGGCGCAACCTGGGATAGTGGAAGGCTGGAACAGACAGAGAGGAGCAGAGGCTGTGCCGGATGCCGGCTGCACATCCCAGATCCTGAATCCTGGGATTCAGAAAATCTCCTTTCAGGGCAGGGAGAAGGAGCAGATGTCTCATTCTCCGCTCACAATGCGTCCCTCCCGGCACAGTGATCCATCAGGGGGCTGGGCATAGCCCCACAGAAAAGTCCCTGACATGTTTTTACAGCAGGGCCAGGTTCTCACCACTTGTGTGCATTGGTGCCCCTTGACAAATAGCTCTTGGCTCTGGTTTTGTTCAGAGTCACGCTGGTGTCAAGCACAGGGCTCTCATTCAAGTGCCCACCAACAGTGGCCCACAACTCACCATTTCTTCCCCTTTTCTTGCTTTGTTTCCCCATGACAGTCACTCAGGAATTTATTTTTTTGTCTCATTGGGTATTTTTAAAGACAGTTTTTCCTCTGTAATATGGGCTATAAGGTGAGGAATTCCTGTTTGCATGGTTGTGCTGCTGACACAGCATTTAATTGGTTTTGTTTTCCTTTTTTAAAGGCAATTTTTCCAAGGAGTTGATTTATGGAGTTGGCTGGCAAAGCCTTGAATGCATTGAGAAATACAACTCCTACAATGGACCAGTGCATCAGTAATGTATGGTTCCTCTTTAAACTGGGAGCTGCGCTGGTAAAACCCATGGAATTCAGTCACGCATCCCCAGGTGCAGTGTCACTGGGATGTTCTGTGGAGAGGTTCTGCTTGTTAAAATTTAGGTTTATAACTGAGGAGTCCTTTGTATCCCCGAGGCTGCAAGTTTTTTTGGTGCTGTACCTCTCCATCTGCAGTCCCCCTCTAACTTTAGCGAGCTTGTTGTCTGCTCAGAGAGCGTTTTCCATCACTGGAGGCTGGAAAGGAAGAGGATTTATGGGATGGGGAGCATGAGGCACCAGCTCAGCACATACCAGAGTGAGTGTGTAAGCACTCACAGGTCTGAGATGGAAGCACACAACTGGTCTTGATCATCTGAAGCCACTCTGTGTTCCAGCTCCAAGGGCTGAGCTGAGAACGTGCAGCAGGCTTTGCACAAGAATATTTCCAGCTCATCTGAGGAGAGTTTTCCTTCTGCTCTGGTCTTGATCTCCTTC
>VRYO01002326.1:1888308-1935883 GCA_009812075.1 Sialia sialis
TCACAGAGTGGGGAAAGCTGGCTGAGCACCCCAGGGCTCTCAGGAAGGTGTTTCTGAGCAGCCTGGGCTCAAACTGAGGGGGTGAGCATCAGGAGGGACCTTAAACCTCATCCAGTGCCACCCTGCCATGGGCAGGAACACCTTCCACTGTCCCGGGCTGCTCCAAGCCCTGTCCAACCTGCCCTTGGACACTTCCAGGGATCCAGGGGCAGCCACAGCTTCTCTGGGAACAGTTTCTTTCTTCCTGGGGTATGTGTTTCACTTTGCAGTGAAAAATACACCATGGCAGCTTGAACATTTGTATTTTCCTGCAGCAAGCCGTGTGCTTTATCCTTTTTCCCTTTTTCCAGTTTTTCTCCCCAGGCAAAAGTTTTTTTCCCTAAATTCCTACTTGTAGAGCTTCCTCCCTTTCATGCTGTGCAAAGACCTGGCAGTGAGGTCAGGACTTGTAGTAATCCACAGCTGACCTCAAATCTCATGATCCCAAGTATCAGGGAAGATGCTGGAAAAGGGCACAGGGAATTTCTGAGTATTTCAGAGGGAGCAGTGTCCAATATGAAAGCACATGTGCTGAGGTCCATGGAGCCAAGCCCCTTTGTCTTGGAATTAGAATGTTAATTAGACCTGAGCAGGCATTTCCCAATGTTGATATGCAATGATTTTTGCAGGCTGAATTTTCCAGAGGAAAGTGTGTTGAAAGAATGTTAATTTTTGCCAAAAAAAAAGTCCTTAAAAGAAACAAAACACCACAACAAAAACCACAAATGACCTTTTCAAACCCCTTTTGGCACACAGCTAACCTGCCTTTGCCACATCCTCCCCCAAGTGACATTCCCAAGGCGTTTTGGAAGGGTGAGGAGCAGGAGTGCTGCTTTACTTTTCCTTGGACACACATCTGGTGTTATGGGATTGCTTGTTCCAGCTGGGATTGACCTCAGCTTGGTTTCATGGAAGCAGGATCAGTGTTTTTTGTGCTCTCACCAGCACAAATGGAATTGGGGGGAAATGGAATTGGGACCATGCAAAGTGGTCATTGTAGGAAAATGAGACTGGAACCACATCCATTCCTGCCTCCTGTCTGTGATTTTTGGTTGATGGGAATAGTAGGAATCCATCTGTCCTTCTCTCTTCTACTCTGTGTCATGATCAGAGGGCTCTGGAGGGAATTAGAAATCTGTTTCTACATCTTGTGGTCCTAAAAGCTTCTCTCAGCTTCCCCTGTGCTGACTCCTGGCTGTTGGTGAGGTGGTTGCTCTCTTGCTGGAATTTCATGGAATCAGAGAACCATTAAAGTTGGAAAAGCCCTCTGAGATCATGGAGTCCAACCATTCTCCCAGCACTGCCAAGGCAACCACTGACCCATGTCCCCAAGTGCCACATCCATGTGGATTTGAAATCCCTCCATGGATTGCAGCCCCACCACTTCCCTGGGCAGCCTGTGCTAGGGCTGGACAACCCTTTCAAGAATTTTTTCCTAATCTCCAATCTAAACTTCCCAGTGATGCCATCTTGGCAGGATCTTGCTTTTCTTGGCATTTTGGATGCCATCAAGTTACAGGGCATCCCAGGAAAATGTGTGTTTTGATTTATTCCAACTTCGAGAATATCCTAAAGCTCTTCTTATAATCACCCCCGTCCAAAAGATCATCCCCTCATCCCACTGCCTCTAAACCTTGGCTTGGTGAAGGATGCTTGTCCAATTCTCCACTTTCCTGAGCCCTGAGCTGAATCAATGTTCCTTATCTTCCTGTGGATGATGAGAATGACTTTGCAGCCCATTATTCCTAATGTTTCTCATATGAAAAAAAGAAGTCACTGGAGTCCCCTCAGTGTTTCTGTTTGTATGCCCTGGGGAGATCATTGCTTTCTGAAATGATCCCAGCTCCAGCCTGTGTGTTCCTTGGCAGTCTTGGCTTGGAAGAAACTTTAAACTCCATCCAGTCCCAAACAGACACCTTCCACTGTCCCAGGCTGCCCCAAGCCCCAGTGTCCAACTTGGCCTTGGACACTTCAACAGCTTCTCTGGGAAACCTGCTCCAACCTGAGTTAGGACAGGATCATAGGTTTAAAAGAAGCCTTAATTTGAACCTGTTCCCAGTCCAGGTTAGAGAGTTTGCTGTGTGGCAGAGAATCTGGGGGAACTGAAGACATGATCCTGATTGTTTCATGCAAAGCCTATAAATTTATTCTGGATAAAAGTAGTGCTTGAAATTGTCTGACAAGGTTATCAGGACAGGTCACCAACCAAAGGGTGATTCAGACTCTCTTTGGTCTCAGCCCACAGACTCCAAGGCTTAAGCAAAGCCTTTCAGACAAGGCCAAGGACAATAATGTGAGGACTTTTCCCTTGGAGGGTCACACTTTAGTTGCTATCTTGATTAAATTAAGCCTTGTACATGGTGAATTCACATAAAATTCCTGCTCTCCACTTCCCTCTGTGCTTTATTAGGTGCTTTAATTGTTTTACACCCTTTTCTACACTTTACCTTAGAAGTGCTGAACATCAGGAAATTTGTTTTCCTTTCTACAATAGCTGGTGATGGATTTTAACTGGAGTTATCTTGGCACCAGTCTTCTCCTTTGGGAAATGCCCCTGTGAATGGGCCAGAAGGAGTTGATGACATTGCTCTACCCTGCTGCAGCAGGGGAAGTCTATGATTAGACTTCAGCAGGCTTTGGATCAAGCCTGTTCTAAGGAGACAGTGTCAATGTGCTGCTATTTCCTGGCCTGGAGCAGAGATCACATCCAGAGGGCTGTAATCAGTCCTTCTGGCCTGTCAGTGGGACCCAGCCCATGAGCTCTGTGATTACAGTGGATACCAAAGGCCCATGTATGGCCTGGACAATTCCTTTTATTTATTTTAAGCATTGTTTTGAGTGTGAGTCTGCTCAAAGCTGCACCAGTGGTGGAAGAGCGAAGAACCTGAGCCTCTCCTTGTGGAATGTTACTTCATTTTCCAGCTACTTCCTACTCAAGGAAATATTGTTTGCAGATGGTGCAGTCACAAAACCATCGTATACCACTCTGTTATTATCCAGATGGATTTATTGCTGCCGGGAAACCTTTCTGCTGTCTCCTCATTTTGGGAGAAAGGTTCACGCATGGAATGGTTCTGCTCAAGATCCATCCAGCGCCAAGATGTAAAAACTCCACATCCATAACCCTGACAGACTGGTTGCTGTTGTTTCCTTTAAATCTCAGCCTGGGCTTGGCAAAATGGACAGAAAGGCCAGGAGATCTCAAGTCCTTTTGGGGTCAGATAAGGAGAGACTCTGTTCCTTCCAGGAAAAGCAGATGCCTTGGGGTGAGTTTGGATCCTCTGTCCCATCTCACCTCTCAGAGGAGATGGGAAAATGCTCAGCATTCCAGCAGGTGACTTCTTTGCTCACTCTCTGGCATGAGTTGTTTCATCCACTTGCCAAAACACTTGGAAGAAAGAATAAAGGATGTAATGCCAGGAGGGAGACCGGAGCTGCCTGGAAATCCTGGGAAAGGGGCTCTCCATCCTGTAGTGTGAATGATGCCAACATCTGGCTGTGACTTTTTGAAGACCCCCATTTTCAGGCTCCCATCAGCCTGCCCTGAAAGCTGGGCAGGTCCAAAACACGACTCCACACTGAAACAAGCTGGGAAAAGTCTCCCAGGTGAGAGGAATTTTTTCCTGGCTACCACAGAGGATAACGCCAAATCATCCCAGAGAGCTGTGGCTCCAAATGAGCAATCCTCTCATTTCCCTCTCAAATCAGAGATGGGGAAGCACCAGCAGGTTATTGGATCTCCAGCAGGTTATTCTCCCTGCCCCGGTCATGCTCTCTTAAATTTCCCAACTTTTTTTGGCTGGCAGCAGTGTTTTTGAAACAGCATCCACGGAAATTATGGTCTTGCTTCACTGCCCACACTTGGATGACAGCTGGCTCTGGCTGGAGCTCTGTAAATCTAGCAGTCTGCATTTAAATAAGTTTCATTTATTAAAATTAGTTGAAACATAACTCTTCCCATAAACAATATTTGGGGTTTTTTTCACCACGTGCTCAGCGATTTCACCTTTTCCTTTAATTCATCCTTTTGATTGATTTTGTATTTTTTTTTCTGGCCGGTTATTTATGTGTGCATAGCCCATATTTGTGTGGGTTTGGTGCTGATCAGCTGCGTGTGTGTTTACAATAGCCCTTGTGTTATCCCAGCCGGCAGCCTAAAAACACTTCCAAATTATTCCACATCAGAAGCAATGAGGGTTTGAATAGACTCCTAGGGGAAAGTCTTGAAATGGTGCCCAAACCTCAGTCCCAGTGCTGTAAGTCAGGCACGTGGCTGATATTTTATCCACCCCAGCTTGGACTTTTGCAGGCTGTTTTGTTTGTGGAGGAAACGGGAACTTGGGAGCAATTTTAATCAGCGATTTCTTGGAGATGGGCTTCCTCCATTCCTTCGTCCTGTTTTCCTCTCCTGACACACGTGCCTGCCCTCTGCCCCTGTTTTCTAAGAAATAAGTGCACAGAAGCACAAGGGGCAGGCTGGACTGGAACAAATCCCTCAGTGGACAGGGGCTGACCTGCCTTTGGAGCAATGCTGATTTTATGTATAAAATATACCAAAAATAATGATTTGATGTATAAAACTTGGATGGCTGCAGGTAGGTGAGCACCAGGGATTTCAAGTCCAGCTCTGTTTGGTGTTCAGTGCTGTAAAAAAACACCTGGAAATGCTCCAGTAAATCCCAGAGTGGTTTGAGTTGGAAGGCGCCATAAAAAACATCTCATCCCACGCCCTGCCAAGGGCAGGGACACCTTCCTCTAGAGCAGGTTGCTCAATGTGGAAAAAATCAGTATTGTCTCAAAAACAAATTCCTACATGTGAGTTGAGTTGTGGAATTCTTTGCTTTTTAGCTGGACTAAACATGACATTGTTTTCCAAAAATGTTGCCATTGCTGTGGCTTGGAGACTCAACACCTGAGCTAGCTCTGGTCTTGGACCCTCAGTTACTCATAAATAATCCACTGTACTGTTGGGGTAAAGATCACTTCTAAAAAAATGTAATTTAAAACCTACACCATGCACTGATTTAGGAATGCAAAATTGTTTTGTGACTATCTCATCTCAGAACCTTTCCCTTGGCTGACTGCAATTCTGGATCGCAAAATATATTCCAGAAACGCCCTTGTCGTGTCCTATAATGTGAGGTAAGACATTCCATGGGGGTTGTTTTTCTCAAAAACATTAAAACATCACAAGCAGTGTGGATTCCCCACCCCTGGGAGCTTCCAAGGCCAGGTTGGATGGGGCTTGGAGTGGGATGGTGGGAGGTGTCCCTGCCCATGGCAGGGGTGGAATAAGATGGACTTCAAGGTCTCTTCCAAGCCAAACCAGTCTGGAATTCCTTCTCAGAGTTTGGTAATTACATTAATTGAACACCTCACAGAGGTTGTGCACTGAGGCTGAGAGAAGGACATAAATTCCTTCTCCTTAAGGCACTGCAGAAGTTCAGAAAACAGTGCCAGTTCCTCTTGGACCACCTTGTCCTTCCCTCTGCAACTTTCGGAAGGAAGCCCAGGGATCTGGTGACACTGAGTGACCTTTCAGAGAAGGGCAATAATCCCACTGGAACCCCATTCCCTCATTAGGGCAATGAAGCTTTTCCCTCTCCTGCAGCAATGATGCATTTTTAAAACGTTTCACACCTACTTTAAATCTCTGTGAAGGCCATGAAACTCCTTTGGCCGTGGCCACATGGTGTCTATTGTTAAGCAGACTGTTAAAATTAATCAACCCAGATTAGGCAGCCAAAATTATCACTCTGCTGAATGTGCTCCCTCAGAGACAGCCCCTTAAAGAGGCTGAGCGCTGATTAAACCTCCAAAAAATCCTGGCAGGAACTGCTTGTGGAAAGCATGGAAAAAGAAGTATGGGATGTGAAAGGCTCGGAGTTTGGTCTGCTTGCATCCAAACTGTCCCTTGCTGCAGATCCCTTCATCACCAAACCTCCCCTCTGCCTGAGGAGAGCTTCTGTATCCCAAATTTCCATGCTCTGTCCCCAGGGGTGTTATCCTGTGAGCTCATGATTGCTGCTGGCCCTAAGTCACACCCCAATACACACAGCTATCAGCAGAAGAGATTAAAAAACAAAATAAACTCGTAAATAGCCACGATTTGCCTCAGAGCTTAGGCTGGAGGCTTAAACCCATCCTTGGAGGAAATCCTGCTGTATCCAGAGTGGGAGAATGGGAAAGAAGCTCAAGCTTGTATGCTTTTACAGGTGCCTTTTTGGAAGTAGAGGGCTGCTGAAGCAGAAGCATCTGGACCCCTTCTGAAGGTCCAGATGGATTTCTGGGCAGGCTAGATCAGTGCTAGCTGAGATTTGGGGAGAGGATATTAGGGAAAATTCCTCATGGAAAGGGTGGTCAGGCATTGAAACATTGTCCAGGGAAATGGTGGAGTCACCATCCCTGAAAGCGTTCAAAAGAGGTATGGATGTGGCACTTTAGAACACAGTGGTGGTGCTGAGTTGATGGTTGGACTTGATGATCTTAAAGGTCTTTCCCAGCCTAAATAATTCCATTATTCTGTGTCTACAGAGCCTCCTTCCTGCTCTCCTTTCCCTCTCCCCCTCTCTGAGAGAACCTCAGCAAGTCTGAGGGCAGCAATCACCCTCATCCCCAGCAGAGTTTATTCTCCTGGTAATCAGAGATGGAAAATCATAACAATTGGGAATGTTTCCACTTAAACAGAGGGGCATTCCTGCCAGGACTTGGATTGCCTTGGAATAAGCAGAGTGCTGCCAGGATCACAGGATGCTGAGCTGGAAATTTGGCGGGGAGCAGATCCTTGGTTGAAAAGGGTGGTTGCAATGCCACTGACTTAAGCAGAGCTCTGGTTTGTGTCAGCTGGGGATGCAGCGCCTCTGGAATTGTGCTGGGATCCTGCTGGGTGGAGACTTGACTTTCCAAACCCAGCAGATGATGCCTGAAACCCAGGAATCTGTTTAATATAATGTACAGTTTCCCCTCACCCCAGCTCTGGGGAGTCTGGTCCTCCAGCCCAAATGACATCTGGTGCCAATAGCTTCTTTGGACTATTTTGTGTTTTTCTGACAGGCAAACAACTTCCATGCAGGGCTAACGGAGGAGCTCCCATCTCTGCTGCTGTCACACAGCCCAAAGCTGAAGAAATAGAGAGAAACACAAAAGTGGTCACAGACCTGTACTTCTTACAAGACCTGGAACGTTGCACCTGTAGTAATTTTAATAAATTTTTTTTTGCCCCCACTTGTCCAGAAGCTGCTCAGAAAATTTGACAAAATCCTGGAGTGCCAGGACAAGGGGGAATGGCCTCCCAGTGCCAGAGGGCAGGGTTAGATGGGATAATGGGAAAGAATTCTTCCCTTTGAAGATGGGCAGGCCCTGGCACAGTATGTCCTCGATCCCTGGAAGTGTCCCAGGCCAGGTTGGATGGAGCTTGGAGAAGCCTGGGACAGTGGAAGCTGTCCCTGATCATAGCAGGGAGTGGCACTGGATCAGCTACAAGATCCCTTCCAAACCCAACCCACTGAGTGATTCCAAGTTCCCTGAGAGCCTGTCTGAGCTTTTTGTCTGATCTGTTTGGTCTGAGGACATCTGAAGGCTCCCCTCCCTGCCACCACATTTTGGCAGGAGGAAGCAGCCGTGGGGAACCAGCTCCGTGCTGGGGCCAGCAGGACCTGCAGCTGGGAGCCAGGGCAGCCCTTGGCTCTGTGCCCACTTGGCTACCCCCTCCCTGAACCCAGGGCTCATTGTGGGCTCCCAGAGCCAGCCCAGCAATCCCTGGCACTGCCTAGGGCTGATTTTCATCTACTTGGGTCCCACCAGCCCACCTTAATGAACAGCTCCGCCTGGCCTTTGACTCCTGGCCAGGGTGCCAGATTTTGGAGGCTGCAAAGAGACAGAAAGTCTGAAGAGTTTGCTGAGGAGGAAAACATTGAATAAACCCCTAAGGTAGAGTGTTTTCTGTGGTGCTCTGGGAATGCTCCTGGCGTTCCCTGGTGTGAACAAGCCAGGATGGGACGGCAAACCCATGCTGGATTCCCTTCCCACTCCTGATTTTACTCACACAGCTTCACTCCAGGCCGAATATCCCAGCAGAGCTTGTCAAGAGGGAGGGAATTGGTGTGTTCCTGCTCTCTGCAGCTGAGCTGAGGGAATTATTCCATGGTGACTCTGCCCTGCACTCCCTAGCACAGCAGTGACCTGAACCTGGGGAACTCTGCAGAGTTACACACAAAACAGGTGCTTGGGAACAGATCTCCTGATTTTCCAGATAATTGCCAGTTCTCTTTTCATGTCTTCTGAGCTCCCTCTCACTATTTCATATCCTTCAGAGCTCACTTTGCTGGTTGCATGTTGTGACACCTATTTTATGGTGTTGTTTTTATCTGTTAAAAATAGTTTTTTTCTGAAAATCAATTTTTCTTTGTCTGCACTTCACCTTATAAAAAGACTTGTCTGAAACTCTGGTTTCAATCACTCTGGTGTCAATCACCAGTATTTTCTACATATGAAAAGGAGAGTAATTTTAATTCAAATGTGGCTTCAAACTAGAGTTTAGGGTTTTTCCCTAAGGTAAAATAGGTGTAATTTTAAAAGTGTTTTTTGTCTGTGTTAATGTCAAAGAAAATTGTAACTGCCCTTTTTTTTTTTTTAAGCAGAAACTTGAAGTTATTGATAATGAGACTTTTGGACAGCTTGGCTTGAAAAATTGATACTTTGAAAGCTGTGAAATGTCTGAGAAAGGCTGTCAACTTTTTTTTCTTTCTTTTTTTTCTTTTTCTTGATGCTTAATTAAAAACAATCATGCTTTGGGAAAGGGGTTATTTATCCTGACTTCTTGTTGGTTCTCTCCAACCTGTCTGGTCACTGGTGATGGAAACTCATCCCAGAGCTCTCCTGGACCTGGCTCAGTGCAGGGCTTGCTTCTGGAACCAAATCCTGTGGCTCCTACAACTCACTTGGCATAAGCCAGCCTGGCATTTTCCTCAGTAGGGCTTATCCCAGGCTTGTTTAAAAGCTGAAGGGCAAACAAAAAGGAGGATTAGGCCAAACCAGTTCCAGGGCACACATTGTACATACTGATGTCTTGTTGGAATAGGAGAGGGCTGGAAAAACCACTGCCCGTGTTTAATGAGGATGCAGTCTTGCTTCCTGAGCCCCTGCCTCCTTTGCCAATCAGATATTCTGCATCACTGAAGGAGCCAAGCTAATGAGATTAGGGGTTATCACCTCGAGAAATAAAACCCTGCCGTTGGAAGAACAAGATTTCCATGGGAATTGTGCTGAAGCCTCGGTTGGATTGCTGGGCTCTCCTCCTGAGGGTGTTCAGGGAAAAGCACTGAGCCTTGCAAGTGTTTCCACATGGATGACACCACATTTCCAAGCAAAAAAACCAAACTGGAGTCACTTTATATCCTGGGTTTAACCTCAGCTAAGCCAAGGGCAAGTTTTAAATGTGGCACATCACAGATCTTGTGCCTGCAGCACCACGGAAAATGTACAATCCTTGGGATTTTCCACAAATGCTGCTACCCGAGTGCACAGCCAGATGTGGGGCAGCCAGAACAGACTGCAGGCAGAGGAGGAAAACCTCCACAGCAGTGATCTCCAGGAAGGAAACCTCTGCAGGTTCTCCATCCTGACTGAGGCTGTGCACATCTGTAGGAGCAGCTGCAGCATCCACTCCTGTTTTCCTACCTCTGGACCTCCTACCCTCTGGGCACTAGGATCCCAAGGAGGGTTAAGGGATGGGAAGTGCTTTTCCAGCTCTGTGCCTGTTTCTGGTGGGTTTTAAGAGAAGTTTTGCAGTTGAATTTCTTTTCCTATAAAATCCCTTCCTGGCAGAGCAAACCTTGATGCTGTGAGAGGTATCAGAAATCATGGAATATCCTGAGCTGGAAGGGTTGTACAAGGATCACTGATCCAGCTCCTGGCCCTGCCCAGAGACCCCAACAATCCCACCCTGTGCATCCCTGGGAGCTTTGTCCAAACCCTCCTGGAGCCTAGCAGCTTTGGGGCTGTGCCCATTCCCTGGGAAGCCTGGGCAGTGCCCAGCACCCTCTGGGGAAGAACCTTTCCCTGATCTCCAACCTACACCCTGCCCTGACACAGCTCCAGCCATTCCTGGGTTCTGTCCCTGTCACAGAGAGCGGAGATCAGAGCTGGCCCCCCCCCCATTTCCCCTTGTGAAGTAGCACAGAAACCTAAAACCTACTCTCAGGGTGGAGCAGCATTTGTCAGCACAAGGAGCCTCCATAGGGGGTTTGATGGGTGAGGATTTATCCCTCTCCACCTGTTCTCCCTGTTGGCATGCTAAGGACTGGCTTATGGGGTCAGGGGATATATTAGCAAGCTGAACTTAACCTTTAGTGTCTTTCACCCTTCTCTCTGCCTTGGTTTGGTCTTCACCAGCAGGAAAAATATTTGCAGAAGGGCAGTGGGTAAAGGATGGATTGCTGGGGCTGTGGTACAGACCATGCTCCTTGGGGCTGGCTCCCAGGGCCACCAGAGTCAGGGACATGAGTGCCACCAGCACTCCAGGCTCTGCTGGGCTGGCTCCTCACTGGATGTTGGAGGACATGGAGGGAAATTCCTGATATTTAGGAACTTTGGGAAACATAGCTATGGATTGGCACCCTGCCTAATCACCAGGGAATTTGAGTTTTTACCTCTCCTGTGTACAATTTTTCTTTACAGAACCCAATCCCAGTGACAGCTTTCTATCAAGAAGCTTACGGGAATCCCCCCCCTTCTTGCTGGTATGCCAATTCCTCCAGTGGAAAGCTGAATTGTGAGGTGAGGAGAAGCAAGGTAGGAGAGGGGAAAAGCTGGAGGATCACTGGTGGTGTGGGGCAAATCTGGGGATGTCAGTCCTCCACTCCCTTGGGTGGGCAAATGCTCCAGTGAAGCTCTTGGAAATTCCCTTTGGGGTTCAGCACTATTCAACATTATTTTATTTTATTTTATTTTATTTATCTCACTTTGCAGAATGCTCAAGCTGAGCCATGAAGCCCCAGGAATCACCTTCCCCTTTGGGGCACTGCCCTAGTCTCCCTTAGCACTGGAGCAGTGTTTAAAATCCCAGGATTTCAAATATAAATCTGTTTGGGTTTTTGCTTTTCAATTCCCAGCTTTTAAAGAGGCAATTTAGGAAGTTTATTCCCCCCTCCTTTAACAGACACAACACAAGAATTTATAACCCAAGATTTGAAGACACAGGTACCAAAGCAGGGTTTTAAATTAAAGGCTTCAGTGCTCTGCTCTCAGCTCTTCTCCCCTTCTCCCTCATCCCATGGGATGCTCTGATATGGCATTTGGGATTTCTCAGCTCTCCATGGTTCATCCTTACCTTGAGTGCCAGCATCCTGCTGGAGCTCTGCTAGTTTTGAAATCCCTGGCATGTAGGGGAAGAATGGGATTTGAGGTGATTAAATAGCGGGGAGCTGCTAAATCCAGATGTCAGCCGGTGTGAAGAAGATCAGGCTGGGCCATCTCCCCGTCTGATCCGCAGGGATCATCCCTGAATCCCATACCCCGAGCTCCACACCCCTTCCATGCCTCCCTCCTGAGGAAGAGGAGGTGTCAGGGTTTGCCCTTTAGCCTCAACAGGGTACAAACCCTATCTGCACTTCCCTCTCCCGGCTGCTCCTGCTGATTTATGGGATGTGCCGTGGGAAGGAGGAGATGAGAGTCAGGAACCCCGCAGGCTTCCTCGCAGAACCCTTCTCCACTAACAAATCCCGGGGGATGGAGGAAAACCTGCCCCGATCCCTGCGAACACGCAGTGATGCTCTCCAAAAGGAGATCCTGCCTTTTCTTTGCTTCCCCTCCCGGTTTGGGTGGTTGGTTGGGTTTTTTTGTTTTGTTTTGTTTGGTTTTTTTTTTTTTTTTTTGGTATGCTGGAGGTTTTTGGCTGGAGGATGCCGCTGTCTCGGAGGTCTCAGCACACCCTGGGCTGTCCCCAACCCATTGTCCCTCGGTCACGCCCGAGCTCCCGCTTGTGCAGCTCCGCAAAGGAGGGCGGATTACAGGAATAGGCAGGGTCTGGCAAAGCGCGGCTCTGACCCGCACAAATCGCTCCCGACGGACATGCTCGCTGTCCTGGGCATGCCCTGGTTTAACCCAGCCGTGGGGGCTGTCCCTGGCTCCGCTGCTGGGAGTGGGGCAGCAGGAATTCCTGATGGATCCCAGCAGAGCTGAGCTGCTCTACCGGGATGGAGATGGAGATCGCCTCTCCCTCTTTCTGCACCTTGAGAAGGGAGTGAGCTCACTCTGTCCCGGGCCCTGAGCTCATCTGTTTTCATCGTGCAAATGAGGCAGGAGGACGGCAACGATGGCTTTTGATGGAGACCCACGAATGATGCCCCAAGTTCCAGATTTCACATTTTCCAGACTCTGAACTACATTAGGATATAACTCTGAACTTCATAGAAAGTGTTACAAGTTCTCTTCGCTGTTTAGTTAGGTAAAACCAAGGACTCTGCTGCAGCTCCAGCCCCAAAAACTGCAAACAGGGAATTGAGAGCAATCTGGGAGGATGGGACTGCAGAACCTGGAGCTGGAATTGGACAATGAACCCCAATATATGAATGGATCGAAACTTAAAACAGTGTGAGAACTCGTGATCTTGGGTCCATCCTGAGTGTATCCCTGGCCAGGCTCTTGCACTGCCTAAGGTGAATCCTTTGAAAGCATTTTAATAAATCCCTGCTTTATTCCTTTAACTCTGCCCAGATCATCTCTTCAGGCATCACACAGAGCGCAGCAAAACGAATCCCAAAAAACCCAAATGTCCCTGGGACCATCCCTGTTTTTTGTTTTATCAGAAACACCCATCGAGCACCCCCTAAATTTTCCTGCACGTACTTCATTCCCAAGTACTGAACCTTGTTTGGAAGGAAATGCTTTTGGTTTTCCTCTAATTTGGAAAGCCTTCTCCTGTTTGTGGCTTTCTCCATCAGATTACTGATTTGTTTTCCCAAAGGAATTGCAAACTGTGCAGCAAAATCTCTGCTTAGGGCAGTAGATAAATTAAGTATGTAAGTTATTTGAATGTGCAATGGGTTATACTGAAGCAAAAAAAAAAAAAATAATATATATATATACCTTTTTTAAGAGTTTATTTAATTTTGGGTTTTTTGTTTGTTTGGTGGCTTAGATTTTTTTGAGGAGAGCGTTTAAACTTTTACTGAGGGTGCAGTCTGTTTCCTGGCATCTAAACTGTTTTCCCTCCTTCCCAGTGCTGAAGGTCTTTATTCATCCAGCCTATTTCCTGACACTTCCTCATGCTCTTCTCCAGCTCTTTTGTAGAAGAATTGGGATTGATTTTTAATTTTTTTTAATAGAAAAGCACTTTAGCCCAAATGTCAGGTGGCTGTTTCAAGCAGGACCCCTCTGCTGATGTTCATGGGGATGGTTCATCCCCTCCAGCAGGGAATTGTGATGGTTTTGGCGAGAAGGGATTCAGTTTCACCTGAAACCACCTGGTGAAATGTGCTGGAATTGAAGTGTGGGGTTTGCAGGGCCCAAGGCTGTGCTTGGCAGTTTTGGTGAACCAGACAGGGCAGATGTATGGATAATTTCTCCTTCCTAGATGCCTGCAGCCCATTAATTTCTGGGGAAGGAGAAAAGAGGAGCATTGGAATGAGGCAAACTGCTGTAGCCCCGAGCCTGGGGAGCCTGTCCTGTCTCTCTGTGTGATGCCACGAGGCAGCCACGGCCCATCCATCACTCTGAGGGATGTGTCCCAGCCTTCTAATTAAGGAATATAACCGGGGGTGGGCAGCTTAAACTGGTTCTGACCTGTATTTTTTAATTAAGGCATTTTTTTAATGCAGCCCTTGCTTCAGGTCATCTGATAATGCTTACATGGACATCGTGCCTAACCCTGTTAACCCTCCATTGTTCCTGCTGCACTTCAAAGCCAATCTTAAGGAAAATCATCCCTAAAATTGAGCACTAGGCAGTCCCAGAGTGTTTTGGGATGGAAGGGACCTAAAGATCTCATTCCACTCCCATGGACAGGGACACCTTCTCCCAGACCAGGTTGTTCCAAGCCCTGTCCAACCTGGCCTTGAAGTATCTCAGACCCTCTTTGGGATCACTGTTCTCAGCTAGCCAGTGGCCCCTGATTCCTCCTGGATCCTGCAGGGCAGGGGATTTTGGCAAAGGGCTCTGTGGAGGAGAGCCTTGCTCCTATCAGCAGAGGGAACAACTGATGAACTCTGGGCATTAAGGAACAAAAACCAAGCACTGTGCAGTTTCACAGGAACATTTTGTGTGGGATTTTGCTTAGCCTGTAGTGCCCTGCACGTAGCAATATTGCACAGGGAGAACTGCTAGTTCAGTGTTTTTACGGTGGGTAAAACAGCATTCTAAGTGCATTCCTCCACTCAGCTGAGAAACCAAATCAGTGACAAGCACATGCAATGTGCCCTGTCAGCCTTGGCCCTTTTCTCTGGGATTGTTAAAATATTTTCACTAAGGGGGAGAAAAATTGCTTTTGTTTGTTTTCTTGTTTCTGGTTGGAAAGGTGCTCTGCAGAGTGGCCCTTGGGGATGGTTTGGGCTGGGATTCCCTGGAGTGGAGCCATCCTGGAGCCAGTGACAATAAAGACACAGCCACAGTTTTTTTCTTGCTTGCCCATTCTGGGGTACAGCAGGAGAGTCATACAGAGAAAAAACTTCCTGGTCATCTCAAATACAATAAAAAGAAATTGAGGAATGGGAAGAACAAAAATTTAAGAAGCTTCATCCCCCCACCCCCAATAATTCCCACCAGTTCTCCCAAGTCCAGTGTTTCAAACACTCAGGGTTCAATTTAGCACCTCCTTGGTGGTGGGGGGGAGTTTTTACGACACATTCCCTGCATTCCTTTTCCAGAAATGCTGTAAAATTGGGTATTTCTTTTTTTCTTTCCCTTGTACGTGATGCAGAGAGTGACCCACATCTGGAAAATTCATCTTGCATTGAGCTCATCTCAGAGCAACTCACCTGAAGGGGACATCAGATGTGACCCTGAGTGTGCTGCCCCACAAGAGGGGCTGTGTGCAAATGTGCTTTTGTGTATTTGGGGTCAGTTTGGGTCAGGGTGGCAAAGGAAACGGAGAGAGGTGGGCTGAGATGGAGGATTCGCATGTTCTAGGGGAGGAGAACTGAGGAAATGCACATCAGGCTGTGCCCATCCCAGGTTGGATGGGGCTTGAAGGGTGTGGGACATTGGAAGGTGGCAGGGGGAGGAATGAGCTTCAGGCTTCAAGGATTCCTCCAACCCAAACCTGTCTGGGATTCTGGGATTCCATGACCCCAGCCAGGCAGGGAATGAGCATCCAGTTACTGCTCTCCAAAAATAATAAGGGTTTAATCATTGGGAGAGGCATCTCCAAAGGACCCTGTGAATTTTTCTGTGTCCTGAGTTTATATTCATTCATTTATATTCATTTATATTCTCCTCAGCCCTGGCCTATGGGGCCTGGGGGAGGGATTTCCACCCTCACTCAGGAGGCCAGGCTGGGTGTTTGTAATGATTTCTTCCTGCTTGCAAAGCTTCTGCTTCACTCTGTGTCTCTTCCCACAAGTTGGGAGCAAAGCCCAGAGGCTGAAATTCCCTATGGTTCACCCATTAAATTCCACCTTTGTTCCTGTAATCTGCCTGATTGCAAAACCTTAATTGGCTCAGGAAGGGGAATCTCTCCTTTCCCAAATTTAAGACAGCAGCCCCAGCTTCCCATCTGTAAAGGGTGGTGTTTGCATCACCTAAGTAGTGGCTTGTTTGCAGTTTCTTCTGTCTTCACTTAAAGTCAGGATTAAAAATACGAAGGAGATAAATTTTCTCATGTTTGGGCTTGGTTGTTTGTTAAATAGTTAAGTTTGTAAAGTACAGAGAGTTCAGCAACACTTCCAGCTACCAGCTGAAAGTGAGCAAAACGGAGATGAATCCAGCTAGTTACAAGTCCAACAGAGAATTCACACCTATATTATTTATACTTTTAACCCGATAACCAAACTCCTGTGACCCTCAGTACAGCACTGACTGTCCAACCAGAAACTACTGCCTGGAACCATGGAGAAGAAGGAAGATGAACACAGAAAGGAAACAACACCCAAAATCCTCCATCTTGTTCCATACCTATCACTATATCATAAAAGCCTCAATTTTAAAACCCCTCACCATGTGAAATCACACACTTCTATTTAACTACATCACTCAAATTTGGAGCCTTCTCCAAGGCCTCAGGTCGAAAGCAGTGTTCTCCAGGGGGTCAGTGCCAGAAAGCACAGAAAGCTCAAAACTCCCAGGCTTCTGGGATCCAGCACCCATCAAACCTGCAGCACAGCTCCTGCTCTTCCTGAGCTGTGTGGAGTCTCTCCTGGTGATCTTTGAGGGTGTCAGGACTGGTTATGTCACGTCAGGGGGTGCAGTGGGATAAGAAGAGCTAATGGGATGAGGCAGGAGTTGTCTGGAAATGGAAGAGGGAAAAAGGGTTCTCCGTGCACCAGAGCACACATCTGTTTTGTGGCATAATTCAAATTAACTCAGGGGAATTTGCTGCATCTCGTGTGTCTTCTGCGGTGACACACAGCACAGAAATGAAGGCTTGGAAAGCTTTTATGAAAGCTCAGCAGCCACAGTGAGTTTGAATTGCCTCTTTTTTTTTTTTTTTAATTTAAAAAAGAGAGAAAAAAAAGAGAGAAATTCTGATGGCAATTTCCTACTCTTGGCTGATTATACATAATTTGTGCTTGCATTGATTGCAACTCTATAAACAGGAATTCCAGGGCTCTGTTTCTGTCTAGCAGGGGAGGAGATGTTCAGCTCTTCACCTTTCTCCCAGATGAGATGTGAATTGTCGTGTTTCATCCCTGAGGAGGCCACAGGGAGATTATTAATCAATATGAATATTAATTCTGGCTGGTGTCTTCCAGCCTGCTCCAGGTGACAGCCCAAATAATGGAATAATGATCTGGGGGATCTGTGCTGGGAATTTGGGATCTTCTAGGGATAAAAAGCTGTACAGTCCTAAAACCCCCAAGAAAAGGGCAGTGGGTGCTGGTGGTGTCCAGCTCAGCAGTAGCACAAGGTGTGGCTGCTTTAAGAATTCTGATGAGAAGCTGTGGGGAGGGTTCCTTCTCACCTTTCATTTATTAAAGAAATAAAGTTTTGGTGCTCCCAACCTCAGCACTGCTGCAGAGGAGGAGCCTGGTGGAGGTAGGTGCAGGTGGAAGGGTTAAAGGCAAGCAGTTACAGACTGGGAATGCTGGATTTGCGTGGTCTGGAGACGGGAGAAGGGATTTTGTGAAGTGAAGGCAGCTGTGGGGCTGTCCTTCCCCACTGGGTGAAGCTGGAAGGAGTCAGGGAAGGACACAACTTCCTCTGGCTGCTCCCACAACTATTTTCTTCTGCTTTGTTTTTGAAGTTCTTTCACCATTTCTCAATCACTTTTATTTTGCCTCTGCCCTGTTCCCCCCTCCCCAAATGTCACTGCTGCTGATTTGAATCCAGCTGAGCAATTCTGTCTGTGGGAAGAAGCACTCCAGGAGAGTTTTTTGTCTCCAAGCCCCTGGAGAAGACTTATTTGACTCTTATCTGTCACACATGTGGATGCCAGAACCTAGAAGAGGGATGGCTGCTGGATCCTGGGCTCCCTTTTTGGTCCAGGAGCCTGTGCAGGGCCATCTCCATCCCCATCATCTCAGGAGGTGTCTGGGGATGTATCAAGAGGGGAATTTTTGGGTTTCCCAGGTTGTGTTTCTGAGGGTCAACCTGAAAAATGCGAAGAGCCTTCCGCCCTCTGCTTTTGGCCAGCTGCTTCCTTCCTCCCACAGAGGAGAGTCTGGGGCTGGAATTTGGATTTTTGAGGCCAAATGCAATGGTTCCAGACAGCCCCTTCTTGCTTTGTGAAGGGGCTATCTCCTCTGGCTGGTTTTATCAGACTCTCAGGCTGCCCAGCCCAGAGTTTGATCCTTGGGCAGGTTGTGTTTGGCTCTGATTTCTTTCTTAATCTCTGCATTTCCTGCCTGGTGGCTTTGGTAGCTGTCTCTTGCCATCCTGGCTCCCAGGGTTTGGGTTGGGGAAGGCAGCTGGAAGCAATCTAACAATGCAGTATCTTACAAAAAAAAAAAGGTGGAGATTTCCCTTTTTTATCATCCTTGCCCTAATCCTGCTCTCCCTGTTTATCTAGTGCTGGCTTCAGCACTTGTCAGCCCTTGATTTAACTCACTAACCTGGCAAAAAAGGGAGCCAACAAAAACACCAAATGATTTAATTTCTCTGATTCCTTTTTCCTGCTATGTCTGAGTTAAAACAGCTCTAGTGTGGCTGGATGAGAAGCCCAGCTCTGGAGTTTGCTGCTGGTGTTGGTAAAAGTCCTGCTGGCTTCCCAAGGGTGTGAATCCTTTGGCTGTCCCAAATTTACAGATATTGCCCAGGCTGAGTCCTGGTCTATTTGCCAAGTAGGAACTTTGGTGTGGAAAATAATTTTGGGTTCATAATGGTCCCTGCTCCTGTCCCTTGCTCTGCTCCCTCCCTTTCCCTGGCACCCACTCCTGGGTTCCTGGTTTTTGGGGAAGAAGGAGTGAGGAGCCCACCTGCCCTGGGAGCAGATTTTGCCCGATTTTAGGGTGTTTGTGATGTGAGGGATTTGTGTGGTGCTTGGCTCCACAAAAATGCAGGTTCTTCCCCAACATCCTCTGCTTTCCCTGGGAAACATCTCCAGCTTCACCTCGAGCTGGTCTGGAAAGAGATTATATTAATTAATGAATTAATTAATGAATTAATTAATTTGTTTACAGCGAACTTTTTGGGGTGGCACAGCTCATTTTACCCCATCAAAAATATCCCTAAGCCTTGCATCTCTCTATCAGAATGTAAATGTCTCCAGCAGCTGGGTACTGGGCTTTCCTTTGGGATGAGGCAGTTCATCCCATTGTTCTGGCTCTTCCCCTTTCTTCTGCGTGCTCAGAGGGTTTGAATGAGGAAGGCTGTGTTCATTGAGCTGGGAAAGGTTGATTTGCTGTGCCTGTGGTCCCTGCTGGGTGGCTTTTCCAGGGAAAACGTGTCTGGGGCTGGATGGTGCAGCTCCCAGGTCAGCAGGGAAAGGGTGGCTGAACTGGAGCAGGTGGAGCCCAGGAGGAAAAGGCCCTGCTCTCCATGTGGATAACTGCAGCTACAGGGTCCCCTCCTCCTGAGGAAAAAAAAAGAGCAGGAAAATCAGCAGGGAACAAATAGGGTTTTTTTCCCTTTCCTGGATGGAGCATTTCAGCTTCACCTTCCTCCTGATGGAGGAAAGTGAGTTCAGCAGGCTCCCAGGGCTCTGGCCATTCAAGTTTTCCAAGAGAAAAACTTTGCTTTTTCAGGACTACTTTCCTCCTTAAACAAAAGGGATATTGTCCAGGGAAGGATTTTAATTTCATGCTTCTTAAAGTGGGTAAACCTCTTCCTGCAGCAGCTTCCTAGTGGCTTTCACAGCACGTTTGCTCCTGCCACCTCTCTGGGGTGCTTGGCACTGTCCCCAAGCTTGGATCACTGCAGGGAGCTGCACCCCTGCTCCCTCACATTAGCCTGGCTCCCTCAGGAAAGCAAGAAAACCATGGAATAACCCTCAGACTGCACATCCATCCTGTCCCTGGGGCACAGATTGGATGCCAGGGACTCACAGTGAATCCTGTGGGATAATTTATCCCTGTGAGTCTCCATCCAAAGGTGCTGGGTGACAACCAGCCCTGCAGACAGAATGGTTGTGACAGCATTGTCCAGCTCATCTGCTGTCTGTGGTGCCACTGAGCATCCAACGGGAATTCCTTGTTCTCTGGAGCTAAAGGGAAAAATGGACTTGAGCTGGGATCAAGAGCAGGCTGCAATGAAAGGAGTATCATAAATAGATATACTGTTGTGGTTTGGGGTTTTTTATCCTCACATCTTCCTCCCATCTTTGCTTCCAGCCAGTCTGGAGCAGTGAGAGAAGCCCCAGTTCCCCTCAAAGTGGGATTGGAAGGAAGGAGGTGTCTGGAAGGAAGGAGGGCCCTGGTGCTTCATTCCTAGGAAAATGGCAGTCATTTGTCATTGAGTGTGAGTCAGGCTGCCAGACGTTTATGGCAGGAATTTGTGTGATTCATGGCTGGGATTGCTGCTCAAACCCAGCAGGGATTTGCTGGAGGCTGGCCTGAAGGAAGCCTTGGCATGCAGGAGGGTTGTGCTTCCATGTGGCTTGGCACCACCTCCCCAAAGAAACATTCCAGAGCACAAGAAGATGGTCAATATCCATCTTTTCCTGACACTGGCAGAGCCTAAACTCCCAAAGGAGTGGCTGGGCTCCAAGTGCAGCTGCCAGCTTTCCTCCTGGCACACTTTCCTCATCTCTGCTGGTCCTGAAGGCACCAGGTGCTGAGATGCTCTGGGCTGTTGGTGTCCCAGGATGAATCACCCACGTGGATGCAGGTGAGGGATGTGGCAGCAGGGCTGTTTGCAGGGAAAAGGCTTAGCCTGGGCCGTGGAGACTCCTCCTTGTCCTCCCCTGGGTTTTTCCTGCCTGCTCCTGGAGGGATGCTCTCCTGGCACTACTCAGCTGCATGGGATTGTCATGTTTGGGTCTTCTCCTGCTCCCAGCAGTGTCTGTTTTGCTCTTCCTCCCCCTTCTGGGACTTTATTGTGTGTATTTATCCTTTTCCTGCCCTCCACTGCTTTTCTAAACATGCTGAGTTTCATTAGGCTCGATGATCCCAGATTGCCCCCATAAGAGCATTAAAAATGGGTTAAAGGAGTGAGGCATCTCCACCCGTGTCCAGACACAGCTGGGAGATGCTGAGGAAGGAGGGAGGGAGATGGACCTTATCTCTGGCCAGTTGTCATCCCCAGCCCTTTAAATCAACGTGGCAAAGGAGCACCAGCCTGGCCCAACTTTGCAGCCCCAGCAGGCAGGGGGTGAGCTCAGTTAGAGCTGCCCTTCCATCCAAAATGAGGTGAATTCCCTGGAAAAGGAATAATAATTATTACTCTAAAAACCTCTGTGCTGGTTTTGTGCTCACAGCTCCCTTTGGCTTCACTGGAAGGCAACAGGGGACAGATGTTAGAGATCTCATCCTGAGGGACAAAGGGGGAAATTCTACTCTAAACAAAATCCTCCCTCTTGTCCTAAAGCTTCCTAAAACTGCTCACTTGTGACCTGTAGATATTTATCTCTCCCCTCCTCTCTGTGTTTGTACATTTATAAATGTATACATACAAATGTAGATGGAGAGTGTTTTAATCTGTTACCAGCGGATTTGTGTTATTTGTGTTATTTCAACAATAACAGCAGGACTGGGGCCAGGAAATTCATCATTATGAGAGCTCAGCCCTACAAATACCATAATTTTATGGATGTCAAAACATTGATGGCTTCTCTAATGTCTTGTAAGGATGCTTGATGCAAGCCATCCTTTTTGCCTCATCCATATGAGGAGCAATTATCAAATTAATGTACTTTGGTTTTGAGCCCATGACCAGAAGCCCCGTGCCTGATCCTCTTGGAATCACAGGGAGATTTTTGGCAGGTGTCAAAGGCTTGGACAGCAGCTGGGTGGGAGAAGGTAGGCCCAGCCTAGCAAAGCTGCCTTTGGTGACTTTTGGGACTGTAGGGAAAAACAAGACCCAGGAGTTAGGCAGGAGGAGCAGCAAGGAAAGGGAATTTGGAGTTACAGATCCCAGAACAGTTTGGGTCGGAAGGGAACTTCAGGACCATTTCAGTCCAGCCCCTTGCCATGGGCAGGGGCAACTTCCCTGAGCCCAGGAGAAGATTTGAGGGCTGGCTCAGAGTGTCAGAGCAGCTACCAAAGGAAAATGCTGCCAAGGGAATTTTCCAGGTCTGAGCAGCCTTGTTTCCCTCTGGCCACCACAAATGTATTTTTCCCTGACTTCCCCTCTGGATTTCAGGTTTGCTCTTGTGGGTGTTGGGGCAAGTTTGTTTATTACAAAGAATCTAAATATTGTGGTGCCTGTGTATGCAAATCCATATGCTAATGGGAATTGCCTAATTGAATTTTTGTTTTCTCCTGCGAGCAATTTCCCCTCTTCCTCCCTTGTAAATCAGGAGTGTGTTCCTCAATGCTGATAAATTCTGGTTTCATCCAACCCCTGGTGGGGGAAAAACTGGACTCTCTGTGTTTATAAACACAGAGAGAAAATATATATCTCTCCACACAGAGTTTACATTCCCCATGGGTTCTCTGCCCAGGGCGTCCAATAAAAGAAAAATATGTATTTCTTGTCAAAAGGTGCTGGAAACATCTGGCTGGGTGGCACCATCCCCAAATCCCATGGGAGGGATCCAAAGGATCCCCAAGCACAACGCAATTTGGGGTCCTTGCCAGGGACAAATAAATTTAGTGATTAAAATTGATCAAAAGCAGGAAAACTGAGCCCTGGGGCTCTTAGGAAAAGGCAGTGGCTGAGCATATTGATTAATTTCAAAAGTGCTCTAGTGCCTTTTTTCTCGTGGTTATCTGTGCACAGTTGTCATCTCATATGGTTCTCAACTCACTTGGAGGAATTTTTGGGAGGTTCCCAAGAGTCTGAGGTGCAGAGAAATTATTTTAATTGTTAATTGTTGCTGCTGCCTGCTCTCCTGGCCCACCATTCTTTTACCAGGTGTCAAGGCAGCTTCTTAGCAGGTATTAGAAACTGGCTGGAGATGAGGAAATAATAAATAATTTATTAGGAAATAATTATTTAGGAAATAATTTAATATCTATGAATAGGAGAAAGCAAAAATATTTTAGTAGTTGATGCATCAGTCAGCTTCTGTATTTTGGGCCAGGTGTGAGCTCTTGCTGCAATTCTGATGTGACAAATCTTTTTTTTTATGTAACGTTAATGTTCTACTCACTCTGTAAAATTACCTGCGTGACCTCTGATTAGACTCCAAGGGTGAAGCACAGCCAGAACAATCCAATTCTGTGCATAAAGCTCAAAGTTCTCTCTCAGCTCAGAGTTGAAGTGCTCTCTTCAGCAAAATCAGGCATGAATCCACAGACATTCCTGAATTACTCTGAGGGCAAATGTTGGGAAGGTTTGGAAGGTGGGCACAGCATTTAATCCCCACAGGGCATTTTGAGCACTTGGCAGCTGTGCAGGGACAAGCCTCCAGCTTCTTCTTTCCTTTCTTTGCCTTTCAGCAAAGTAAAAATACTTGAAGTGTTCATCTTTCACCTCTGTGGAGTACTTTCCTCCGTGATCCATAATTTGGCTCGTGGCTTCTCATTATCCACTCCTCACTTGGCACATACAGCTCATCCTTAGGGATCCTTGGTGGAAATCTGTTGGACAAACAGGTGAGGTGATTCCTCCTCCTCCAACACCCTCAGGCTGTTTTGTTCCTAAGAACAGGTGGGAAGGAGGGAGAGAAGATGCTGCAGCTGGTACATCCTTAATAAATGATCCTGGGTGCCATTCTGCTGGGATCAGTGTCTGGATCACTCTCCCTCTGAGGAATGAGGACAAGGGCAGGATTTAAGGGAAGTCCCCAGACTCCTCATCCTTCCCACGTTTCCCCCATGGCTGTTGAGTGTGCCTGGGGCATCCTGAGGGTCATGAACTCCGAGGGCTGGTCCTTGGCTGCAGAACTCCCTACAGGAGGAATTTTCCCACTGCTGATCTCCCTGGCAAGGAGCACGGGCTCACTTAATGCAATTGTTGTTTTTTATCAGTGCTGAACGCTCTGCAGCTCGAGCTGGGTGGTCTCTGAGACATCACACACGACTCACGTGGGCTGGGCTGGGGAGACTAGAGGTTTTTATGGTCGGGGAGGAACGTGCAGCCAAATTCCTCATGGAATCTGGTGGAGCCCCTCCTCACGTGGCTCAGCAGAGGTGAAAGTGGAAGGGGCTGCCTTGCTCAGAGTTGTGCTGTCCATCTCCTTGAGGAGCAGCCACACAGAGCTGTCATTCCTGGCAGGATTGCACCAGGTCAGCAAATCTCACTGTCTCACCAGGAATGGGGATGTTGAACTCTAAAAAAAATCACCTGAGGAGTGTTGGCTAAATTCATTTATCAGAACTGACCTGAAAGGACTTCTAGACGTGGAGGCCTGAGGGGATCATCTTCAGGTGTCTCAAATAACCACATTTGGATCTTGCTGAGATCCCACACAGGGATCTCCTGGCCTCTAAGGTGGCTCCTTCTCCCTGTGCATGGTCAGCAGTGTCCATGTCAGTGATTAGTGATGGCCAGTGGGAATGACCAGGAGCACTGGCATTGCTGGAAGGAGTTTGGGAGCCATCTCCAGCAGAGAGCTCAGAGCTGGACACGCTTCGAAGGCTTCCACTTCCCCACACATTTATTTGAAAACAAAGAGGGTGATGGGTTGGAAATGATCTTCAGCAAGAGATTGCTCTTTTTCCAGTCTTTTTTTCCCTGCTAGTGAAAACGTTTCACAAACAACTGATCAAGTTTTGTATCCTCCCATGGCAGCTGGAAGCAGCCATAGATCATTCTTATTTCCCTCTTCAGCTGGGAGATCTCAGCCAGTCTTCAGCAAATCAAGAGGTGCAGGTGGGTAATGGGACACATAATTGAAAAAGAAAGTAAAAATAAAATCTCCATGTGTTCAAAGAGTTATGGAAAACCCCGAGAAAGGGATTGGCGACAGGTAGGAAAATCCCTCTGGTGTTCCATGGATGGATACAGCAGTTGTCACTGGCTTGGCCCCAGAGCCTTGGGCAGCAGAATTCCATCTGCTGGTGGTGTCACCTTCCCACAGCCCCACCCCACTCCATGGATGTCCTGGAGTTAGACTGGATTTAGCTGCACATCCCATCTTGGGATAAAGGCCAGTTGGATGCTGCATTAGAATTTAAGTTGGACTGGTTAGCTCCTGCTTGGGCTTGGACTCCATCCCTAATTTCTTTTGTGTGGTCTTCTCTTGGGAAGCTTTAGGGAGAACCAAAAAAACCCCAAAAGCAGTTTGTTACAGGAACATCTGGATCTCATCCAGGGATCTTCATCGTGCTGTGGGCTACTGTGCATTGCCAAAACAGCCCTGGCCAGCTCTTGCCCTTCTCCAAGGCTGTGCTTGGGTTCCATGTCCATGTCTGGGTGTTCTCCCTGCCCAGAGCAGCTGCTGTGTTCAGGAATGCAGGGTCTCCAATCTGGATGTTTGCCCACCTTGGATGGAGACCACCAGAGCTCTGCTGTGCAGCAATGAGCTGTGAGAGGCTCTCAGCTATCCCAGTTTCCACAAGGCAGGAGTTCTCTTCTGAGAAATCCAGTTCCCTCTTTCCTCCCTGTCTGCAGCCCCTGCCTTGTGGGTTTAAACCCTGGAGCTGCAGGAAAGCCCCAGATATCCAGATCACTGCAGGGCAGGAGGCTTGGAGGATGTGGTGACCCCAGGAGAGGAAATTAATCTCTTTTGGGTTAAGTTGTGCTATTTTTTTCCAGTTTTCGGAATAATTATTATCCTAAATAATACTTTTTCCTCCCAACTCTTGTATAACTTTCCATCTCCCCACCAGAGAAACGGGAAGGAGGATTTATGAAGAAAGCAAAATGGTTTTGCTTTTGGTTTTATTTAGTTCCTAAAAAAATGGTTTGTTTTCTGAGTGGAAAACCTGATAAATTTAGTGCAGAAATGGAAAATATTCTCCCTAGCTATAGGGATGCTGCATGGCAAAATACTTTTGATTGGGACTAATCCAATTACTCTTGATTTGGCAATCCTGAAGGGTTGCCAAACCCATCCTTTTCCTGAAACTGAAGTCCCTGAATGTTCCCATGTACCAGGAATGCTGGGACCTTGTGGATGCTGCCAAGTGCATTGGTGCTGTGGCCCTTCCAGAGGACTGCAATAAACACCATCCTAAGGAAACCCAAAATAGGAGAAACTGGGATATTTCGCTGTCTCTGGCAGAGGATGTAGGGGAGATGGTCATTCCCCATCACCCTTGAACCCCAAACGGACCATCCCACAGGCAGGATGGACTCTTTCACCTCTTCCTCCCATGAGAGGCATTTCCAACTTTACGCTTCCCTGAAACGATTTCTGCCTTCATCCCTGGCAGTGGCTATTCCCAGATGCTCCATCTCCCATCCCAGGAGGTGTTTGACTGCTTCAAGGATTGGAGAGCAACCCTGAGGGCATCTGAGTGACATCCTGCAACCTGACAGGAGCGCTGTCAGCTTGGGGAGAATTCCTGTGCCAGGTGGAAACATGACTGAGGCAGGCAGGATGAGGATTTTGGGAAGCCTTCCAGGGGGAGTTAAATTAGGGATTAAATTAGATTCGGGGTGTTTAATTTACTGAGGAGAAGAGTTCGGGATGACACAGTGGGGTTTTGAAATAGTGACTGATGTGGGGAAGGTCAGAAAACCACTGCTGTCTGCCAGCTCCTTTATTTTATGGGATACCTGGAAGGAGGGCTGGAATATTAAATAATATTTATACTAATACATAGTATTAAATCAAATGTTTAAAGTAGGGGGCGGGGAAAAGAGAGTTTTCAAGTATGTCAGTGCTCCAGCTGTCCTTGAGAGATGATGTTAGGACAGATGGTGTCCAGGTTTTGGGAGTAACATTTCTCTGTGGTCCATGAGCCACTGCAGAACAATCTTCTGCCTGCCCCTAGAGGCAGCTGAAATAATTCTCAAGGGGTATGGAAATTTAGCTGAGGTTTCTAGGATTTAAGGCTGAACCTTTAAAAGATGGCTTAGGAGTTTTGGCTGCTTGGAAGTGTTGGGATGTGGTGAAATTGGAAAAAGGAGATGAGTGAGGAGCCATGGTTTGCTCTCTAGGAGATGTAGCATGGTTTGCTGCGTGAGGCTGGTGTTCCAAAGAGACAAATGAGGTTGGGACAAACTGGGTCACTAGTCCAGTGTGACCCTGGGATTCCACTGTCACTTAAAGTCACATGGATTTACCCCAGCAAAAATGTTTGGGCTGTCTGAGGACAGGGACTTGCTTAGCTGGGATGTTGCAGCAGAGTGTGATGTGCTGGTCTGGTGAGGGTTCTGCAGCTCTGGGATGGAGCTGAAACTCCTGCAGACTCCTCTTGGAGGCGGTGGAGGGAGTAAGAGAGGCTTTTCCAGGCTGGGAACTGGCCTGTGGTACCTTGCTCTGGTAATGATGCTGCTTCCACCCTTTTCTGTATCCCTGCTGGCACTGGGGACCCTCTGCTGTGCTCCTGGCTTTGTTTTAATCTTCAGTAATAGCAAAAGAAAACAGCAGGTGCTTTGCTTCTACCTCAGTCCAAGGATGCTCCTTAGATCAGGGATAAGGGATGGATTTTGGCTCACGGGCCAGAGGTCACAGAGGCTTTGGTGCATGTTGCTCCAAGATTCCTGTCTGAGGAGCACTCCCAGGGGAGGGGTGGGTAAAATGAGTACAGTAATTTCACGACTATAAGGTGCACCCTTTTGACTAAAATCTTGATTGAAACCTGGAAGCGCGCCTTATAACCCGGTGCACCTTGTATACGGACAAAGTTCGGAAATTTGCCAACCCAGAAGTGTGAGCCATGAGCGCCAGCGCCAGGGGTGGGCGGCAGTGCCGAGGCCCACGGCACGGGGAGGGCGCCTGGGGCTGTGTTTAAAGGCTACGCCGAACCGTGAAAAATGTTTGCAAATTGAGCACCTGCCAGTAAACCCCGCGATCGCGCGATTCTGTTACTAATTCGTTACTTTGTTGCACGCAGATCCTCGCTGCAAAAAAAAGTGCGCCTTATAGTCCAGTGCACCTTATAGTTGTGAAATTACTGTAAGCAGGAGCCTGGCTAGGCAGTGGATTGCAGCAGGAGAGGAGCAGGGAAGGAAGGCCGGAAACAGTTTGGGAACATCAGCTCTGCCCTCGCTGTCTGTCACAGCACCAAAAGTTAAAAAAGTGAAAACCCGCTCTCCAGCTCTCTTGGATCCCCTTCAGGCACTGGAAGGAGATCTGAGGTCTGGAGCTTTCTCTCCTCCAGGTAAGCACTCCCAAGCAAGCCCTGCCCTCAATTCGATAAATCCCACAACTGAGAGCATTTATTTTACAGGAAACATTCAAGGACCATCCCCAAACCACAACCAGGGGAATTGGCCATGGGTTTTGGAGAAGCTGTGAGATGGGGCATCCCTCTTCCAGGGGCTGGGGTGCTCAGATCACATTCCTCTCCTTGGGAAGTGCCAGGTGGCAGCAGCATGAAAGGCTTTGTGGGACGATTTTTCAAGTGCAGGACAGCTATGAGAGGTTAAAAAAGCTGGTCAGAAAGTTGAGGGGCTGCTCTATGTCAGTTCTGTGTATGTTTGCTAAAACACAAACGGATGCAGCACAGCCTGCCTTGCCTTTTGCCACAGAAAAATCCAATTTCTGTGTAAACTGTGGGAAATCAGCCGTGCCAGGACCATCCAGGTGGAGTTGAGCTGAGCATGGTACAGCTTGTCAGAGAATATCTCCTTACAACAGCCAGACATGAATCATTTTGATTCCTGCTCCTCTCATTCAATGCTGTGGCTCACCTAACACAGAGAGTAAATAATCCAGCTCCAGCCAGCAGAAAAGTTGGCTCCCTCCCCATTCCCCACCAAGTTTTGTCAGCAGCAGAGGTGAGACAACAGGATTGTCCATGCTGGCTGGCCAAAAAACGACTGTGGAATCATGGATTCTGTGTTTTGTGGTATTTATTTTTTTCCTGCTTTATTACCTAGAAAAGGTTGCTTTGGCTCAGAGGATGCTCAGAGCAAAGGATGGGGCTTGGAGCACTGGGATAGTGGGAGGTGTCCCTGTTCATGGCAGGGGTTGGACTGGATGGGCTCTGAGGCTCTTTCCAAACCCAAGCCATTTCATGATGATTTTATTCACAGAGCTGAGTTACTCCTCTCAGCAGTGTTGGGATTTCTCGTGGGGCAGGTGCTGGGTTTTGGTTTGTCAGTGTCTATCCACCCATCTTTAATATTAAAATACTAAACTGCATGAAAATATTCCTCCTTCTCATAGTGGCCCAAGTTTTGTTTGAAAACAAGCAGCATGTGCAAAGTGGAATTTGTCATGGTAAAGCATTTAAAAAAAAAAAAGTGTAACCAAGCCTTTGAAACCTCAGAGAAGTTGTGGGATTGGTTTTGGCAGGAAATTAAAAAATTTCCTTTTCCTTGATATTCTTCTCTTTCCTTTTTAATTTTTTGGTATTATTATTTTCCTAAGATGATGTAATTTCCTGACTCTCACTGATCTGGGCTGTACAATCAAAAGGCAGGGAAGACAAAGTGGGATAGCTCCTTCCTGTAAAGAAATGATTTCCAATATTTATTTGAATGCCCCATTGCCTTGCAGGCCTCTTTCTTCAGATATGACTGGAAGTATTCTCTGGCAAAGGCCCTGCAGAGAGAAGACCCGAGGTGGAGAAAAGGCTCCCAGGTAAATTTCCCTGTGTTTTGCAGCACATTCCTATAATCCAAACAGGTTTATTTTTTGAAATCATACCCTGGCTCGTGTATTTGTTACCTCAAGCAATTAATTTCCTTATCTGATTGATATGAATCCTGGATTGGTTTGGGTTGGAAGGGACCTCAACGTTCAGCCCATCCCACACCCTGCCATTCCAGGGACATTTCCCACTGTTCCAGGGACATCCAAGCCCTGCCCAGCCTGGCCTTGGACACTTCCAGGGATCCAGGGACAGCCACAGCTTCTCTGGGAATTCCATTCCAGGGGCTCCCCACCCTCACAGTGAGAAATTTCTTCCTGATATTTTATCTAATTCTCTTCTCTTTCAGTTTGGCTCTTCCTTTCCAGGCCAAATGCTGGGAGTAATTAAAGCTTGCTCCAAATGGGAACATTTTGCATCTTTCAAACCATCCTGGGCCATTAACAGAAGTACTGGAAGGGGAGCCAAGCAAATGCAGGAAACTCCCCCAAAACCAGATTTTTCCAAAAGGATGCAAAGCTCTGTGCTACAAGCAGTCTCCAAGAAAGCCATGAAGAGCTGCCATAGTGTAGCTAGGTTGGGAATGGGGTTTCAGAAAGGCTTGTGGCTCTGTTAAAAAATGGTCTTAGACTTGATGCTGACAGATTTTGCCAGCGGGACTCATGATCCTTGGCTCCAACCAGGCCTTGCAGCCATTTTGGAATCAGGAAAACCCTGGGAAATCTGTCACTTGCAGCAGTTTTCCAGCCACATCTGAAGCAGTGCAATGAAATGGGACTGGTTTGGGTTCCCACATCAGAGTGGCAGCCACAGTTCCAGATTTGGGGTGTCTCATCCAAGCTGCAGTCCAGTCTTCAAAAGGGTTGGATTTGCAGCTCTATTTTTAGCCCACTTGTACTGGGAAAATGGATTTTATTTTGGATGATCCCCAGGAGTTTTTCTGTCTTGCAAGCTGCTGATTCCCAGATCTGTGCATAGTGTAGGGCAGGGGGTTGGAAACCTGATATTTTTTCAAGTCTTATGTTCTTTCTGCACAATCCCGTTGCTTCTGCTTTTGGCTGGGTCAGATTTCCCGCTAGGAAAAAAAAAAACAGAAAGTGGGAAAAGTTGCATGTTCTTTGCACGTGAACAGAGCCTTGCATCCCAGGAAGTGTCCAAGGCCAGGTTGGATGGGGCTTGGAGCAGCCTGGGATAGTGGAAGGGGTCCCTGTTATGGTAGGAGTAGGATAAGATGAGCTTTAGGATGCCTCCTAACCCAAAGGATTCCATGAAAGCTCAGCATAAGAACCTTTTAAGTCAAATCCTGGTCTTTATTTTAATTTTCAGGCAGAGAAATTTCCCTCTTTTTCAAGAGTTACGGCCTGATCTAAGGAAAAGAAAATGTAATTCTTATGGAACTCCTTAGCAATAAGTTGTTTTTGTC
Source organism: Sialia sialis (assembly GCA_009812075.1). Taxonomy (NCBI): domain Eukaryota; kingdom Metazoa; phylum Chordata; class Aves; order Passeriformes; family Turdidae; genus Sialia; species Sialia sialis. Next base: position 1,919,113 of record VRYO01002326.1, read on the forward strand.
ATTTACTGGGTGTTTTGTAGTATAATCCCCCCCCCCCCCCCCCCCCCCCCCCAATATACTCAGGAAATGTTCCCTTTAATGCCCTTATGGAACCATTCTCTTGCCCCTGGAAAAAGCCAGCAGGAAATCAGACATGGAATTGATGATCTTAGAGGTCTTTTTCAGCCTTAATGATTCTGTGCTGTTCACTATTTAAACAGCGTGTTCAGCATCAGTGGATGCTGCAGAAACGTGGTACTTTGGACTAAAATTATTTGACTTGTAAAACCTTAAGAGAATGTTGAAAACCATTCTGGGGCTTTCTAGAGGAAAATAGAGGACTTGAGGTTCTGTTGGGATTTTTTCCTGCTTGTTTCTGAAACAAAGGGCATCTTCCAATGCAAGGATTCCAATGAGAATCCTTGGTATTTATCTCAGCCTTATTGAGGGATCATTTTCAGGGACTTCGAAAAAGCAGGGGGGAAAAAGTTTAAATCACTAAAAACCTATTTAAAAAATTCAAATCTCTGTAAATCATAGAATTGTTTAGGTGGGAAAAGCCCTCTAAGGCCATGAGTCCAACTATTCCCCCAAGGTCACTCCTCATCCACGTGGATTTTAAATCCCTGGACACACTCCAGCCCCTCAGTGTCCTCATTGAAACAAGAGGCTGGGCACAGGCTGTGGAAGGAGTTGGGTGTTATTCTGTAATACTTTCCACCAATTCTACAATTTAATTATTTTTTCCCACTATTTTCCAGCTGCCAGCCCTTCCTTCACTTTCAGTTCGTCTCTTTCCCTGGAAAATGAGTCAGTGGCAGGTCTGGAGTTAAGGAAGGAGCTGCATAAAGGCTGATGGTGAGCTTGAAATTAAGGGGAGGCACCTCCAAGCATCTCCTTTCCACGGGAGCAGAGCAGGGCAGACTTTGCTGGCCAGGGGACAACACCAGATCTGGTTTTGGGGCATCAGAGAACAGCCTGGTGGACCTGCCTGGGCAGACCCAGGGCATTCTGATCCTGCTTTCAGCACCTTTCCTGACAAACTCAGGGAGTTTTGGAGCTGCTCTCTGCTCTGCAGCAGCAGACAGAGAAGAACATCCCTGCCCCACAATAAATCAGTGCTGCCCAGGGGTCTGCAAGCTTCAGGAAAGAAAACACTGGGAGCTCTTTGTTGCTCCAAGATGAATCCCAGTGCATATTTACACACATATATCTCCATATATCTCTAATATATCAGTGAAAGGAACTTGTCTAGAACCACAGCATGCAGCTTTTCCCTCTCAGCAGCCTTTCCCCCAGGCTGGGCTTCCACGTGGGGACCAGATGTGCCCATCCCAAAAGTTCTGCTCACTTCTGTACACTCTCTTTTAGGTTTTTTTGGCTTTTTTTTCCCCACTGAAGTACATCACGAGCCATATGGGCCACCCCTCCAGCTGAGGCAGAGCAGGAACCAGGAGTGATTGCTCAGAATGCCATAAATAGCTAAAGAGCTGTTTCCAGCAGTAAACTGGGATATGTGAATTAGGAATAAACTCTCCCACCAGTTTGTAGACATTCCAGTTGCTTGTTTTAATATCTTCATGTGGCTTTTTCCCCCCTCTCCTTGGCTTTTCTTGGTGGGAGGTGACACAGAGAACAATGAGCAAGGGGCCTGCTCTGGTTATCTGAAGCAGAATGAAAAACAAGGGGGGGCGGGGAAAAAAAGGCTGGGATTCTTCAAAAGGAGCCTAGGAGAATTAGAGACCTCAGGCATTTTGGGAACTGCATATTCAGTTCTTTGAGGGGACCCTGAAAGGTCCCATCCTCACGATGTTGGCAGAGGATGCAAGGATTTGGGGATGCACTGCCAGCTTGGAGCCTTTGGATGAACTTCCAAAGCTTTCGTGAGCTGTCCCAGCCAGCCTCCCCTTCTTCTTGACAGCAGCTAAAGCTGTCCAAAAAGTGGAATTCCTGCCTCATGGAATAAAATGTCCTCATGGTTTTCTATTTGCTTTTGTTCCAGATGAGGCAGAAAAGTCCGAGTTTTTTTCACTGAGTGGAAGTTTTTGTGAAATGGAGTCAGAAATACCTGACTGAAGTGGAAAATTTAATGTAAACACCAGGTAAAAGTGATACAAATCATGAGCATGCAGAATGGAAGGAAAGAATGGAATAACCACTAGGAAAAAGAAGAAACTAAGCTTTTAGTTCTGAACTTAAAGATTTTGCTGTCCAACTCCTTCAAATTCAAAATTCTCCCACAAAGTCAAATGAATTTGGCTGAATGGGAATTTACTGCTGAAATACTGCTGTGGGGATTTTTGTGGTTTTCCCCAAACACAGCCTGCTCTCACATCTGTACCTACCATTATAACACAGAGCTCACAAAGCACATCCAAAATTTGGGGTCCAGCTCTCAGTCTGGCCCTGCTTTGAGGGGATCAGAGACCTCCTGAGGTCCTTTGGGACTTGGGTGATGTCCACCAAAGACTACAGTAATTTCACGATTATAAGCCGCACCTTTTTCATTGAAGAATCCAGCCTACCCCAGTAGTGTGGCTTATCATCAGGTGTGGCTTATTTACGGACAAATCACAGCTAAATGCCAGCCTGGAAGTGAGAGCCAGCCGGGGAGGGCACCTGGGGCTGCCTTTAAAGGCTTTGCTGGTTGATAAAAACTGTTTGCAACTTGAGCACCTGACACCAATCCCTGTGCTGGCGCGATTCTGTCACTAACTCGTTACTTTGTCACACATGGATCCTCGCATAAAAAAAAAGAAAAAAAGAAAAAAAAAGTGTGGCTTATATTCGGATGTGGCTTATATATGGACAAATCCTGTGGTCTACCCGGCTACCCAGATGTGCAGCTTATAATCAGGTGCGGCTTATAATTGTGAAATTACTGTAATTTTGCTAAGACATAAAGAGGGAGGAAAGAGGAGAGAAGAAAAAAGCAAGAGGGGAGAATTAAAACAGAGGTAGAGAACCACGTTTGTCAAAGCCATGCCTAGAAGGAATGGAAAGGAAAATTTAGAATTTCTTCTATCCCTTCCTTCAAAATATCCTCAAAGCAATGATTTGGGATTGAAGGAACTTTAAAGTCTAGTCTAACCTCAAGAAATGTCCTCCAGCTACTGCATGGACATCAGTTCAGGTGGAGGAAGGATTTTCTGGAAGGATTTTCTGGAAGGGTTTTGTAGGAGTGGGGTCATTGGGGAAGGAGCATCTCTGTCTGTGGGGTGCACACATTAATGGGGAAGGCACAGACTTATTAAGAAATAGGCCATTAATTTTTCCACTTTGCTCCATAGAGAAGGGAGGAAAAAGCAGCCAGAATTCCAAATGAGATGGAGGAGCCATGGATCCAGAGAGAAGAGGAGGCTCAGCACTGTGGCAGAGCGAGCACTCAACAGGCTGAGAGGTTTGGCGAGGTGAGAAGAAGCATTTGGATGATCCAGTACTGATTGTCCCTGGAAATCCTGGAGCTGCACAAGGTCACTTGCTGATCCTTGCTGGCTGGTCTTTGGAGAATCCATAACAGAGAGGTTTGGGCTGGGAGGAGCCTTAGAGAACATCTCATTCCATGGGCAGGGACACCTCCCACTGAAACAGGTTGTTCCAAGCCCTGAGCTCGGTCTGAGGTGGAAAATCAGAGCTTGAAGCCACCCAGCAGGATGGCACAGCAGTGTGACTTTGGTGCTGATGTGGTCTGAGCTTGAGGGAGAGCTGCCTCACCATGTTTGGGATAAATTCCAAGAGTGCTCAGCCCTGCTTTATCCCAAGCCAGCAGGAAGGGCTGACAGGGAGCCAGCACAGCTCTTGCCATCCCTTTTGCTCCCTAATTACTTCTGGCTGCTGTGGAAGCCCCAAGGACTTCAAAGGGATGATGCTGGGTTTGTCTCTCTGGATCTCCCATCCTGGGCTCCCAGCCCGTGGTGGTCCACAAGGCTTTGGAAAGGGACCCACTAAACCACTGCAGAAAACATTAAAATGGATTACAAATGCACATTCCCACACAGACAAAGGCAAGGAAAATGGAGAGAAATCAAAGGGCTGGGTGAACAATGGAAATTCAGCTTTTTTCGCCTCTTTTTTTTTTTTTGGCTGTAAATGGAAAAGCATGTGTGGGAGAGGGAGCTGGCTTCTCCAAAAGGAGAAATGGCACTTCCTGGGATGGGTTTAGATGGGATATTGGGGAAGGAATTGTTCCCTGTGAGGGTGGGCAGACCCTGGCACAGGTGCCCAGAGCAGCTGTGGCTGCCCCTGGATCCCTGGAAGTGTCCAAGGCCAGGTTGGATGGGGCTTGGAGCAGCCTAGGATAGTGGAAGGTGTCCCTACTCCTAGCAGGGAGTGGAATGGGATGAATTTTAAGGTCCCTCCAACTCAAACCATTCTGGGGTAAAAGAGGAGAGATTCCGGTCCAAGCTAAGCAGAAAAAAGCACTTTCTGCTCTTTGATGGAGATGCCTGTGCCAGGGACAGTGATGCCAGCTCAGGTGGGATGAGGGAAGGTGGGCTGGGAATTGCTGCTCTCCATATCCCATGGATGGGCAGCAAAACAGGGCTCTGAAAACAGAGCATTGAATGTTCCAGGGGCTTTTTTTCTCTTTCCCAGAGCAATTCCCACCTTCCTGGGCTCTTCTGGGTTGGAAAAGTGCTGTAATCACAGGGTTTCCCTTGTAAAAGCTGTTTGGAAATGCTCCTGCATGACTCCACAGCCTAGAAGACAAGGAAATACGGATTTTATCCCACTAGATCTAATCAACCCATGGCTCTTATGGGCAGTGGGGAGCAAGGGTGGGGGAGGCGCTCTTTATCCATCAGCCCCACTCCCAGGGGGTCATCCCATTTATTCAGCTCTTGGGATACAGTGGTGGCACTTTTTATCCTGTCAAGGGGCCCTGAGCCCCAGAGGGTTTTCCAGTCATGACATTTTCAGGCTTGAAAAGCACATCCCAGAGCTGGATTAACCCTGCCGAGCATGGAGATGCATTATAAGGAATTGTATCATTAGCCAAGAGCTGGTGGGACAGCTCTGGATGGAGCAAACAAATGGCACCATCACACAAATTTAAGCAATTTTGACAAAACTGTTCCAGCCAAAAGGAACTCGGCTTTGCTTGCTGCACCTCTGATTTCCTCCCATTTCAACCCGGAAAAAAATGGTGATTTCCAGCCAGCCAGGCAGCTCTGCCCTTGCTCATTTGAAGAGGTTTTAGTGAGCTTCTGAGGCTGGCAATTGGGGTGGTAAACCTGCTTTATGGGCTGTTTGTTATAGCTGTGCTCTGCTCACAGGCAGCAAAACTCATTATGGGCAGGAACGGCTGCCGTGTGCCCACGCGGGGAACCTTTAATGCTCTCCCTTTTCCGGCTTCCCAGTGATAAAAACACATTATTGGAGGGAAAAAAAAAAAACAAAAAAGGCCTCAGAAGGAGCTGCTGGTTCACTCAGCCTTCAGGCTCCTGTGCTGGAGGTTTTATTTGTGGATGGCTGCAGACCAGGCACTTGGATTTTAGGAAGTCGGCCAGTGTGGTGCACTCTCTGTTTTTTATTTAGCTGCGCATTAAATGTTCCCCTTTGCCCCAAGTTTTATTAAAGAGAAATTAAAGAGAGCCTTGTTAAGCTGGGGACATGAAAGAAGAGTAGGCCGTCCTGCTGGGCCGAAGGAACAACCTTGGGATCAACACCACAATTAGCCCAGGTCTCCAGGCCTGATGTAATTACGGGTATCACGGTCTGCAAAGGGCATGGGAACCACAGGAATTCCTCTTGGAGAAAAACTGGGGAGAAATAGAGGCCAAAAGGGACTTCAGAACTCACCAGAGCTCACAGCTGGGTTTGTTGGGTGATGGCGATCCCGGCGTGACCTCTCCCTGTTATCCCAACATTTGCCCATAAAATGGGGCAGGTTTGGTGCCTCTAGCAAGCAGAAGCACCAATGTCCCAACCACCTCTCCTGGCTGTGAGGGAGCACTCAAGAAAAACTCCAGAAAGTGGCCCTATGGAGGAGGCCTTCCAGACAGGAAACATCAGAGGTTTTCCAAAGAGCTCTTTGGCCCATGGAATGATGTCCTGAGAGCTGAGTTCATGCTCCCCACTGCCTTGGCTACTCTCATTTCTCCCACTGCTCTAACTGAGCCCCTGATACCACAATTAGGACTTTACCAGGGCTTGGTGATATTTTCCCCCACACCCAACCCCATTCTGGATTCTCTCAGCAGGAGGAAAAGGCCCAAATTAAGTTGGTATTTACTAATACTGAGAGCACCATCTGGTGGGCTGAGGGGTTGGGGAATATGGCCCTCAGAGCCAGGGATGGGCTTCTAGAAGCATCCCAGAAATTCACCTGGCCGGGGCCATCAGAAGGTTGTGGAGTTCCTGGTCTGCCTTCCCACAGCCTCATGGAGAAGGTGGAAACAATGGCCAAACATCCCTGAATTCTCCCTGCTTTTGGATGGATGGACCTTGATGTGCTCCCTGAAATGTGGAAAAATCTCTGAGTGGGATAGTAAGCTCCTACCATAAATATCCATCTCTTTCTTCTTGGGAATGCAGCATCCTTGTGGGGCTCCTCCAGCGCAGGGCATTCTGTGATTCTTTGGAAATGGATAAAATCTTAAAATCTGCTTTATTGTGGCCGTGGCTTCCATGGATCTGTAAGTGTATATTTAGACATATTTCTCTCATATATAGGTGTACTGATATATATTCACTTTCAGGTGGCTGATATTCAGTGCTCCCATCTGCAGCCTTCATCTGTGAGCGGGGGATTTAGCAGTGCCTGTGTTCCTTGGACCATCCACACTGTTCCTGTTCCTGTTCCTTGTGGATTTATCCAGAGCCCTGTGAGATCCCATTAACCCTCCCTCAGACTGTGCTAACAGAACCTGGAGATGGTGACCTCCAAAAAGCAGATTAATCACACTAAAATTACACAGCCTTTTTAACACCCCAGTCTTTTCCTTGACCTTTCAGCACAGCCCCAGAGTTCTGTGCATGCTTTGGGATGGGAATCATCCTCCCAGGATGTTAGTTGGCTTTTCCCAGGCTGCTAATTCTCCTTTTATCTGCAGGAAAACAGGTCAAAGATGCTCCTTTAGAGCACTTTTCCCTGTCCTGTGTGCTGCTGGCCATGGGTCTGTCCCTCCTTTAGCCCACAACAGGGATAAACGATCCCAGGAATTTTTTTCTGCTGTTATCATATAAATTTTGATCTATCAAAGCATTTTCTGCACATGACCTGTGAGGGAACATGTTTTTCTATGTCCTTGAGCACCAAGATTTTTTGCTGTGGTCTGCTGTGCACCTGCAGAAGGTGAAGGAGGTGTTGGCAGAGGTTTGACTGGAGACAGAAGTGGGATGTAAGTGATAATTTGTTATATCCCAACTGGCTGGCATTGCTGAGTGTGCTGTGACTGTTTGGGGCTCTGCAGAGCAAGCTGGGTGATGTTCCATAAAATCCTTACAGGGAATTTTATTGTCACTCCTTGTTGTGTGTCTACACGGCCATCAGACATTTCATAGAGCCATAATTCATGTGAATTATTTAACAACAGGGGCAGCTCATGGTATTTTATCCTCAGCATCAGAACTGAGTTTTGATGCAATCAGCTTAGATGGAGCATAAAGAGAAAAATTGGTGCCAAGGGAATTTGCAGCCATGCCTCTCCGAGATGCTTTTCCCTGGGTTCTCCCCAGTTCCCAGAGCTTGCTGCTCCACCCTGCACTTGTGTGCTCCCTCTGTGCACTTGTGGGACCAGTTCCCACGTCTCCTGAGAGGGCAGAATCACATAAGAAAACACATGGCATTTTTCTCATAGTTCTCATAGCGCGGCAGGTGGAAACGTGCAGGCAGGGTGGAAAAAAAAAAAGCCAGCAGGGTGGAAAATAAAAAGCCAGCAGGGTGGAAAAAAGCCAGCTGGGTGCACCCAGCTCTGCTGTCAGTGTCAAAAGCTGCTCCTGAGCAAACACTCCCGAGGGCTCTGCTGCCAGCAGCACACAAGTCACACCCCAAAAACACTTGTGAGCACAGCCCTGGGCAGGTTTCCCTGTCTGGAGGCAGACAGGGCTTTCCCCTTTGGGAAATGCCAGGAGAGCCTTGGGGAGGTTTCTACACCTCTTGCACAAGAGGAGCTGCTGGGGTCCAGCCCCTTGTACTGCTCGGTTTGCTTTTCCAACTGTGCAAACTTTGCCTTGGAGGGGAACCAAGGCACTCCAGGCCAGGGACAATTGTTTGTTTCTATCCCTCTTCCCAGCCCCGTGCCAGCGTGGCTGAGTTGTCACTCTGTCCTTGATGGATGTGTGAAAGCTCCACGCCCATCAGGTGCCAGCTCCATCTTATCTCAGCCGACCTGAGCCATCCCTTTGCAGGCATCCAGGTGTGTTGGGGGCTGTGTTTTGGGATCAGTGGGAGAGCCCAGAGCTGTGCTGCACGCCAGGATCTCAGCCACAAGCCCTTGCCAACAGCTCAGCTGTAACTGAGTTAACTCCACCACTTAATCAGTGGCTCGTCTTCATTTTCTTCTGTCTTCACTCAGAGCCAGGATTGAAAACACGAAGGAGACAGATTTTTCTCGTGTTTGGGTTTGGATGTTTATAGAATCTTATCTAAAGTACAGCTACCAACCAAAAGTGAGCAAAATGGAGACAGGTCCAGCTGGCTACAAGGTCTCTTAAAGCTAAACAGTCCAATAGACAATTAACACCTATATTATTTATACTTTTGACCCAATAACCCACCTCCTGTGTCGTGCAGTGCAGCACTGACTGTCCAACCAGAAACTAGTGTCTGGAACCGTGGAGAAGAAGGAAGAAGAACACAGAAAGGAAAAAACACCCCAAATCCTCCATCTTGTCCCATACCTATCACTATGTTATAAAAACCTCAATTTTAAAACCCCATACCATGTGAAATCACACACTTCTATTTAACAACACACCTGTGACTTTAACTCCATCACTCAAATTTGGAGCCTTCTCCAAGGCCTCAGGTCGAAAGCAGTGTTCTGCAGGGGGTCAGTGCCAGAAAGCTCAAAACTCCCAGGTTTCTGGGATCCAACACTTGGCATCCTCAGGGCTCACAGAAGGAGGTAGATCATGGAATATCCTGAGCTGGATCCCACAGGGATCAAAGTCCAGCTCCTGGCCCTGCACAAACACCCCAACAAGCCCCCCTGTGCATCCTTGAGAGAGTTGTCCAAACACTCCTGGAGCTCTGGCAGCCTCGGGGCTGTGCCCATTCCCTGAGAGATGTGTGGGAAATGGATGCTTTGATTAAAATTTCTGGGTATTGATGCCAACCTGGTGCAGCTGATGCAGGCTGTGACTTCTGGTGGGTGCCCACATGAAGCTTCTCCTGCATCACTTCTCCACAGCTTCTTCCAACCCTCCCAGAAGAGCCAGCACCACTGTGCCACGATTCAAGAAACCAAAATCCTAAAAATCCCTCATGCAGATGAGTTTTCCTCTGTGATGTTTTCCCTTCCCCCTTTTCCATGGGCTCTGAATCACAGCACCTGCTTGCTTCAGCTGCTCTGATTAAAAGTGGAGAAGAAAATGATCAGTGAGGCTTGCTTTCTTCTCCCCAAACAATGCCCCAAAACCTCCCAAACTGGCATGTCCTGTACAAAAAAACCTCTGGAATAATAAGCCAGCCTTTGGACCCTCAGAAGTGTCTTTTGTGTGGAGTTCTCCCTGCATCTTAATAAGCCTGGCTTTTACAAAGACCCCCCAAAAAAGAGAGAAACAGACACATGCACAAAGACAAATTTCATTAGGCTCTAATCTCCTCTCTCACAAATACACTCCTGCAGATCTCTAAACCCTTTCATCCTAGCAAAGCTTTTTATTTTATGTATAATCTTGTTGTTGTTTTGTTCCCCGCCAAAATAAAACTTGTTCCCGGTGCAAAACGCCGAGTCTCAGCACGGATCACATCTCTTTTTCCCCCCTCCCTTTCTTAGAGGTGTGAAGTTGTTAATGAGGTGTCTCACGTGCTAGAAACCCCAGCAAATCCTTTGATTAAAACCAGTCCAAGTGGCAGAGGCTGGATTATTTGTGCTTTGAGGGATGGTGGTGGTAGTGGCTGGGGAGAGAGGAAGAAAGGATGAGGAATGACACACACTGGGGGCAGCAGGTTTGCTTGGTTTGGCAGAGCAGCTGAAGAGAACGTCAGGGAAAGGGAGGGGGGATGTTAAATGCCATCAGCACTCGATATTGTATAAACAGAGATGCTGGCAGGAGGATTTGCTGTGAAATCCAGCGTTTCTGGAGGAGTGGAACATTTAGTGGGAGATCTTGGGTCGGCAATTTGGTGCTGACACAGCAATGGTCACACCAAGGAGTTAAGGAGGGCTCAGCTTCTCCTTGCTCTCTGCTTTGCATCTCCTCCCCTTCACAATCCAAGCTCCCCAGCTCTGCCTCATTCTGCCTTGAATCACTGGGAATGGATATCACATCCCTGCTGGAGCTGCAAAGACACTTGGAACTACCAAGGTGCAGAACTGGGGCACAGCCGGCAGGGAAAACAGAAATTCCAGCAGAAGGAGCAACCCCCCCCAGTGTGAATTACCTATTGCTGGAGGAGTTCAGGTTTTTGGCTAGGAGCCCACTGGAGCATTCCTGACATAGCTGCTTTAGATCCAGTCCTTTTGGGTGGCTGGAAGGGCTCAGGGGGTGAGAAGCCAGGCTTTGGGTGCCCGGGCATTTTGGCTGAATGGGAGGTGCTGTGGCTTTGGGATCATGAAGGAAATGCCACTCTGGCACCCCAGAGCAGGCACAGGCCACATCCCCTGCCAGCCTGAGGCCATCCACAGGGATGGAGGCAGGGGAATGCAATAAACATCTGTCCAAGAGGGGCAGATGAAAAGCAGCCTCGCTTCTTCTGGCTTTTGGCTGCTGAGATTCAAACACACTCAGCAGCTTCCCAAGCCTCAGGAAGGTGCCAGCAGCTGCCTGCACTTGCCTGTCCCCCCTTCCTGCTGCACATCAGGCTGACAGAAGCTTTCCAGGGAGCAGCAGCAGGGTGGCAGGCAGCATCTCATCCGGCACTTGGATGCAGCTCCGGGGTCCCTTTGGCTCCAGCCCTGGTGGCTCGGCTCCATGGGGATGTGTGGCATGGAAAAGCTGTCACATCAGCCCTGTCTGGAGCCCAGCCATCCCAAAAAGCAGCCCCCAGCCTGGGGGGGGACGACAGGAAACATCCCCAAGAGGGGCTGGAGTCTGCAGGTTCCAGGGTTCGGTGGGAAATGGTTTCCATGCCCTGCAAAAAAATGGGGATGGTGAACCTCCCGTGCCTTCATCCTGCAGGTTAAAGCACATCTGGATCCCCTTGGGCAATTTGGAGCCACTTAAAATGGAGCCAGAGGAGGGTGCTGGTCACTCCCTGCTCTGATGGAGCTGTTCTCCTGATCAGAAGGGCACTTGGCTTCTTGCAGTGCTTGGGGAAATGATCCTTATGGATTCACCTGCTGGAAAGGACCCTCCTGCATAAGGGAGCAGGGCTCCCACCACCTCACCAGACACATCACACTGCCTCCAGTCCTAGTGGAAAGGTGCAGCCAGGCCCTATCCCACCCTGAATTCCTTCTGGGTTGGTTTGGGTCAGAAGTTTGGGGTTCTGTGCCTGCTATTGCCTCCCAAATGCTCCTGGGCTTTTGTCAGAAGGGAAACACAAGCGTGGCTCTGAAAGGTCTTCCCAGAAGAAATTTTTTGGCTACTACACAGAGAAAAACTGGGGGAAATCTGATAATTTCAAGTATTTTAGAGGGGGAATATTTGGAGGGAGAGTTTTGTGGGCACAGCAAATATTTGGTTGCCTCAGAGATTTCCTGCACATCATTTGTCTTCTGATTAAAGACTCTGGCTTCGTTCTGGAGCCTGGTGCAGGCAGCCAGTTTTCTCTGCTGGGTCAGAAAGATGTGAAACCAGTCACGTACTTCAACATTTTCATGTGCCAGCTTTGAGGCGGGTGTTTCGCATCTGAAATAAATCAGGGGGTGCAACGAGTGAGATCTTAAAGCTTTCCACATTCTCTGTAGCAGGGACTCCTTCAGGTGTGAGGGCCAGCAAAGATCCTGGTTGGAATCACTCTGTGTAAAGCTTGAAGGGGAAAAAGGACTCATCCACTGCTCCCAAGCTCAAAACTCTCTTGAGCCATCTCTAAAAAGAGGCAGAGAGCTCTGTTGGATTCCTTCTTCCCCTCCCTGCATCCCAACAGCTCTCCTTTCCGTTGTGCAAAACAACAGCAAAATGCAAATTAAACGTCAGAGATATTTTGGGAGACAAATCCCAGCCCCAAACATCTGTTCCTGGCTTTCTCGTGGCCAGAAGGGATAGGTCAGGCTTAGCTGGAGTCCAAGTGCCTTTTGCATCCGGCAGCTCTGCACAAGCTCAGCCTTGAGCCAGGCAGATCATCCGTGCTCTTGGAATTAAACACACTCAGGAGCCCTGCCAGGACCCGTGGAAATGATGGGTTCTGTAGCAGACCTGGGAAAATTAATAAATAACCTCCTCCTCTGATGTTTGCTGCCTTTCTATTGGAAATAAATGTGCAAAAAATGGCACATTACCGTACTGCAAGGAGAAAATAACTCTGTGTCCCTCCCCAGCCACCAGGCTTGGTGTCAGGGAAAGGATTCCCTGTTGGAGAGATTATTGTGGGATAAATTGGAGCTGCTCCAAGGCAGCAGTTTTGGTTTTTTTTTTCCATTAGCCAGGACACAACAGAGATGGAGTACCAGGGGCTCCACCCTGCCTCACCTGAGACAGAGGGAACAGGTAGAGCACCCCAAAAGTGTGTAGAGAATTGTAGTGGGAACAGAGTTTAAAAAAAGTTAATTAGGGTTTTCAGCTCGATGGAGGAGAATGATTTGCTGGAAAATGGGCCCTGGATGTAAACTTCTCTCCCACTCATGCTGTCTCTAAATTGATTTATCAGATGCTCATTTCTGAGCAAGGTTTTAGGAGAGTCTATCACAGCTTGGGGTTTTCTCCCAAATATTTCATGGCAGGGAGAAGCATTTCTTTTCCCTAAGAAAGTGGGTGGAGCGAAGAGGAACTAAAATCCCTTGGTCTGTGGATCACACCTTGGCCCTTTGCTTTGGGCAGGGCTGAGGAGATCTGGGAGCCACAAAAGCAGTGGCCACTACCAAGAGGTGCTAGTTTCCCTGGGAAATGTGGGGTTGTGCTGTGGTCCTTGGGAAATGGGACCTAAATTGGAAGAGGAATAAACTGTGGAAGAACAATTAAAGCCAGGGAATGGAGTGAAGGGTAAACAGAGCAAGGATCGTGTGTAGTATTTCCTTGACTCTGGGGCTCAAGGACATCTAAATATAACAAATATTGAAAGCTTTTATCCCATCCAGTATAAACAACAACAAAGTACTGCAGGGCTTTTTTTTTTTCCCCCTCTGCCTGGCAGAGAAATAGGAAAAAATTCCTTTTGGATCCCACAGGCAAACTGAGGACAGGATGGAGTTCTGCCCCAAAAGTGGTGGCATGGTCCCTCTTGACCTTTCAGGCTGCTGCTCTGCTGAGCCCTGACAGCTTCCCAGTCCACACTGGCTCATCTGGGATGTTAGCTGGGAATATCTGTAATTGGGAATATCTGTCTCTGGGAATATCTGAGAATCTGCAGGGCTGCCCTTGCAGGGGAGCCTTGAAGGATCACAAACCCAGCCCCACCCTAGAACTTCAGCAGCCCCTTTTGTGGCTGAGGCTCCAGGCGGAGTTTTCCCTGTACAGAAGGAGCACGGGGCTGGGGAAACTGGAAGAAGCAACATCTGGCTGCTCTGAGCAGCTGCAAGGTTTTTAACTGTGTGTGGTTTTCCGTGGGAGCTGGAGGGACCCTGCCCCAAACTGTGTCAGTTTGGGGCTGTAATGAGGTGGGTTTTCATTAATTTTCAGGATATTTTAATTTCGGATATTTTATTTTATGGTAATAGGAGACAGAATAGTGGAGGAATTTTTAGGATAATGGGATGAAGCACAGTTGCAAGCATGGAAGTGACAGAGCCCTCCTAGGACAGGCTGGAAATATTAATTCCCCTGGAAAAAGCCTTGCATATCCCCACTGACTTGGCTCAGAGGTTTTAGTAGCCTGGCAAAATATCCCTCATCCTAGCTGAGGAGAAGGAGCTCTTTACCTGGTGAAAACAGGGTGAAATAATAAGTGCTTACACCCAAAATAATTTTCAGCTCAAACATCTTGGCTTTTGCAGTCGCCTCCCTCCTCTAAGGCCAAGGGTATGTGAAAGAAGGAGCTCTGTGACCTGCAGGGGACTCAGCTGGGTGAAGAAATCCCTCAAACACTCAGGAATTCAAGGTCTTTCTGTGTCATCTATTTCTGATGTCCCAGAGCCGGCGGTGGGAACGCCACCTGGATGTTGGCAGCGTTTCTGGGGTGGGGAGGGAAGCCTTTAGGAGCAGATGAACTGCAAAATACGGGACTTTGGGAATGAATCAGCTTTGTGGTAGTGCAGAAGACCTTGGAGCATCAATAACACATGGGATTGGTAATGCCTGTAAAACTCCTCATTCCAGTGGGATGAATTCAGGCTTGGATCAAACCTACAGGCAGAACCAGCAGCCAAATGTAGGCTGGTCTTGGCTGTGCCACGTCCAGTTAGGCTGGGGATTTGTCCCAGGTCAGGTGATTAAAATAGATCTGGCTCCTTTGTAGGAGAGGAATTCCTGCCTGCAGGCCAAAACTAACAGCAAGATCCCCGGTGGAAATCTTTCTGGAAGAGGGGAGGACGCCTGTTAGCACCCCAAAAAGTGCACATCCCTTAGGTTCTGAGTCAGCAAGAGCTGCTGGTGATGGTCAGAGGCAGGGGATTAGCAGTGGCACACCTGGAAGGGGGACAAAGGAGGGGTGGAAGGGTGGCAGAATTGTTCCGTGGGCACGTCCAAGGATGCATGGTGTTAGCAGAGCAGTGAATAAACAGAGGATGTCAATATGCCCTGATTGCTATCAGCATTTGCCATTTTGGAGGCTGCTCCCTGCCATGTGGCAGTGGTTTCCTGTTTATCCGGAAGGGAGAGGCACAACAAAAGCTGGAGCACTCGGTGATTTGTCTGATTTCCAGAGCTTCAATCAGCCCTGGTTTCTGCTGGAGCAGAGGTGATCCCAGCTCCTGTCACCCAACCACATCTTGTTGGGGTCTGGAATCGTTCACTCCATCTAAACAAGGGAGAAAGTGCCACATGCTTTGAGAAACAAAGGCAAGGAATTAATTCCCTGTGATTCCTGCTACTCCCTGTTTGACACCCGATGACAGGCGTCTCTGGAGCCAATCCTGGCAACACATGTAGCTGTTAGAGGGGAAATTCTGCCTTATCATCTGTCATAATTTATGCTCCCGGGGCTGCTTATCTTGTGCTGCCTGGTGGGACCCCTGTGTGCGAGCTGAGCTTCCGTAATTCACCTTTTTCCAGGATGTTTGGTGCCTCCTTTGGTGTTCCGGGTGGGACAGACCTGGACGGATCCGTCGGCACCCTCCTCTCCAGGGAATCTCTGCAGGTCTTCCAATTTCCCTGCTGAAAGGAAGGGGAAAATCTCACGTGGTTTTGGCAGAGGAGACCTCAAAGAAAGAAAGAGGAGAGTTTTTGTGGGATTGTGGCAATGCGAGGTTGGCAGGACCTTAAAGCCCATCCAGTTCCATGGCAGGGACACCTTCCACTATCCCAGGTTGCTCCAAGCCCCATCCAACCTGGCCTTGGACATTCCTAGGGATGGGGCAGCCACAGCTTCTCTGGGCACCCTGTGCCAGGGCTTTTTTCTGCTGTTGCTGTCTGGAAACTGGAGGGTGATGAACCAAAAATGTTGCAAACATGAAAACTTGCTTTAACAACAACAACAACAAAAAAAAAAAAAGAAAAAAAAAGAAAAAAAAAGAAAAAAAAAAAGAGATTGCCCATGAGTCCTTTTCTTGGAGATGAGAGCTGCCCCAAAGCTTGGCAAAGCTTTCCTTGGAACAATGGGGGGCTGGAAAGATAAATCAGTTCTACTGTAAAAGAATGAGTTGTTTTATGAGATCTGCAGTAATTGTGGTTGTTTTCACAGAGACCATCTTTATTTACCTTTGTGTCAGTCTAGCAAGGATTTTGACTCTATTTTCGTGGCATATAAAGAATTTCCTGTTTGCTCGTATTTTAGGGAACTTGATGAGTATTTCCATATAAAGAAAAAAGTCTGAGAGGGTTTATCTCAGGAAGGAGAGGGGTCTCCATTTTCCAGGATGCCCTGAGATGATGCCACAGAGCCCCTGGCTTCTGTACGGGGCTTGGAGCAACCTAGGATCATGGAAGGTGCCCCTGCCCATGGGGGAAGGTGGAATGAAATTAATTTTAAGGTCCTTTGAAACCCAAATTGGGATTCTGTGGTGGCCAGACATGAATGCATGTGTTCACCTGCCCACTGCCAAGTCAAAGCTCATCCCTGCCAAGTGGTGTCATCAATCCACGCAAATTATAATCAAATTGTGGCATCGTGGGGCAGAGCTCTGGCAGGGCCATTTGTGAAAACCTGGATCCAGCAGAGCTGTCAAGCCACCCAAGTTCCTGTTTATGTCACAAGAGCCCCAGGGTTAGGGCTTGAACAATGGGTTTTCTGGTATGTTACAGAAAGCCCTGGAAAAAGGAAGGAGGAACCTCCCACCTTTGGAATATGTGACATGGGGCTGCTGGGCAAGGGAAAGACAGGCAGAAATCAATTCTGCCAAAGAAGGCTTAGAAAAATTAAGGAGAGCTTGTGGGAAGGCTCAGGGAGAGGAGAGGAGAGGAGAGGAGAGGAGAGGAGAGGAGAGGAGAGGAG
>VRYO01002326.1:1936063-1954285 GCA_009812075.1 Sialia sialis
AGAGAAGAGAAGAGAAGAGAAGAGAAGAGAAGAGAAGAGAAGAGAAGAGCTGGAGGGATGCTCAGCTGCTCTGGGAGTCACGGGTCTGTGCAGCCAGGAGGTCAAAGCGAGTTCAGCCTGAGCTCTCCCCGGAGCAGCTCCTTGTTCTGGAGCACACACTGGCTGATGAGGATGATTTCAGTTTGTTTTCATTCACATCACGCTGAGGAAACAACTGCACAAGAGCTGGAGCGAGGGCGTTGCTGCAGCTCCTGAGGCATCCCGATAATTCCCGAATCTCATGGGATGCCAGTCTTGGACTGGAAAAGCAGCAGAAGCAGAGGTCCATTTTTATGTAAATGTTTGGTCGGGGCATAATTGTCTCCCAAATCTGACTGAAGGCACTTAAATTGGTTTCAAACCTTGGAGTTCCATGCTTTTGACAGATCCAGCCACAACCAGCTTGTTCTGGCATCTGTGGGCTTGTCACATGGATTTTTACTCCCAAATTAAGCTTTTTTTAATCACTTAGCATCAGTTAATAGGCACTTAAGATGAAGTAATTTCCTTTTTATTTTCTTACTTGGTCTCTGCTGATCAGTGCAGGATGAGATCACCTGAATTTTATTTGGGGGGGTGGTCAAAGGGAAAATTGGCAACATCCACCTAGGGCTTATTTTGGTTTTATTTCCCCCTTCTCCTTTGAACAGGGTGGGATTTCTGCAGAACAATTAACATTCATTCGCTAAGTGCTTTAGCAAGCATGTTTACGAGAAATGCAAATACTCCAGGACTGTGGTGGGCTTGTTTTTTCACCTCAATTTAGCCCCAGACCCTGTGGGTTTTGTGTATACACTGAAGTCTCAAGCTACAGCACTCGAAAGTTTGCATGTCTGGAGCTGAGCATGTCTGCAAACCTCCTTGAGCTGGACAGGCTAAGACACGAGAGGGCTCAAGCTGCTGTGGCACAGCTTAAAAATCAAGGCTTTCCAGGTGTCCTGGAAGGGCATTTCAGAGCCTGGAAAGCAGCATCCCATAAAAGAGTCCCTGGTGTTCCCCCTGCCCCAAGATAACCCACGCAGGCTGCCGCCTCCAGGGCTGGGTTTTTTCACCTCAGACACTCTGCTGGCAGAGCAGAGGCGATAGCAGGGCTGCAGATTTATGGGGTGGTGGCTGAGCTCCCAACCAGGACCAGCAGAGGGGTTTTCCATGTGAAAACATCCTGGGAAACGTGGCAGCTCCGAGGCGCGGGATCTGCCGGCGTTGGGTTTCTCCAGCCTGGGGAAAGTCACCCCAAAGTTTGGGGTTTTCCATGTGAATTGTAGGCACAGAGAGGCAACAAGGCCTCTCTCCCTCTGTTTAGGCTTCCCAAGGAGTTGGCCAATCCATTGAGGGGTGGAGGGAGGATGGGCAAACCCCCAGATTCTTTTCTTAGGAAAAGAAGCTAAAAGTGGAATTCCTTCTTCCCAACCAATTAATGGACTTCAAAGGACAAATTGACCAAAAGGGCTGTGGAAAAGATTGGCAAAGGATAATGAGAAGGGATAAATTTAGCAGGATGGGACAAGGCAACCTGGATACCCTCTCCCACATCAGGAATCCAATCCCTTGAGGGCATTCACTGGGAAAGTCCCTGCTTAATTACAGCCTAATTGCTACTGTGGGAGCAGTTCTCATGCCTTTGGAAGATGGCTTTGAGACTGGCTTGTGGAAAACTGCTCCTAAACTTGTTCTTTTAGGGTATGAGGCCCAAGGGAAATATGCCAGGGAGTTGTGGGTATGGTTGGAGCAGTGATGAGAAGGGGCATATCTGGTTCCCTCAAGTGGGAAGAATTGACTGCATGTGAACACGGGGATTGGGAGTCTTGGAAATAGTCCTGGGACAGCAGCAGCAGCAGCAAACACACAGATAATTTGTCCTTTACGTCCTTCATTTTAAAAAAAGAATGACCTTTATAATATTAAAACCCAGTTGTCTGGAAATTAAATATAAGGAGATGATGCAGAAACTTGTGTTTAAAGCAGGGTCTTAAAGCTGATAGGAATTAAAAACTCATCCAAAGGACCTGGAAGAAATGGTAGCTGATAAGGATTATGGTGGATAACTGCTCCAGGAAATCACTGTAGTCAGGAGAGTTGCATGGGACTTTCTTTGCCTCTTCTCCACCCCTGGACGTGTCCAAGGAAGGCCTAGATGTGGCACTCAGAGCTCTGGGCTGGGTGACAAGCTGGGGATTGGGCACAGGTTGGGCTCGATGACCTTGGGGGTCTTTTCCAACCTAAATGATTCTGGGATGCTGGGACCTCTCCCCAAATACAGCCCCAGCCAGGACCGAGGATGCTGCTCCTGCCACCTTCAAGGTGCCACCTTGGGCTCCAGACTTGGAGCATTAATAAAATCACCCTTGCTCAAGGTTACAGCACGAGCTGATTGCTCCTGATTAGGGATTTGTATTCAGTTGTGACATCCTGCCATTTTTATTACCTTTATGGCAATAATTGCAAATAATAAAATGACAAACTATCGTAATTAAATTTTAATTAATTACAAATCCATTACTTTTAAGTTTATTCATGGTAAGGACAATGATACCGAAAACAATTCATTAAAGCACTTGATATGTAAATTATGAAGCCTGACATTAATCTCAGGCAGCTCATGTGTTCTCCATAGCACGAGGGAATTTGTTTAAGGAAAGGCAGCTCTGGATGATTTTAACTGCTCACTTGAGGGAGCAGGGAAATACTAGATACTTTCAAGCTGAAATGGTTCCCAAAGTCAAGTTCTGCATCCTCCAAAGGAAAATGCTAAGGAAGCAAAAAGAGATCCCTGGCTGGCCTTCCTGCTATGGGGGGATAATTACTGTCACAGCAATCCTGCCGGGAGCTGGGCACGGGGGCAGCTCCTGGCTCCCAGCCCAGGTATTTCACTCCTGATGGGTAACTCTGTGTAGGCAGTGCTCAGGGAGAGGGTCTTGGAACACCAGGCAAGGAATGTTTCCTGAGTTTTGTCTGTAAACACCCACCCACCTCCCCAAATCCATGGAATTCTATCCTTATGCTTCTCTGTCAGGGCAGCACACCTCTCCACAGTGAAATAATCCCATTTGTGATGGTCTGTTTGCCATCAGCTTTTGCTGCCTTAATTTAATGCACCAAGCCATGCTGGACTTTGCTTCCCCTGGATAACCTGAGTGCAGATCCCTCCCTGCACATCGCACAGGAAAAATGGTCCATGACAGGTACAGGATGAGGATTATTCCTGGTCAGACAGCCTCGTCCTTGGCCCTGGACAAGCATTAAAAGTGCAACAAAGGTAATTTAGGACAGGGCTTGGAGAAACCTGGTCTAGTGGAAGGTGTCCCTGCCCATGGGAAGGGCTGGAATGGTATGAGCTTTATGGACATTCCAACCTGAACCACTCTGGCATTCTGTCATCTCCACAGGGTTCCTACCCCAGGCTGTGGGAATGAGTCATTGCTGTTTGATAACCCGGGGCACTCTGGTCTGAGGGAGGTCAGCACCAAGCTGTTCAACTTTATTTTCCCCTCCAGCACTGTTTTATATCGGGAAGCACAGGACTATTTTTGCTTTTTGCCAAGGCGAGCTGGCATTCTGCTGCAGCACCCTCCATGCTCCCGATTGTCTGCAATCCATGTGTAATCCTACCCAGCCTGGGAGCTTTCCTGTCAAAGGGGGAGGCAGGAATGGAGGGGAGACGTGATCAGACAGAAAGGCACCTCCAGCTCGGGCACGGAGAGCCTCGAGCAGGGAGGCACACCCAAGGTTAATAACATGTTGCTCCACCAGCTTCTATCTAATCTTGGAAAACGTCCTCTGCTGTGAAGAAAAATGGGAAAGTGATTATGTGACTTGAAATAAGGTCTTGCTCCACTGTCTAGACAGCTTTAAAAAACATCAAGCTGGGGTGTTCCTATTTATGAAAAATGCAGCTGCAGTGCTGCCTTCCGTGGATGAGGGAAGCGAGCGGTGCACTTGAGGTCATTTGGCTGCTTGCTGAGCCTGTCCATGGGAATTTATTCCTCTCTCCCTCTTGATTATATTTGTTTTATTCCTTCTGCTTCCCAACTTGCCATCCCCAGCCCTCTGGGCCGCTGGCCTGTGTCCTTGGGGGTGCTGGCAGCGGGACAGCCCCTTGGACACAGATACCTCCGAGGCTGTGTGAGCCAGGATGGCTGCTGGGTGCTAATCCAGGCTTTTTCCTTCCCAGATTATTGCCTGGAGCAAAACTGCAGACAGCCTCCAGATCCTTAATAGAGTCTCCTATAAGCTCTCTTTTAAACTGGAAGAATTTCATTTACCCTACATGCAACCTCAGCAATTCCCCTCTGCCTTTTTTTTCCCCCACAGTGTGTAGGGTTGGACCTTTATTCCTGGTGGGATCCAGGCAGGTGGAATCTGATGCCAAAACCAACAAGATTTGCTACTGGGACCCAGCACCACATTCCTGCTAAGGCTCAACCTTGGATGGTCTGGGGAAAAAAAAGGAAAAGAAACAACCCTGCTGATCATGGGGCTGTGTCCTACAAAAGGGGGAAATGGGTCAGCAGATCTGTTAATCCCAGCTTGATCTAAAGTCTCCGGGACAGGTGGCAACCTTCATTTAATGGAACAATGAGATCATTAGGAATTGGTAATGAACTGTAGTGCAGCCATGGAAGTAGGTCACCCTTACCCCAGGAACTCTTCAGGCTGTCCCCATTCTTGTGCAGCAGCAGAGATGGCTGGGGGCAGGGTGGCAGCTCCACCCTGGGATTTGCTAAACCAGATGATTTTAGGAGCAGGCATGAAATGGGTCGGATTATCTCAAGTAATAAAATGCCTTAAAAGCAGGCTGGCTCAGGTGCAGGTGTTGAGCCCCACTGGCCACATGCTGCCCATGGTTTGTGAGGAGGGTGCTCTTGGAAGAACCAGGCTCAGGCCAGGGACAGTGACCACCCACGAGGAAAAGGAGGAGATCCTTTCCTAATCCCCACGGGAAGCTTTGCCCACCCCTGAGCATCACAGGGATCCCTCTTTCTACATCCTGAGGGCCTCCCAGCAGGTCTTTCCTCACTGCAGCACTCCCAGCTGGAGGTGGTGCTTCCATCCCTGAGCTTTCCCTTTCCGACGCTTTCTCTCTTGCCTTCAGGGCTGAACTTTGTATGCTTCTGGTTTGGACATCTTTAGTTCTGCCCAAGGTCCCAAGCCTTGCACATCAAATACGATTCACATCCATGAATTTTTCCTTCTCCCACTGACCCCTCGTGGATGAAATCCAAGTGCTGGTGGTAAGACTATAAATTTGAAAAGCTGCTATTCTTCCCTCCACCTTCACTTGCCCCCAAATCTTGACATTCCTATGGCCCTCTGTAACTCTCTGAACCAGCCTGTTGCCCTGCAGGAGGAGAGAGGTTTGATCAGCCAGTGAGAGCCCCAAGTGTTGAAGATAGGAAAGGTTAAGAAAATATTTTGCTCAAGATGCAATAAGCAGTAGTGGGGTTTGGAAGGTTATTTCATTTTTTTTTTTAAAGGGTATTCAAGCAAGCATTTTATAAATATTTATAGGCAAGGAACTGTGCTAAAATAACACTTGAGGGCTGGTTTGAACTCCTCCAGGAAATTGAGGTGGTGCATGGTCCCCATGTGGCTCTGGTATGTTGTTAGTGAGGATCCTCCTGCTCTGCATTTCCAGGAACAGGCTTCAGCTGTTGTCCCTACTAACTGCAGCTTTTGCACTTTATCCCCATGGGTGTGTGATTCCAGGTGGTGCTGGCGGACTGACCAGTCTCCCCCAGCTCTGCCTGCTGTGCCCTGGGGTGTCTGTCCCATAAATTCAGCAGAAGGCCCCCATAGCCTTGACTCTCAACCCCACCAGAGCCTTTTCAAACCCATCCCATCCCACTGATGATTGGCATTACTCTCCATGGGTACACTGGGGACCAGGAATGCCATCACTGGCCACCAGGCGAAAGGGACAGGTCTCTTTTTGTCCCCCTTCACTGGGTGAAGCTACACAAACCCTCCCTTCCTTCCACAGCTGGAGTGGTTGTCCATGTCCTCTCCTTCTGGGCACAGGTGCAGAAATCTTCATCAACACTTAAAAACTTCAGTATGAGAAGGATTTTTTTTCCTCTTCTTGCTGCTTTCTTCTGTGCTTCTCTTCATCTGCCCACACTCCAGGCTTTTTTTCCAGCCAGGCTCCTGTGGTGTCTGAGCTGCTTCATGAGGAATTAGGAATTTCTGTTCGTGTCCTGCCAGAGGGAACCTGCGCATCATTTGCTGGAGGAATGGGAAAGAAACCAGAAAATTCTTCGGGTTTTCTGCCCCCCCCCCCCCCCCCCGATTTCCAGCTTTAGAGGATGGGGACGAACATGAAGATCCTGGTGGAGCTGGGAGAAGAGAGGGATTGGAGCACTGGTGTCACCTTTGGTGCAGGCAGCTTAAGTGAGCTGGCTCTGGGAGCAAAAGGGACAGTGGCTTGGGGACACATGGAAAAACTTGGGAACTGTTAAAGGAGGAGGGATGCAATTCTCTTCACAATAAGGGCTGATTTCTTTGTATGACTTATCAAGGAATAGCCTAGATAGGTATCCATGTATGGCTGAGCTGCTGAAAAATGTGTTTTTCACCTTTTGGGGGAGACTGGAGGGGGTGCTTTGTGTGTGTGCCCTTGGCTGTGACCAGGCTCTGGCAATGCCAGTCCCTTGGCAGCAGTCCCTCCTTTCAGCTCCCCCAGTTGTGAGGATTAAATAAAGTGGAATATCCATCTTGCTCTGTAATGCAAACATTGGAGCGGGCCAGGCAGCTGATAAGGAATCACTTGGTTTAATGAGGAGACTTGACATAAACTCAAGAGTGTGCAGGAAAAAGGAAAACATTTCAAAGAGTGCCTGCAATTGAACATTTCTGGCACTTAAAAAAGCACAAAGCAAACATGGTTTTCAGCTTCCTTTCAATAAAAATGTAATAACCAACAAATTTAAACTGAACAACAAAAACTTTTTGTAAATGTATAGTGAGCAGTTTGGTCTAGAAAATTTTTCACCCCTACTAAGAGAAAAGAAACCCCATCCAGGTGGGTTTGGGGTTTTGTTTTTTATTTTCTCCTCGTGGCTCAGCATTAGATGAGTGATTAAAAGCAGCAAGAACCCAGGAGTGTTTCACCTGGTCCAGTGACATTGCAGTGATCCTTTGAGGTCCAGCCAAAAAATCAGGTTTGCTGGACCTGTGTTCCATGGAAGCTCTCCAGGAGTGACCAATCCTTGGCCATAAAGCCCCAGATCCTCCTCAAAGCCTCTTGAGCGCATGAGAAGCTAAAAGCAGCAGAAGGATGCCAGGGTGCTGATCTTGGCTTGAAAACAATTTGTTTGGAAAGGAAATAATACCAGAGGATACTTTTATGACCATGATGAATATCCAGAGTGGATTCTGCTTCCAGAGCACACATCCAGGAGGGCAGCTCCAATTACAGTAATTTCACGACTATAAGGCGCACCCTTTTGACTAAAATTTTGATTGAAACCTGGAAGTGTGCCTTATAATCTGGTGTGCCTTATATATGGACAAAGTTCAGAGATTTTCCAACCCAGAAGTGTGAGCTGTGGCAGCAGCCACTGTGAGGGGAGCCACAAGGGCAGCTGCGGCAGCCAGTGCTTAGGGCAGGTGGAAGTGCCGGGGCCCGTGGCACATGGAGGGTGCTTGGGGCTGCATTTAAAGGCTACACCAATCCTGAAAAATGTTTGCAAATTGAGCACCTGCTAATAAACCCCTCAATCACGGGATTCTGTTACTAATTTGTTACTTTGTTGCGCACAGATCCTCGCTGCAAAAAAAAAATGTGCGCTTTATATATGGACAAAATACGGGAAATTGTCGACAATCTGGAAGTGCGCCTTATAGTTGTGAAATTACTGTATTTATCTCAGGGACTTGGCAGGTTCCTGATATTGGTGTTGAGTAATGCATACAGAGACTCTGAGTGATGATTTTGTCCCTTCTTTGGAACCCTGGCAGCGCTGAGGCTAACTCAGGCCCTCTAGAAAGAGAAAATTTGGCAGCTTGTCCAATGGTGTGGTCAGAGTGGAGGTTCAGGGATGTGATCTCTTATCTCTGCCTCAAAGTTTAGTCCGTAATCACTTAAACTCCCCTCTGAGCTGTGTTGGGTTGTGCCTGTGTTCCTTGATTTAAATGGTTTTTTTTAATATAATTCATATTAATTATGAGTAAAACCACCTCTTGTTGGGGAGATGTGTAGGAGGTGTTGGCAGAGGTGTTGCTCACTGGAGAGATGGATGGGGTGGGATATCTGGCTGGGTGGCCAAGCCTGACTGGAATTTCCTTGGTGTCTTTGCAGGAAAAGAAGAAAGACAAAAACCTTTCTTTGAAATAAGAGATTGAATTTTCTAAATTCCATTTCTAAATTTCCTAAATTTTCTAATTTAATTTTCTAAATTTTTTCTGGAATACACAACTCCCTCCTGATATTGCCATCATTCAGTCCTCTGCAGCTTTATTTCAACAATGCATCAGTTTGGGAAGGAAAAGGCCATTTGGGAAAAAAAAAACAAAAAAAACCCAACTCCCTCAGGAATGTCTTTCCCTGTATAACAAACAACTGGTTGACAATTTCTACTCAAATAGATTCCATCTCCCAAGCAGAATTTTCCAACAGTTTCTCTGGAAATAGGTTGCCTTATGCCGGATGTTTTTTTACAAATGCCAGAGATTTCAGAACCCAGCTTCTCCAATTCTCAGTTTCACCAGTTATTGAGCAGAACCTGGTTATATTTCCACACAGAAAGCAATGAAATTCAATGTAAATTTAAAATGTGTAGGACAAAAACGGACATTTTTGTGGTTTATCACATTTGATGTCTATGGGAATCCCTTCCCCATGGATGTTCTCAAGGAAAACCTTAAAACACCAGAGAAAAAAGGTGTATTTTTAAATGTTTACATATGGAGACATGTAGTCAAATGTAGCAGAGATATTTTTTTATTAACCAGATGGGGACTTCTTATTTACATTTCCCCTATAAAGCCATCTGTGCTGGAACAGGGGAGATGCTCCAGTTGGGAGTTTGGCTGCAGGGGGTGGATTTGTTACATCCAATTTTCTCCTCTCATCAGAGCTGAATATGTAACACTTGTTTTATTTAACCTTGCTTTAATTAGAGGGTTACCAAAGCGCAGTTGGCTCTTCCAGGCAGTAGCTGGCACTCTGGATTTCCCAGCTTTTAGACAAAACTCTGATTTCTTGCCTTGTCTCCCCGTGACGTTGAACTTGCTTCCTCTGTTTCCAGCCTGTGGTTCCTTCTCCACCCCTAAATCCCCT
Organism: Sialia sialis; assembly: GCA_009812075.1. Taxonomy (NCBI): domain Eukaryota; kingdom Metazoa; phylum Chordata; class Aves; order Passeriformes; family Turdidae; genus Sialia; species Sialia sialis. The sequence continues at coordinate 1,945,380 of VRYO01002326.1, forward strand.
TTTTTCAGTGTGAAATCCTGCTGAAGTCCATGCAACTCTTGACATCAGCTCCAGCAAGGTCAGGATTTCTCCCTAGGTGTTTATTTTCTTTAAGCACTCCCAGCCTGTTGCTCTGTCCAACTTTTCCTGGAGCCAAGTTCAACACTTCCCTCTCCACTATCTCTGTCACTCTTGTATGAACTCCCTCCAGATTAAAATGTTGGGTGCCCAGAATGCTCAGTGCTGTTTCAGGTGTTGTTTAAGCAGTAACCTCATGGAAATACTATCTTTTTCTGTCAGCTTTGCTGGGTTGTTTGCTTTTCTATTTTTTTTCCCTTTGTTTTATTGGCACATTACACTGTATTTTCATGCCATTAATAAAGATGGACAAAAATACCAGGCCTAGCAGTGACCTCCCAATGGAATCCACCAGCTCTGCCAGCTCTGTACTCTGCTGGTTGCCTTTTTGCTTTTCCTCCGATTCAGTTCTTATCCTTCATGGACCATTTCCATCCAGGCCAATTTGAATTCATCCTGTGTGATCTGAGGAGACACCAAACTGGAGGCTTCATCTTGGTGAGAATCCTGTCCATGTGGGAACCAGATGTTGTCATCTGTGAAAATTTTCATCATTCAAAAAGGAATTTAGAGGAAAATTTGTTTCACTTACATGTCAAAAATGAAATTAGACAAAAAAGGGAGTTTAAAAAAAATAAATTCACTGATAAAAATTGTCTGAATTGACATTTTTTATGTTAATTTGAGTTACCTAAGCTTGTGCAAAACTTAAATGAAAAAGACTAGTTGGATAAAATCAAGCCTGTAAACTCTGATAAAATCAAGCTGGTTCTGACACAGCGCTCTCAAAAATTAAGGTAACTCCATAGAACACAATTTCCCAGTAGAAAACTTCCTGATAAGACCAGTTGTGACTAAGAGCAGTAGTCTAAATATGGGATTTCCCCCCACAACCTCAAAAATGCCTCTCATTTCCTGGAAAAAAAAAAAAGAAAAAAGAAAGAAAGACATTTTCAGAGTTGTGTAGCATTTCTCATCTTAAGGGTTTTGCTCTTTCCAAATCTGCTGCAGAGAACAAGAGTAACTCAGGAAGGAAGGGTTGCAAAGCGGGCTGCGACTGTCTAACGCTCAGCATGGAGCATCCTTTCCTGGGGCTTTCGCATCTCCTGGACTTTAGTGGTGTTTGGGATACAGTAATTGCACGCCTATAAGGTGCACCAGAGTACAAGGTGCACTTCTGGGTTGTCGACAATTTTCCGAACTTTGTCCATATATAAGGCACACCAGACTATAAGGTGCACTTTTTTTTTTTTTTTTTGCAGCGAGGAGCTGTGCACAACAAAGTAACGAGTTAGAAACGGAATCCCACAATCGCGGGGCTGCTGCGGGCTCGCACTTCCAGGTTGGCAAATTTCCGAACTTATAAGGCGCACCGGCCTATAAAGCTCACCTCCAGGTTCCAATCAAAATTTCAGTCAAAAGGATGCGCCTTATGCACGTGAAATTACTGTAATTTGAGGCTTGCTTGAGGAGGGTTGTGCTGGGAATCTCAGCCAGGCTCAGAGCTCCCCGTTTGCTTTGGCGCGTGGGGTCCGAGCGTGGTGGGTTGAGCCACTAAACACCACCTTCACTCCATGTCCTGGCCATTTTCATTGGATGCTGGCCAGCAGTTCCTGCTGGACTCGTGCTCCAGGGCTGTGTTTGAACTCCCCTGCTGTCTTCCCCAGCATCCAGATGTGACAGATCCATAGCACCATGCTGCAGATGCTGGATAGTGGCTGCAGCTGGGGTAAATATTATTCCTACATCCCAACGAGGGTGAAATGACATCTCCAGAGGATTTGGAGGAGAGGTGGAGGAGACTCGGTGTCATGGGCTGGCCTTGGGCTCCTTTTCTCCTCCTCTTTTTCAGGAAGGGAAAAGCCCAGCCTGCTAGGAAGGGGATTTCAGCTCTCCCTTGGATCCTGGTCAGGAAAACAGAGCACTCTGTTTGTGATGGCAGCCTCCACCAAAACGGCTCAGGGGCCAAATTAAGGCTGAGGAGGAAATTCATCCTCTCCAAAGATGAAAGGTCTGCTTGATTTCTTCCCTTGCCTCTGCTGGTTCCCATGCATCCCTCCCTCTGTTTGATGGATGAAGAATGAGAATCATGGAATTACAGAATGTCCTCAGCTGGAAGCGACCCACGAGGATCATCCAATCCAACCTCTGGCCCTGCACAGACACCCCAACAATCCCACCCTGAGCATCCCTGGGATTATTTCCAAACACTCCTGGAGCTCTGGCAGCCTTGGGGCTGTGCCCATTCCCTGGGAAGCCTGGGCAGTGCCCAGCACCCTCTGGGGGAAGAACCTTTTCCTAAAATCCAACTTAAACCCTCCCTTGGCACAGCCCCAGCTGTTCCCTCTGGTTCTATCCTGGTGCCCCAGGACGTTCTGGGATCCCTTGGGAGGAGCCCTTAAAGGAAAGGCTGTTGGCTACCTGTGTGCTGAACCTCCTTGTCTCCTTCCCAGCTGTTAATCCCACAGCTCCAAACTGGGATAATATTTTCCTTCTTTTCCTTTTTCCTTGCCTTTTCTCTCAGGATGCTTCCTGGCTCCCTCCTCACCTCCAAAGCAGAGCCTGAAAACAGTCTGGAAAGTACGGACTCATTGAATTTAATGTTCTGGGAAGGATTTGCCATGCCATTTTCCAGGAGTGGCAGCTTTGGGAAGGAAGCTTTTATTTGGAGATTTTCTCTTCTAGCGAGATTAGGGTTTTGGGGTGAGCTGGCGAATCCCAAAATTCTGTGCCACTCACATAGGTGGGTAAGCAGTGCTCAGTGTGACCCTCTCCCACCCTCTGTGATGTTCATATTTTATTTGAAGATATTCCTGTTTGGATATGTTTTCAAATTTTATTTTTTTTTAGTTGGAATGCACAAGTTTTGAAACAGCTCAAAAAGCAGTTTTTGTGGCACATGAGTGAAAATTACTTGGGGAGAAAAAAAAAAACAAAACAACTGAGCTGGAAAATCCCATTTTGGGCAGATCTGGTTCCTAGCTTGTTTACTACAGTTAACAACATATTCCTAAAAATCTTGGGCAATTTGAGATACTGAATTCCAGCATGAACCCAAAATGGAAATGGAAGCTGCTGGACACTTCTCACACTTCTCACAAGAATCATCTCACTGCTGGAATCATTTCACTGTCATTCTTTTCTGCCTGGAAATGTTGTTTTACCCTCTTTGGGGTCCCACTCCCTCTCTGTTTCTACAGGGCAGGTAGTACAGCCTGTCATCCTTGAAGTGAACATCCCATGGGCTTAAAACCCCTTCCCTGCTCTTGGATATCACTCCCAGGCAAAGCCAGCTAAGTTTCCATCAGACAGAAATCCCTGTGCTAAAATCCAGCCCCCTCCAGCCTGTGTTTGATCTGGTGCCGGCCAGGCTTTTGTGGGTTTTATGTCCCTGGAGTCTTGGGGGGCTGCCACCCCCTTCTGCCCTCAGGAACCAGCAGAGCCACCCCCCAGTTCTGTGTTTGCTGCCATTCCTGACACGTGCAGCTCCTGGGCTTTATTTATGGCCAGGACACGACATCCAAAGTAAATAACGCCTGGGGTCCTCCTCCCCCTTCCCCTGCACGGGGCTCCAGATGGGGAGAAGCTGTATTCCCAGGGTACGATGGATCACCTGGAGGGGTGATGGCTGTCAGCCAAGCCCTAACCTGTTTAGTCTGATGGGCAAAGCCAGCTCCAGCAATTGGCAGCTCAGCTTTGAGCACCAACACTGAGGCATCCCCCACCCTCCCGCGCAAATAAATCACAGTTCAAAGCAGCTGGGGCTGTGGCAGAGGGGATGTTTGACCATGGGATGGTGTGTTTCCAGCTCTCAGCTCCCATAAAACTAAGGAGAGGGGCAGAGGAACTGTCAGAAGTGGGTCTCCGCACCTGTGGGTGGAGGGAAGGTGAGAATAGGAAAAACCACGGGATCCAAACTTCAGTTTGCTGTTCTTGAAGTGGCAAATCTATCCCCAAGGGCCACTTTATGGATTTCATTTATGGCTGTTTCTGCCCTACATCATCTCTGGGAAGAGAAGTGCCACTTTGGGTTTGTGTATCTTTCAGTGACATGTATATTTAGCACTCATTAACCACTTACCTTGGGCTAATAATTCAACTTTTGTTCCAGATTTCCCCTTTTCTGTGAGTTCTTGGAGCCAGAGAGCACTCCTGACAGATTCATTTCAGATTTGCTATAGCATTTTAGCTGATTTGAGCAATATTTGTCATGTTATTTTTTAAAATGATTAGTCAGAGTGAAACCATCTCACTGCTTTAAATCTGCAAATGATTCTTCCCCATTTCAGCTAAAAGCAAATTCAGAACATTTGTTGATTTTTACAAGGAAAAAAATTAATTAATTCACTTCATCTTGCTGCTTTAGCCAAGCTGGTTGCAATTAACTTTGTTGTTCCTGTCCAATTTTTTTCCTGCTCTTGTTTCTGAGTGTTTTCCTTGTTTTGCTCCATCTTCAATGGGCCTGATGGTTTGTTTTCCATCTATTTAACCTTTGTCAGCACATAAACTCCCAGGACTGACAGAACCTGGAGTGTGTAGTCCTCATACAGTGTCTTTTTGGTTGGTGTTTTAACTCAAATGTCTTTTTTTGGTTGGTGTTTTAACCCAAATGCACTTAAGCCCATGCTTAAACCTGACTTCAGCATGATCTAAGCCTGTGTCAAATAAATTTAGGCAGGATTGGGGCTGTTTCCTACGAAAGCACCTGAGGCAGAGGGGTTGTGAGCCTGGCACAGTCGTGGTGGGAAATACCCAGATCTGCTTGTCTCTGGTTTCCTGTGCACATCAAACTGAAATTGCTGCAATGAGTCAAATCAAGCACAGACTGAACCACTAGGGTTTTCCCCCCATAAATGAAAGTTGAACTCTCAGATGATCAGGTTGGCAGCTAAACCCAAACCAGAATCAAATTCGAGGCACAGTACTTGAGTTCAGATTGCTTTTCAGTGCCCAGATCTGGGGCAGTCCCTCCTTGGATGAGTTTGACTCGTGGGGTTCCCAGAAGGGGAGTTTGGCATCTCTCCTCCTTGGCTGCTGGGTAGGAACCTGCCTGGGCTGTCAAAGCTCCCTCATCCCACCTTGGGGAATGTCTTGATTCCAGCAGATCAGCAAGTATTCTCCAAAAAGAGCTTTGCTGTTGGGTTTAGTGGCTGTAGGAGTTTTTTAATCCTTGTTATTTCCGCTGCTCCACTGTGAGATGAGGGATGTTGTACACACACAGGGAATCCTCCACGGACTGCAGGAAAGCAATAAACAGCCCAGGCTGAGGAGGAAGTGGATGGAAACCCAACCCAGGAAAATGAGAAGTGAAGGGTTCAGTCTTGGCTTGACTCTGTGCCCAGAGATGCTGAGAGCTGTGCTGTCACTGACTGCAGCAGGCTTAGGCCAGCCCTAGGGCTTTGGAGAAATCTAGAGCAATGCAGGGATTTTTCAAGCCCATTCCCATTTTTTTCCCCCATTAAGACTGTTTTTTTCCCAGGTAATTTGCACTCACATGTCACAAAACTCCTCTTTTAAATAGCTATGCCAGTGCCTTCAACCAAGGGCTTCTCTTTCAGTCCAAAGGCTTTGTGTTCATTTCCCAGGAGCTCCACAGCAAGCAAGGACATCCAAAAGTCAAGTTCACATTCAATAAAAATAAGGCAAATGCTAGTTTTTAAATTTTTTTCCTTGTCTATTCAGCAGTGGAACAAAACCCAGTAAAGAAGGAAGGAAGATTTCTCCCTCTGGTTTTGCTTATTTCCTTGGGCACAGCTGCCACAGGGATTGGAAAAAAGCTGGAAGGAAAAGTCCCCAAGCTCTGGGAGTGGAGAAATCTCTGGGTGTGCTGGGTTGCTCTGCTCCAGATCCTTCTGCAAATCTCGCCCCCAGGCTGCAGGGATATCACTGCCACCAGGATCCATCTGTGGAGCCTGTTTTTAAGTCTTGTTGTGCTAATTTGTGGTTTTCAGGAGAAAGTGTTGGAAAAGAGAGTAGTGTAAGGAACCTGAGCCAGACTTTCTGGTTTTGGCTGGTTGTCCCTTTTCTATATTCCAACTGCTGTTAGATTTTTGGTACTTTTACTTTAAATTGAGGAAATAAGAGAAAAATGAATTATATTTGGAGGACTTCACTTCTCTGACTCAATAGAAGTCAGTTTTGCATAACTCTGAATCCCCCTGCTCCTTGTTTTGCTGATTCTAACACATATTTCCTAGTGATAATTCTAAAAATGGAACCTGAGCCTAAGATTCCTCCACATTTAAGTCAAATTGAGCCTAAGTGCAGTTCCACATTTTGCAGCCTTCCAGTTCCCAAAAGGGCTCCAGAGTGACGGAGAGGGATTTTGGACAAGGCCATGGAAGGGTGGGGCAAGGGAGAATGGTTTCCCACTGCCAGAGGCAGGGATGGATGGGATATTGGGAAGGAATTGTTCCCTGTGAGGGTGGGCAGGCCCTGGTACAGGGTGCCCAGAGAAGCTGTGGCTGCCCCTGGATTCTTGGAAGTATCCAAGGCCAGGTTGGATGGGGCTTGGAGCAACCCGGGATAGTGGAAGGTGTCCCTGCCATGGTATGGGGTGGAAGGAAGTGACTCTTAAGGTCCCTTCCAGCCCAAACCATCCCATGATTCTCTAATTATTTATGATTTTTGGTGCTGATACTGCCCCCATTAAACAAAATTAAAACATTTCCCATAAGCCTTGAGGCGTTTATGAGAGCAGGGGAGCTCATGGTGCTTAACCCATCTTCTATTTGGGTACAAATCACTGATTTTGGTGCAGACTCAGATGCAAAGTTTCCCTTGCCTGGAGCAGAGGGAAGGATGCCCCATGGAGGAACCTCAGACACAAAAGTGCTGCACAAACCCAGCAGCCATGCCTGGAGCCTGCTCAGAGGCTGAGGCTGCCAAGAAAAACAGAGGGAATCACTCCTTTATGAGCTGTCCCTTCCTCCCTTTCATGTTGTCAGGAATTTCCCCGTGTGTCTCTCCCCCACAGATTCCTTTTAATTACGTTGCATCCCAGCGAAAGGAATCCATCCCAGTTTGGCTTGGGAAATGGAGCGCTTGCTCTTCTCCTCCTCTCCTGTGTCCTTTTTTAGGGTTTCCAAGACAACAGCCCAATGGTCTGAAGAAGAAAAATTATCTCCGGTGAGAGCCCATTATCACCACTGCCTATCCTGGCTGGAAGGAAATGTTCACCTGGAATTCCAGGGAGTTGTGGGGTTTGGATGAGGGAAGAGCAGCAGGTCTCATGAGCACATGAGGAAAAAGTGGGGGATGTGTTGCTGATCGTCCTCATGGCTGTAGGCCTGAGATAAGGGGTCACCACACCAGTGGTTTGGAATTATAATCCTTGGAATTATGACATTGTGTGCCTGCCGCCTCTGAGATTGCTGTAAACACAAATCTGGGGAAAACAAGAAGTGCTCAAATGCTCCCCAAGGGATCATTATTGTTTTCCAAGGGAATGATTATTTCTTTGTTGGTTTACTTTTTTTCTTTAACCCCTGTGGTAAACTCCCCTTTGTCCAAATGAAAACTTTCTAGGAGGAAAGGAAAAAAAAAAAAGAAAGCCACATAAAATATCTGCTCACAAAGATTCTGGTCGAGCCTTTCGTTTGTTTGTTTCCAAATGTCATTTTAATGAAGGCAAGGCTCTGCATCAGATTTTGTCAAAGCCAGAATGAAAACAAGATGTATCCATTAAAAATAGGGCTGGAAAGGGAGATTAGACAATTCCCCTGCCTGAAAACAGAATTGAGTATTTTCAGGATACAGATAAAATGCCAAGAATCGTTGATGCTACTTTGGCTTTGCTTTCATCCCTTTCCCCAAAATGCAACCTCCCTTTTCCCATGGCTTTGCTACCACACCTTGAATGTTCTTTTCTCCCTCTGGATTGAGGCTGACCTAAATTAGGAATGCCCAATTAAAAATCTTCTTCAGAGTATCCCATCCCAGAGCATCCCCTTGCATGGTCCTCATCCTGCCCTGGTCCTCATCCCCCATAAAATCCTGCCATCTTTGTCCCCTCTTTTCTATCCAGGGTTTTACTAATTTTCCTAGGAATTCATTCAACACCACTGCTGGAGAAACTCCTTTGTATCCACAAGATCCTTAAACCAAATGCACACTGCTGCTACTACTGGATCCATTTAATGAATCCAGAAATTTTGGGGAACTGTATCAATTTCACCTGCAGTTTCAACAGGAAATTATGGAAACATTCCTATCCCACAGAGCCCAGTTTTTCCCTGCCTTACCTGTTTTTCTACCACAACTCTAACATGCAGAGCAATTGATGTGCAGATTTCTATCTTGACTTATTTTTGCACAACAGCCAAACCAACCCAAACATTTCAGCTTCATTGGTAATTTGCTTCCATTTGTATTTGGAAAAAAATATAAAATCACATATTCATTCGCTCCCTTTCCCTCTAGACAAATGTTTTGAAGAATGCTTTTCCCTGACTTTTATGCTCAAAAGTGTCAAGGAAATCTGAGTCACTTGTCTGCTTTGAATTGTAGAGAATAAATGGGCTTCTCAAGCCCTTTGGCTGTGTTGGAACCTCAGCCAGAGGCCTCTATTAATAACCCAGTGAGTTCTTGTACCACACTTTCTTATCCTCGTCTCACAGATGGGAATGTGGCTCTCCAAGGTCACCCAGCTTTGGAGTCACAGTCCTGCTGCCCACTGACCTACTTGAACCCTCTTACACAACAGCTCTTCTAGCAATGCACACCAGAAAACTTGGGATGTCTTCATGGACTTTTCCATGGGAAACGCTCATTTTCCTGGTCAGAAATGTCCCTCTTGGGGAAATTCTGCTTTTTCTGCAGGGAGTATTCAGAATACTGTGAAGCAGGGA